>OZ014479.1:32013189-32557677 GCA_963965965.1 Trididemnum nubilum | reverse complement strand
GACTTTCATAATCTGTAATGCTTTGCATTGGAAGTCTCTTAGCTTTTTTGTGCATAATTAACGGTTTAGTACAAGCATAAGCCGAAATCACTACTGGTATAACTTCAAAATGGCTGAAGGCACTGATAGAAACTTGATATTCAAAACTTAAAAAAGCAACAAAAAGAACAACCATTTTGTATATTCTGGGAGCAATTAATCACTTGATATGAGTTTTCGAGCCAAAAACCTGGAACACCAATCGGAAGTTCAAACGACTTTATCTCAAACTAATTTTTCTTTTTTTTTTTTTTTTTTTTTTTCTATTAAAAACTTTTTTCTCTTCACAAAAACCTCAAAGCTAGAAACTTGAAATATCGAGATAAGATAAGTAGGGTGTACTGAAAAATAAAAATTTTTGAATTTAAAGAAATGGTCTTGATGTATGGCCCCAAATACCACATCTGTTTGGGAAAGATTCCGAATTCAACACCAGTTACGAATTCAGAATCGATTGTTTCACAAATACGTAATTGTTTACAGATCAATAAAATCAATGGGTGGGAAAAATGAATTGGATTTTAGCCTCTCTCGCTCTTCCATGTGTTGCAAAAATACTAGACCTTTTGGCATGTTCTGACTGTTATGTTCAGCTTAGGTGGTAAACTCCGTTTCGATCAAAAAAAAATTACCTTGGACTATTTGAAATTTTTGGGTATTCTTCTTTCAATCAATCCAGCAAACAAAGTTTTTAGAAGAATATGTTTTGATTATTATTTCTCGATTTTGCAGTAAATTCTGC
Organism: Trididemnum nubilum; assembly: GCA_963965965.1. Lineage (NCBI taxonomy): Eukaryota > Metazoa > Chordata > Ascidiacea > Aplousobranchia > Didemnidae > Trididemnum > Trididemnum nubilum. The sequence continues at coordinate 32,556,896 of OZ014479.1, read as the reverse complement.
TTCCATCAACAGCAAAACTGTGAACTTTTACCCACAAATTTTTGAGATGTTGTTGTTTGAATATTGTTGATTTTTTACGACTTGTTCTTTTTCACACCGTAAATCGGGGTTACTTTACCCACGGGGGTGAACTTTGCCCACATTTTATAGTTGCTGTATTCCGTTTCATAAAAATTTTTGTATGGAAGTTTTCATGTTTTTTTTTTATTTGAATCTAAGGAATAACTATATTAGACCTAATTTAAAACCCAAAAACATGATCTGCAGCAATGTTTCCAATATAAACTTCACCAAAGAAACTAACATAAAAAAAGCATGTAAAAACACGACCCTAAAATTTGTCCAGAGGGTCAAAGGTCAGCTACAGCAGAAAAATTTTGTACCTCTGAAAAATATTGCTATGTGGTTGTTTAAGCAATAACAAACACAAGTTCAAGCAATAACAAATCCCACAAAGCAACAAGGTGGATTTAAATAATTTTTTTTTCAAAATCATTTATTTCGTTGAACTTTGCCCACATGTACATGCAGGCAAAGTCAAACGCAATCGTAATTCTTTCAAAAACTTGTCCTGTACATACATTGTGTTTATGTAATCGATGAAAAGATTGATTTGATTTTAATGTTTAATAATTAGACATTTTGCCTTTGCAGATATCAGTATGAAAATTGAAAGTGCTCAAACTTATGTCCATTTTTCCATTCATTACATCTGGTACCTGTGGTCTGAGACAATTAGCAGTGGTATAAAATCAAACTAATAAGTTGCTAAACTAGCAGTATGCTGAATGTCACATTATCATCTTGAAATTGAGATCGCTAGCAGTCGTTTAGCACACGTTTTGAAATGATGAATTTTAACAACTTGCTGGCTTCGCTATTACTATGCAAACAACTAATATTGTCATGTACAGTTTTTGGCACATTTAGATAGCCATCTACAAACACATCTGACATATAAGGAGGACACTGCATTATTCTGGTACCAGTGTAATGCATTAATGTGCTAAAGAGATTCTATACAGTGTGCCTCTACCATGAAATACATTAATGATACCTTTTGATTTTGAAATAGTAGCATACCTGGTAGCGGTATCAGCTACAACTGGTATGTCAACTGTTAAGAGTACCAGTACTGGAACTGGTATTTCAATCACTATGTTTACTTGCAATCGATTCAAAAGTTAAATCGATTTATCTTTTGTTTCTTTATCTTACGATTCTTTTTCTCACTGTTTTCCTGTATGATAAAGAAACAAAGGATAAATACATTGGTTTAACTTTTGAATCGATTGCATGCAACAGCACTAATTAACATATAAGAGCTCTCATAATCAGAAAAAATGATCATGTTTATGTTGACTATAAGATTATGTTCACAGTGACAATTACGTTTTTATTACACAATTATGTTGTGTTTGTGATACATGATTAAAATTATGTTACTTGTTGAAGAGCTAAATAGGATTAAATTGAAGCATGAAATTTAGCACACTTGAAATAGTGTTTGTGAAATTTTCTTGTTTCTAATGCATTTAATCCTACCATATGGATTAAATGCTGGCAATTTCTTTTTTTAAAAACACTTGAAGAGGGCAAAGATGTTATACAAAGTGCTAATATTACCTATTGATAACATTTTATCTGAAAAAAGCCTGCTGAAACAATCATAGAGGAGACATTCCATTTTAATTCAACATATGAGTGTAACCACTAAATTTCAGAATCGAATGGCTCAAAAATATGATATGGCTTTTCAACTCAGAATTTCAACAAAAAAATTTTTTTTGAAATCGGACGAACGGTTTTCGAGATATCGACAGTTGTTTTTTGGGGCTACCACTAGGTTGCGCTGTCTCACAATTTTTTATATTTTTCTTTTGCAGCTAAATTCCAAGATAAACAAGTGGTTGAAGTGTCGATTTTACCATTTTTGGGGGTGTAGAATTCAAAAATGGCACTATTTTTGATGTTTTTCAGCTACTTTAAAAGTTATGAGCTATTTTAATTATTTTAGGGGAGCCTATTCTTGCCCCCAAAATGTTATGTGGGAAATGAGTAACAAAAAAAAATTTTAGTTTTATTTTGCAGGAAAATAACAATACTTTGCTCTGATCAAGTTTTCTTAGATAGTATTTTTGTCCTTAAGCAAATATGAGACATAATGTCAACCCTATAGTGACAATTTTTGATGTTTTCCAGCTACTTTAAAAGTTATTAAGTATTTACAGTATTTGGGGCTGGAGGTAGACATTTTCAGCCCCCGAAATCCCATGAGGGAATTGAAAATAAAAAATAAATTTTTATATTTTATAGAGAGTAAACCATACTTTTTAATGATATAGCCTAGTTTTCTAAAGTAGTATTTTTAGTTTTATCTAAATATGGGTCATAGTAACAACTAAGTATTACTTTACTTTTACACTTGAAAAACATATGTGAATATTAATGCAAAATACTAGACAAAAACTGTCAAAATATATGTCAGCTTTAAAATGCATCTTATAAAGCATTTGCAGTACTATTTTGAGTTGCCAAGACGCACAACTATATCATGATTGTAAAATGAGTGTTTAATGTTTAACTTAAATTGTATCACTAACAACACAACATCACACCAAACTTTTGAACAATCAGTTATTAGTGACGACGGATCACAGGGTCTTTAACATTTTTCAACTACCACTGCTAAGTTTACACAAAATTTTGAAATCAAAAGTGTTTTACACTTCAATGTAACTAAATACATATGGATAAAACTTCAAAATGAGGTTACATGTCATTAATAAAACCATAAAAATATTAATCTATTAAGGTTTGGTTTTTTATTGTTTATCTCAAGGACAGCAACAGTGCAAATATAACCATGTCCAATGAGAAAGAGATTTGTAAGCACAAGTACTGGTAGTTGTGCATAATTGTAGCAAGGATTGCAATAAAAATAATACCAAACGAATGTCCAAATATGTTAAATACCTGTTATTAAAATCACAATAAAATTTATTCTGTAAAAGTTGTTGTTGTAGTGCATACATATTTATCCTCCTGTCACCAGACAGCGTTAGACGCTAACTGTTGGATGTTCCGCACAGTTTTCATTTCATTGACTACCTTGTGCTTGGAGGAATCTGCACCTGCTTAGGAGTTTCCAGTGATCCAATGTTGCTGTGAATTTTTTTCGAATTATTGTCCACTGAATTTGCTGTTTGATCGAAGCTACCAAGCAGATATAATATCATAAAGCGTCTTATCCAAGGACGCAGCAACGTGACCAGGGCACGGGTTGAACCAAGATCATGCAATCAGGGTCGTCATAAAAATGACGTCTTTACCCTTTCGGCCACACTGCTGACTAAAAACTATTTCGTACTAAAGCACTAGAGATTGTTTCATACTATAGATACTCATCAATTATCATTGAGCACTCTGTGCAGAAGATTTACAACGCAACATTTTATCTTAGATACATATGAAAAAAGCACCTAAGTTAGCAATTATCGAAAAGCATCAAAACTTGTTTTGAATCATTTGAGCAATAAATCAAAACTTGATTTCCTTCATTTAAGCAAAAAGTTTTACTGCTTAAATGAATCAAAACAGGTTTTGATGTTTTTTTGGTCACACTCTTGAATTTCATATCATAAACTGGCATTGCGTACAGCAGCTGCAGCCAAAGCCAGTTTCGGTTGACCAATTTTGCATAGAATGTGTGATGAAGGAACCCAGCATATGTCTTCACGAGAAGGCCAATAAAAGTATTTTGAAGGTCCACTAGGATGAAGAAAATTAACTTCTACATCATTTTCCTTGGTGTCAATGCTTATTACCAGACCAATCCACCAGTTACTGTCATAAATGCAGCAGACGTAACTCATTAATGTAATGTCCTCAGCATTCGTAGAAGAAGAAGCACACAGAAAATTGTGCTTTCCACAAAAATCCGGATCATCAGACAAGCGTTTGTATTTGATTATACCAACTGCTTCCGATTCAAAATGATGAAAAGATCTGGTTCCTGGTACAGTAGTGGCTGTTGTATATCGCGATTGCAAAAACTTTCTGGTGCTTTTTAACATTTCTGGAGAAATTAAAAAAAAAGTAGTTCCAGTGATTGAATCTTTACAAAATTCAAAAACAGCTTCAGCTGAAAGGATTTGGTTCTCTGTTGGCCGCATAAGACTAGCTTGGGTAAGCTTTCTTTTTATCATTCCTCCCACACCATCGCAAGGTGATTTGCCATGGCTGGTGGCAAAAAAAGACCAAGATGCATTAAGATTGAAGTCATGGAAATGATATGTCAAATTCAAAAAATTTTTTAAATTCTTGTACTGACCACTACAGCCATCCGAAAAATATTCAAGGTTCAAGATCTGAGGAAACTTTTCTTTAATGTAATTTGTTAATATCCTTTGCATTGTGTATACAAAACCAGTGTCATGGATCAAATCTTCCGACAAAAAAGATAAGCAATGAGCTTTAACTGATTGGTCATTATCATTTCTTGTGTAAATGACAATAGGAGGGTACATTGGGCTTTATTCCAATGGTAACCTTGTATTTCATCTTGGATTACAAAAAAAAAATTTTCAGAAAAATCACCCAGAATGATTGCATTGTCAGCTTTAAGTGATTCTTTTCTCTTTTTAAGGTACTGAGCTTGGGTTTTGGCAATGAACGAATGAGAAGTTAGTTTATCCAGTTGAGAGGCAGCTGTTTCAATGAATTCATCGATTGGTAGTGTCAGAGTGTTCAGTGTTGTTCGGTCTGTTGATTGCCATTGCTTGAATTGAACCTCGGTGTGTTCTTCCATGCATGTCGCTAAATGATCGATCAATGCAGCTTTTCCAGGACAGTTTGAGCACCGATGGACCATGCAGTTTTTGTTTGTGATGTCACAGACCATGATTTGCATCATTTCTTTGTACTCCATTTGACAAGCAATACTCAACAACTTAGCATTTTGATGGATGGCACAAACACAAACTGCATGGCTACCAGAAGAGCCCATTAAAACGCACCATTTTGGCTGAAGGGAGCAAAATTTTGAGAAGCTAATTTTAATGTTTGAGTGAAGATTTTTGAATTCCACATAAAGCTCTCTCAAATTGCAAAGAAGAAGCCGTTTTTGCTCATGTACTTTATAGCCAACACTCACAAAATCTTTGGCACCTGGCATCAATCGGGAAAATTCATCATCTTGGTAAAAAGAATGAACCAAAGAAACAACATCTTCACTAAAACCTTTTTTGGAAACTCTTGATGGTTTAGCTAGCACACCAAACTCTGATTTTAAAGCATTAGCTTGTCGAACTGAATATACTTTGCATTGGAAAAATTGAGCTGTTTTTTCTATAGTCCAAGATTGTGGCTTGCATGTTAAAATTTGAACTTTTTCAGCATGTGTTTTGGCTTTTTGAAATTGTGATTTCAAATCTATCATCAGCTGATTTAAATCTTGAGCTGCAATTGCATCTGAGCTACTATTTTGTTTTTCTTCAAATGATATACTTAGTTGTTGTGTTTTGGCAACTTTTGAAAAACTTTTATTTAGATCTTTGGCAACAGCAGATAGTTTACGTTTTACAATAACTTGCCGTTGACGAATTGGTTTGCTGTGCATTTCGATTGGAGACTGACCGCAAATCTGGAGTGCTTGATTTATTTTTTCTTTTGACAGATTCAGTTGACCAGTTAGTTCCCAGTCACTTCTGGTAGTACTATGCTCACTTTCAGATTCTGTAGTACTTTCTGAGCTTAAAGCTGAATCTGCTGGGATTGATTTTGCTTTCATATGACATGACACACATAACCTATAACCAGGAATAGCTTTTGGAAATTTTGTAGATATAGATTTAGCTAGTTCTAATGTGATTTCTCGTGAACCTTTGGGCTTTTTGCCTTTATGAATGCCAAATATATCACAGCAGTTTCTACTGGTGTGATTGACAAATTTTCGAAGGAAATAGGCATGGTGATGGGAACAGATGCTTTTTGAAGCAATATCGTGGCTGCTTAAAGTAGTGCTGGATCTTATTGTCAATAATTCAATTTCAGTTTGAGAAAGTGATGACAGCAACATTAATCCAGGTTTTCGAGAATACCATGATTCATGGCAATTACTTTTGCTAAGGATCCCAATGAGGCAAGGCTCCATGATGGGTCTTAGAGTACTTTTTTACAGTAGTTATTAATTAAGCTTAGTTTTAGTCCTTAACACTAGCAAATTCGATCTAAAAAACATAATTTTTTTGAAGTGAAGTAAATTTCTTAATTTACCAAAAATGCTGCTATTTAAAAGTATATACCATGCATGGCCGTGGTTTTGTTATCTTGAATTAACTCTTTGCCCAGCTATATGTACTAAAACCTTTACTGATTGCTAGGCTCAAAATGCAATTGTTTACCAGCTTAGTTGAATCAACTTTTTGCTTAACAATTTATACTGCTTCCTAACTGATTTAAACGGCTTAAAACTTAAAAGGGCTTAAAACAAAGTTGTTGAACTAGCTTAATTACTGCATGTGAGATATCACAAAGCAAAGGAACTTTATGATCTTATGAAAAAGAAAACTTGAATAAAATAACAGTTAGGTCATTTTGATATCATAGTCAGTTAACATTTAACAGCATTTAAAAACCCGAAAGCATTTTATGAATATTGAATACTATATCTGACGTTTGCACAATTGACATTTTTTTATTGTCACTATAGGATTGACATTATGTCTCATATTTGCTTAAGGACAAAAATACTATCTAAGAAAACTTGATCAGAGCAAAGTATTGTCATTTACCTGCAAAATAAAACTAAAATTTTTTTTGTTACTCATTTCCCACATAACATTTTGGGGGCAAGAATAGGCTCCCCTAAAATAATTAAAATAGCTCATAACTTTTAAAGTAGCTGAAAAACATCAAAAATAGTGCCATTTTTGAATTCTACACCCCCATAAATGGTAAAATCGACACTTCAACCACTTGTTTATCTTGAAATTTAGCTGTAAAAGAAAAATATAAAAAATTGTGAGACAGCGCAACCTAGTGGTAGCCCCAAAAAACAACTGTCGATATCTCGAAAACCGTTCGTCCGATTTCAAAAAAATTTTTTTTGTTAGGTTTGGTTTAACGCGGAAAATAACATATCACGAATTCAGCACAAAGCTGCACACCATGGTTACAAATTTTTTAAAATTTTGTTGAATTATAATGGAATGCCCCAGAGGGCAAAGTTGCATTAAAGCAGGACAACTTTGCCCACTCAAAGCCAATAAAAAAAAAATATTGAAAATTTACAACTACACACATTTGGTTGAAAGACATAATATATTAGAGCACTAAGGTTGTGCAAACAAATTATGAACAAAAACAATTCAATATATCAGGAGTTATTTTAAAAAATCCAAAAAAATATAACCTTTTTGGGCAAAGTAACCCCGATTTACGGCACGCAAAACATCACATGGTTAGCGATTTTTTTATTCCAATGAATTAAATAACTAAACTAGGCAATGGGGCATAATTTAATTATGATTTAGCGATTCTGCAGACAATTTCGCTTTGATCAATACCAAAACTATAAAATTTCACGTTGAACTTTTCGAGATATCATTGTTTGAAAACAAGAAATTTTTTATGATTTTTTCATCATGAGTAAAACATTGTGGGATTTTAGATCTTATTATTTTAAAGGATCATGCAGTCAGACTAGGTCTTTATTTGTGTTATGGTTTTAATTTTTTTGCTAATGTGATAAGTTTTGTTCATCAGTAAACAATCGCATTTTACCGTCATGTCTTAAAGCATTTTTTCACGCTGAGAGGTTATTACTCTATTAGTGCTCATGTCGCTGTTAACGCAAGATCATTGAGAACAAATCCATCAAGCTCTAAAAAACCAAGACGCACACTGCCGCGAAAGTAAACTAATTGCTTGTTTTTATGATTCACGCTGTTTTTTTACAAAATCTGAAAGTCATAGTTAATAGAAAATAAAATTAACAACTTCTGTATATTCTGGCGTATAAGATGAGGTACAAAATTTGAATAAAATTTTGTATATTTATTATATATCTGTTGCATAAGACGACTGCTAAAACACGAAACCATGTTTATTTAGCTGTATAACCTTTTTCTCTTGCATATTTTTCTTATCAGAGTTACATTTGTTACACACCAACACACACTTTTTTCCTGATATCGATGTTATTCTCTTGCTTTTTTTCCGATTTTTCATATAAAAAAACTTTCGTTTTAAAAAATTTTCCAATTTTTCATCATTCGCACGAATGCATTTTTCATATAAAAAAATCTTCATGTAAAAATTAAGATATGACTTTTATATCAGTTGTATAAAATAACCCCAATTTTTAAAGGGTGGGTTTTTGCACTTTAAGGGTCGTCTTTTATGCCGAAATATACGGTAAGTTGATTGAGCGTTAATGTGTTCATCTCTGGAGTGGGAGGTCCGTGGTTGAAATCGAACGCAGTGTTACTAACGATTTGCCACAGCTGCGACATTTTGTAAAAAGAGGCTGTGTTGTCTGGGCGCAGTGACCAGGAAATGGGCCATGCAAACTCATTTCATGCTTTGGTATTGTAAAGCGAGTACTATAAAAGATTTGATTCAATAAATTACGCTACAAAAAACAAACAAATGGTTAGTTTTTGCGATTAACACTGTCAGTGTTCTGCAAATCGGAAAGTTTTCATTTAGGAATATTGTAACAAATCACTAAGATTTAGCGATAACAGGCAGGAGTACTGCTGTCGTTTATGCAGCATACACATAAAAAATAAATAAATGAAAAAGAATAAAAGTGGTTTTACACGGTTTTAAGATTGTATTTTATTTACTGATGCAACAACGGATGCAAAAACGCGTTTTCTTAATGTAGCCCATACGAGAAAGTCACAAATTTGCGTTATTATTCAGGCAAGCTGGCATAATATTATTTCAACTTTCAAATAAGCTTATAGTGTATTGTAATAAATTAAGCACAAATGTGATGTACGATTCGCAAAAACATACGAACAACCTCCACCCAAAAATGATTATTTTTTGAAAAAATATGTGCTCACTATTATCATTTTTGTTAATGGACACCATGTACTGCTTGCTATCTTCAAACAGAAAAAAAATGCGCTGTATTGTGCTTTGCCAGTACAAACTTTTGTTAATTCACTACTGTACTGTTATTATTATCGTTCTTAGGAATTAGGGATCCAATAATGCAATAGCGATCGACCATTTCTTACTTCCATTCCATTCCTTTCCATTCTATTTCCATTCCATCCTTCCATTCCATTCCATTCCTTAGACCATTCCTTAGTTAATTGTCTCGATCAAATAATGCAAATCTGAACGCTGCATTTGCCGAAAAATAGTTATAACTAAGTACAATGGGTTTATTTATGCAGCATGTCCGCAAACAAAATTTGGTTCGTGCCGAAAACTGCGTAAAATGATTCCTGAGAGAATTTTTAGGCCCAGCCTACACTGTGCTTTAATCCCGAACTTCTGGGCGTGTCATTTATTTGTTGAAAAAAACTGACTGCTTGAACGCTGTTAAGGCGATACGCTGGGAGTACCAAATTTTGGTTCAAAATAAACTAAAGAAGAACTTTTGCGGTTTACGCACAGTGTAGATCAGCAAAAGGCGGATGGCGTCTGCACGACTTTTTGCTCACAACCAGCGCACTTAGTTTAAACTTCAACACAATTTGAACAAAGTTGCTGGACTCGTGGCTTTGATAGACAGCAAGAACACCGTTACAAATCAACACAGCTATACAGTGTAATATGCAGACATAGAAATTGATCAAACCATATTTCCTAAAAATAAATTAGCGTACTATTTTCTGTAACAAACATTTGACATTGTGCAGCTTGGAGTTGTAAGATTAATTTAAACCAGCCAATCCCCCAATTCCTACCGAAAATAAAATTAAAGGATAAAACTGACATCGTAGCTACGCTTTTGGTAAACTGCAAAAACTTTTTGAGCAATATTATATTGATTTTGCTGCTTTTCAGGCAAACAGGTTCTCTAGGCTGTTGGTTTAAACGTAGGCCTACATGAGGCGGTTTTGTCCAATTACGTCTGATATCTTTTTCAGTGTAAACACAAAAAAACGGAAAACAGGTAAAATGCCTGCAATTAGACAACAAGCGTAATTTATACGCATAAATACGCGTGATCGATTAAACGGACCCAATACAGTATAATAAAAAATCAATTTCGACGTTAAAGATACATGGAAAGTCATTCTCTTAAAAAAGAATTGCTTTCCTTTAGCAATTAGTGTTTTTTTTCCGAATGCTTTCAATTAAACTATTTTCGAAATTTGTTAGGGTCGAAATACGATTTGACAATGGTGACATTTAATTCGTGGATTAAATTAAAGACATTTAATTAAAACTGATACAAGCAGTTCTCGGCCACCCCGAATTCTCACCGATATCTGATTCTACTTTTTGGAAAATTGTGAGTTTTGAAACAAAATGGAATGTGTTTTTTGGGGCAAAATCATGATGTTTTGTGTCTCATTCACGTTTTTGCCCAAAAGCAATGCGGTTTGCTGTCGAGACATTATCATTCTAAGGCAGCGTGATATGGGCTACGCAATGATCGAACCAGACTTGTAAACGGGTTGACTAGTTCGGGCCTGAACCTGGCCTGAACCCGAAAATATAAGCCCGAACCCATACTGAACCCGAAAACTAATTTGAAACCCAAATCATGCTCGAAAAAACGGAAAGTTAAGTCACGTTTGAAGAATTTAGCAGTGTTGCCAAGTTACTTTGATTATATTTTTGTGCACCTAAGATAAAAAGCACATCTCAGGCCCCAAATTTTTTGTCAACTTTAGGCCCGAACCCGGCCCGACTTACAACTCTGGATCAAACATTTTCAATAAATATCAACACTGGCTATGCAAGCATTCCCACTCTCCGGGTTTTGTTTCTAACCTGTGTTGCAAAAAGGCAAAGTGGCTAAATATTCTTAGTTTCAATAAAATCAAGTTTTTATGCGCGATTGTTATATAAATGTGACGTAATAGATAACTTTTTCAATCATGTTTACCAAAATTGATTTTTTGATTGTAACTCATTTACATTGTTACGTAAAAATGATTCACTTTGCCTTTTTGCTGCAAACGTTTTTTCAACTCGAATATGACGGAAAAGATACAACCTAGATGCCTGAAATTTCTTGAAGATAGAGAAGCTAACGACCTTGAAAAATTTTCAAAAAATGCAAAAGTTTCGACGATGCTTATTTGCAATAAAGGGTAGAATTACACTCAAGTTGAGCTTTTTTATATTAGTTTTTTGAAATTTTATCTTTTTTAAATAATTTTTGCAAAGTTGTGTACTTTCAAAAGGGGGAGGACTGGTCCCCCTAATCCCCCCCTTTGGCTGCGCCGGTGGAGTTAGCGGCAAGTTGGCGCTGTTGCCGTGCTGACCACGGGTCTGAAATCTTGGAGAAAGCAAAGGTTATATAATGGTTTATGGTCTGTATAAACTGTAAAGGAGCGACCATCCAAAAAATATCGAAAATGCCTAATAGCCAAATGCATTGCCAGCAGTTCTCGATCAAATGCGCTGTATTTGGTCTCAGGTTTCCTCAGTTGCCGACTAAAAAATGCTAGGGGTCTCCACACGCCACCAGCAAATTGCTCTAAGACAGTGCCCACAGCAATGTCGGAAGCATCAACAGTTAATGATGTGGGGGCATCCTGTAGGGGGTGATGTAACATGGTAGCATTGGCTAAAGCTTCCTTTGTCTTTGAGAAGGCAGTGAGTATTTCTTCCGTCCATTCCAAAAGTTGATTCTTACCAGTCAAGGCCCGGTTAAGAGGCACCATAGGTCGTGCCGCTGAGGGAATGAAACGATGGTAAAAGTTTACCATTCCATTAAACCGTCTCAATTCGTTGATGGTCGAGGGAATGTTTGAATAGCATCAACTTTATCTGGTAGAAGACAAGTTCCGGTTTTGTCGATACGGTGTCCTAGAAAGTCAAGATGTGGGCGACCAAATTCGCATTTGGAAAAGTTAATTACCAATTCCATGCTCTGACAAGCGTTGAAACGATTGGTTCAAATGCGAAGAATGGGCTTAAGATGAGGTGCTTGCCACTAAAATATCGTCCAGATACACAAAGACAAAGTCCAGTGACTGGCAGACTGAATCCATCAAATGCTGAAAGGCTTTGGCAGCATTTTTTAGACCAAAGGGCATGCGCAAAAATTCGAAAAGTCCAAACGGTGTAATCACTGCAGTTTTGCAAATATCGAAATCCACTACAGGGATTTGGTGGTACCCTCTAATGAGGTCAATCTTAGAAAAGATTGTCGCTTCTGCTAAACGAGCTGAAAAATCCTGTATGTGAGGAATGGAGTACGGTATCGATCTGGCAGCGTTGCAGCATTGAGACGGCAATAGTCTTCGCAAGGCCTCCATTCGCCTGAAGCTTTGGGGACCAAATGGAGGGGGTAAGCCCAAGGGCTGGAAGAAAGGCGGATTATCCCCATCTCCAGCATTTTTTGAAACTCCTGCTTGGCTAAAGTCAGCTTCTCCAGTAACAGTCGTCTAGCTCGGGAACTAATGGGAGGCCTAGAAGTAGGAATGTGATGTTGGACCTTATGTTTAGAAAGCACTTGTGAAAATTGCGGGGTAGTAATAAGTGGAAAATCAGGCAGCAGCATTGCATATTTATCTCTATACAGGGAAATGGCGTTGAGAGTCATTGTGGAGACATTAGCTTTACTAAGTGAAATGCTGGTAAACGACTCAGCATTAACAAGTTTCTTGCGTGTTATATCGACTAGCAACAAATACGCCCATAAGAAATCGGCACCTAAAATGGGTTGAAACACTTCAGCCAAGGTAAAAGGACCAAGTAAAGTGGCCTGAAGGTAACTGCAGTATAACAAACCATGTACCATATGTTTTAATATTGCTTCCGTTGGTTGCTTCAAGAAGGATCCAGGCTTGCTGCCACAGCGCTCTCGACCAGAAGGAGGAAGCACACTGACTTCAGCACACGTATCGACTAAGAAACGTCTAGAAGATAACTGGTCCATCACGTAGAAGAGGCAGCTAGTGCTAGTCATGCCGGCCGCTGCAGCCGTTAACGCCGGCCGGCTTGAGAGTTTTCCTGTTTGAAAGCACATGGTGGTACACAGTGTTGTGCCTTATTACCAAAATGTTTGTGATAAAAGCACAATCCTACCTTTTCTTCGTTGGAAGAAAATCGTGCAGCTGGCTTGGTTCGTTGCACTGCTTGCTGTCATATTCGAGCGATTGTTGGTTTGGCCCCACGAGCCATCCACGAGGTGTCAGCCTGCTGTGCTAAGCTTCAAGAATTGTCGAAGGTTTCGGCTGCTTATGTTGTTCGAATATCCTCTGGTAAGTGTTGCAGGAAAATATACTTGAATAGAAAGCATGGGGTATGTTGACCCAATAATCCCAGCATTTCGTCCATCAGCGCAGAAGGCTTCCTGTCGCCGAGGTTTAGCATGTTGAGTAAACGAGCAGCATGTTCATATTTGGACAACTCTAACGTGTTCAAAAGTCTTTTTTTTAACTTTGTGTACTTGTTGTCTTCTGGTGGATTATTCATGAGGTCGATAAGTCGTTGAGCGGTGTCCTGATCCAAAGCGGACACAACATAATAGTACTTTGTGGTATCTGCAGTTACGTTTCGCAGAGCAAATTGAGCCTCCGTTTGCCTGAACCAAACTCGATGCTGCGTAGCCCAGAAAGACGGCAGCTTCAGCGAGACTGTATTTTCCGTAGGCATCTTGACTGTAAAAACTTCAAACAATGATTTGAAGATTCGAGGTCACCAATTACGGAGAGCCTAGCTAGCGATGGCGAGTTTAAAGCAGCAACGATCGCACATCAGGTTGCAAAACTTGTTTTTATAGAATAACTCGCGAGCCACAAGCGTAAACATTCATAGGCAATGCGAATGTGATGTCACAGCCATATGTATGCTTTATAGCAAACGAACCACGTGGCAAGCGTCATGACGTGTGCCACACACGTATTATTTTGGAATATTACTATGATTAAAGTGTGTAGCTGAAGATTGGCATTGCAGATTTTTCTTTGCAATACTTAAAAAAGCACATCAACAACTTGCCGTGTTCATCATTTTAGCAACACTTGCTGAAAGCTGCATTTTACTAATTAGTGCAATTACATTTTGACGAAAATATTTGATCCTGCAAACAAAGCAAACTTAAAATGTTTTTATCATTTATAAAGTAAACATGATGTTTAACTTGCTTGCACAGCACGTAAACCATTCAGCAAAACCGAGGGGGCAGAAGACATTTTGCCCCTTCGGTGTCAGACCCCTTTTTGAATCGACTCCTGTGTGCATTTTTGGAGGTTCTAGGTTGCATGGTTTGGGAAGAGGGGCCAAAAACTTGTGATTTTTAAAGTTCTTATTTTTACAAAATTGCTTAAGCTAATCAGCTAAAACTCTGTGAATTTATTGGGCCTAATGAGAACTACTCATTTGCAAAACTTATAGTGCTAATATTTTGGGGTATCAAGATATTGTCCCAAAACTATTTGTGCTTTCTTAAACAAGCTTTAAAAATTGATTTTAATCAACTGTGTTCATGTGCTGTCAGGCTGTGATGGTGTAATGGTTAAATGCACCAGTGTTTGAAATTGTCATGATGGAACAGAGCTGGGTTTAAATACCTAGTTGGACATTCGTTTCACCCAAACCAAAAAAAATTTATAATGAACATTTTTTTATCAGACAACATCACATTTTATCTTTTTATTTTGGCATTACATGTGATCAGAAGGTTTTAGGTATCATTTTCTGTAGAGTAGGGTTACCAACTTAGTGTTTAACCATTCTAGAACACCTTCATGCCTAGAATTTGAAAATTGAGATACTACAGAAGCTTACAAAACATGCAAGACATCAAAAGCAGCAGTGCGTGCTGCACGTCATAGAGTGATGATCGCGCAGCATTACTTTAACAAATTCCAAGCCTTTAATTAATTTTATCATAATCAAATAAACTAGTGAAATGGTGAATCTTTAAAGCATAAATGCAAAAAATCTTCACCTTTACTTTTAACCTTCTGTCTTTACTTGCCTTTTACTGACTTACAGCTACAAAACCAGGGTTCAAAATTAAAGGTGGTGAATCATCCAGCCAATTCCAGTGGTTTACAATAGCTAAAATTGAACTATAATTTTTGATATTTTTTGTTTTAATTTTGGGACTGCGGTTCCAAAGATATTCCAACAAATACAAAAAGATGTACCCCCGAAAAAAGTTTTTGGAAACTCTGAGTTTTGTTCTTCCCGCCAAAACCACAGTAGGCCTAATGGTTTAGAGAACTGTGGTAGGCCTAATAGTTTGGAGATAGTTTATTTCTAAATAGTTTAGGCCTAACTATCTCTAAACCATTAGGCCTAATAGTTAAGAGATAGTTAGGCCTAATAGTTTAATAAGATTACAGTACGGTAGGCCTAATAGTTTAGAGAACTGTGGTTTTGGCGGGAAAATCAAAACTAAGAGTTTCCAAAAACTTTTTTTGAGGGACATCTTTTTGTATTTGTTGAATATCTTTGCAAACACAGCCCCAAAATCAAAACAAAAAATATAGTTCAATTTTAGCTATTGTAAACCACCGGAATTGGCTGGATGATTCACCGCCTTTAAGGCTTTGCCTGCTTGCGAGGCATGCCAAAATCGCCTCAGGCAAGTTCTCATCTGGCTTCACTCGCTTGATGGGCAAGTTAATAAAATTCAGTGTATAAAGTAAGCAACTTTGAACAAGATTATTTAAGAATGCAAATTACCTCTTTTGCTACAGTACAATAAAATAAATGCAAGTAAGGTAAGGTTTTGCATACTTTATTTCAGTGCAATCACTGCACTTAAGACTTGTGTTAATCACACACACATCATTAATCGCAATTAATGCTTCTTAATCGCATGCAGATTCGTTCGATACTTATTACTCAAACACGCTTTGCAATTCTTTTGGCGCAAAATACTTCATTCTTTTTCAGTAAAAATTTTTATAATCGTTCTTTCAGTTATATCAAGTACTAACCTGTGCTGTAAGAAAGCGAGGTCAAAAATTTGTCAACTTTTTATTTAGTTTTTTTTTTGAAGATCTATTTTTCACACAAAAAAGTTCAACTTTTTAGCTTGTTGAATTTGCGAGACATTCAGGATTGAAAACGAAAATGTGTTTGAAGCAAAAAGCAATGTGAATTATTGTTAACGTAGCAATTGAAATGATTGCAATCCAAAAAATCAATTTTTGTAAATTGAATGAATGAAAAAAGCAGAGATGGTAATTGCATCGATGCCTTCCATGATATTTGTTATGCAAGAAAACTGCGATGTGATGCAGAATAGATTAATAGATTTTTTTGTGATACTTTGAATTTTTTTCGATGCGATAAACTCGCCACTAGTTTTGAATGATAGATTTTTTGATTGATTTTGAAGTTAAACTTTGTCATCTAATACATTGTAAACTGAAGCTCAACCAGGGCAAGATTTTAGTTTAATTTCATATTGTCATTGTGACGCAACCAATGCCAAAACATTCTCAAACTTCTGCTTAAAATGTGACTTATGACAAAACAAAAAACAACAGAAATAATGACAAAAATTGTAATAATTGCTTGCAAAAATCGAAGATTTTGTTGAATTTTTTTGATGCGATAATAGATGTTGATTCTTTTATATACATGTTTCGATGTGATATTTTTGAAAAAAAAGCATGCAATTTGATTGCCATCTCAGAAAAGAGTATCTATTATGTCACTCTGGTTTAAAAATTGCACACAAGAACTGGATTTATAAGTTCGATATTTTGCAAATGTGGTAGTAATTACACACTTTTTCAAAACTAAACAGCATCAAAATGCGTTGTGTCTCTTTGTTCGGGCACATTAAAATTTTCCCAGACAAGTAAAGATTTGATATAACTTCTTAAAAATTTTCCCAAAATTACACCTGTCTAAGTATTGAGTTTCACAAACAACAATTGCATAAAAGTTGTGTCAGTAAGTTTGAACAATAGCAAATTACAAAGAGCTGGCGGTTGTTTGTTTATTCAAAATTTTTCAATATGTTGACCGTTTGATGAAATACCAATCATGTACGAGATCAAAACCCATTGATATGGAGTATTGGGTCATTGAAAATCACTTAAGGCAATTCTTTTCCAGTCATGAAGAAGGGCATCTTTCAACCCCATATGGCATTTTCAAGCCTTAACTGAAAACTGAGGCTCTTTTCCTTGCACTGGTCAATATTATTCACATTTTTCGGCATGATCACTTATATACCACTGCTACAGATTGCTATTCAAAAGTTTTAATTTGAAAAAAGTGATTTTAGGTATCCTAAAGAAGGCCCATTGTTATGTTGCAATGTCACCAATAAGTAGAATTCTGGAACAAGAAAGGAAAAAAGTTAAACTACATGCAAAAAAAGTTTTAAATGCACTCTGTAAAAAAAACATGCTTTTTTTCACGTTTAAATAGACATGATTTCGTATTTACTTGTTAGATTTTACATGCAAAATTTTTAACAACTTTGGCAAAAAGATGTTTTTGTACATGTAGTATAAAAATTGCAATGCTATCACATTTGAAAAAAAATGTGGCAATTTGTTTATGGTCCAATTTTTTTTTTTTTTTTTTGCCAACCCGGTAATTTCCGGTTTTTTTTTGCTTTTTACTTTACTAGACCTATTCACTGAAACTGAAAAAAGAACTAGAAAAGCTTATTTTAAGTTTACACTCAAAAGCTTTTATTTAACAGAGATTTTGAAAATGAAGTGAAGCAAATGCAAGAAGCTAGCAAACAACACTGCTCAGTTCAGTTTCTTGGTTTTATGGTTTATCACAACACAAATGAAGGTGTAGTTTACAGAGGCATAATATCAAAATTTATGCCTGCTGGATCGTTAGATGATGTGCTTCATGAACATGAGGTGTGTTAACTGCAAGTTGTTCGTTTATATAATGTTGATTGATTAAACTATGCAAATTATCTGTAAATTTTTAAGCAACCATCAAGTTTAGCCAAGTACAGTATCAATACATGAATATAAATACATTGAAACAGTAAACAACTAGATGGGAGTTTGCCAGCAAACCCAGTGAATGACCAACGCAAAGCTAATGCTGTGATGCTCAAAAGTACTTTTAGTCTACCGTAAAATTAGCAATTATTCAAAAATATCTCATTATGGAACCTTAAGAAAAGTAGAGTCAAAATATTTGTCCGTTAAATATCTCCTGATATCAAAACAGACTGGCACCCTAAGTTGAGCCTTTCAAAAAATTGATTTTTGGGGCTCCATTTGGGGTGTCCCCAGGGGGATGGCACCCCCAAAATATGTCAAATTATTTGTCTGATAAATATCTGCTGGTATCAAAACAAACTGGCACCCTAAGTTGAGCCCTTCAAAAAATTGATTTTGGGGGGTCTCCTGGGGGGTGGCACCCCCAAACTATGTTGAAATATTTGTCAGTTAAATATCTACTGATATCAAAACAGACTGGCACCCTAAGTTGAGCTGTTCAAAAAATTGATTTTTGGGGGGTCCCTGGGGGGGTGGCATTCCTAAAGTATGTTAAAATATTTGTCTGTTAAATATCTCCTGATATCATAAAACATTGGCACCCTAGCTTAAGCCATTCAAAAAATTGATTTTTGGGGGTCCCGGGGGGATGGCACCCCCAAACTATGTCAAAATATTTGTCTGTTAATTATCTCCTGATATCAAAACAAACTAGCACCCCTAAGTTGAGCCATTCAAAAAATTGATTTTTGGGGGTGTCCCCTGGGGGATGGCACCCCCAAACTATGTCTAAATATTTGTCTGTTAAATATCTGCTGATATAACAGACTGGCACCCTAAGTTGAGTCGTTCAAAAAATTGATTTTTGGGGGGTCCCCGAGGGGGTGGCACCCCCAAACTATATCAAAATATTTGTCAGTTAAATATCTACTAAAAGCAAAAAAAAGTAGCACTCTAGCTTAAGCTGTTCAAAAAATTGATTTTTGGGGGGGTTCCAGGTGGAGTTGCCCAAAAAAATTTCAGGAGAAAAAATTGCGTTTGCAGCTCAACAACTTTATACAAAAATTAGATTTCGATGTTTTGTGGTTTAGGAGAAGAAGAGCATACAAAAATTAGGAAGGAGAAAAAAAGAAATGAACCTCATCACGGCCAAAAGGTGGTTGGCTGGGATGAAAGAGTGTCTTAAGACATACAACCATGTGAAATATTTTTTGCCGTACTTAAGCCGTTTTTGACTGAGACGGCTTTTTATGCCAAACTTGCCGGGCGGTTTTCGGGTTCTAAAACCAAAGTGACGTGATCTGTTGCCTCGAAATTTGGTACAAACATATAACTCATTAATCTCAAACTGCTATCAAAATTTCATGTAGCTAGACCAAACCGTTCTCGAGTTATAAGCAAAACTCTGAGATTTCGCACTTGTTAGTTGGAAAATGGTCGAGTAAAAACAAAGGAACATGCGACACGAGCGTCGATCGTTCCAATGATATTGTTTGTTAGAGAACTTAAAATCTTAAGAATATACCATGCTTATGATCATAATGTATGGTCCTAAATATGAGCACAACCAGGATTTTGTAAGGGGGGGGGCACTTAAACTCTTTGAGGTGAATTCTTTTCGCTTGCAAATGCCTCCATTGAACAGTGCATTGAGCAGACTGGTGCAACTTGAGTGTATTTCAGTGGGTGGGGGGGTCTAAATGCAAAGTCACCAGCTGCTTGGGGAGTTTTTGTGATTTTTTAGAAAAAATAACCATTTTAGTGCAATTCAGATTAGATTTTGTATGTTTAGAAGAACCATCCGAAAGACCTAAATTGCAAAGATTTTAAAAGTCAGTTGAAGAATCCAATTGCCCTGCCTCTTCAGTAGACCTGTTCAAGTGTTCAATATTCATATTTTAACTTTTTTTGATTTTGTTATGGCTTTGCAGTGGTTTTGAAGCAGATTTTCATACTGATCCCAAAACTGAAAAAGTTTTTTGTTTGGTTGAATGGTTTCCATGTTAGAGGATGATATCCAACCCCCACTTTTAAAGAAATGAGTTTTTTACCCTAGAGGGTGCTGTTTTTTAGATATCCTTAAAACAGTAATTCAACTAAATGCCCCTCTATCTTTAAAAAAAAAAAACTAAGCCAATTGGACGTCTGGTTCAGTAGTTATATCCATGTTAGTGATATTATTTGCAAAACTCCCTCTAGTGGCCAAAATGGGATTTTATTTTTTAATATTTTTTTAAAAATTTGTGTCTATTTAGGAAAAGAGACTTCATTTTTGAAGTTGAGATTTTGCTGCAGTGCCACTAGAGGGAGTAATTTGCTATTTATTTTAAAATTGCGTATTGATTACAGTTGTATACACCACTTAAGTTAACGCCACTGCAAAATTTGAATACATCATGGCATGGCGCAACTTTTATATATAGTTTGTTTTGAAATATCGATCTAGATCATGTGAAAAAGCTAGCATTTAACACAAAAATACAGTGACAACACATACTGTTTGCAGCATAAATACACAGAAATTACAGTATTTACTTTGCACTAGTTCAGTACTGTAAAATTTTGACTTAATTTACAATGACTGCCCAGCAATTTCAATAAAGGTGAAAAGCTCCTTTGATTGAAAAAGAATACAATTTAAACCAATGTTTGCAGAATATTATATTAGAACAAAACAAAGTCACCAAACTTCAGCAAATTTCAAAAGTTTGTAAAGTAATTAAAAACGAAAAAAATCAAATATTTTTTTAAAAGGTTTGTTGTGTTCGTAAAAGTCCTGTGTGTTTGTTGCACAACCTTTGTTAAAATTTCATTTGTTAAAATTTCATTACAGTCACTGCCAAATTTAACTGAACGCCCAGCTGCATCATTGATAACTTCCAATCCTGAAACAATCTGGTTGATTTGTTGGAAAAAAAAATCTTGTTTCCAGCATACTACTGAATCGATTCTTGAAAATGTTGGTTCAATTCCAATTACTAGTTGATCAAAAAATAGCCATGATTCATTATTGATGAATTCTTGCAGAGTGCTGTCTTCATATACTTTTGTAGTTTCGGCTTACTTATTCGAACTGTTTTGGGATATTTCAACACGGTAGTAGCGGTGGCTTTCTTGGTTCCATCACCAATTGAATTTGGAAATAGTGCAAGTGGTATGTACCTTGGTGGCAGATACCAAGTAAGCAAGTCGACTTTGCGAATGCAAGCTGAACATAGAGCTTTATCTCTCACCGATCACTCATTTACAGCTTTCCAAAGCATTAGTGTCAAATAAGGAGCTGCAACCAGTGAGGCAAACTGATATCATACATCAATCACCAAAACGCATACCACTTGCAGTATCTTCAAATTTAATTAGTGATGAAATCAAGAAAGCCGTTGCTACTACCTTGTTGAAATATCCCAAAACAGATGTAGATAAGCCAGAACTACCAAAAGTATATGAAGACAGTACTCTGCATGGGTTGATCAATAATGAAACATGAATATATAATTTTTTGATCTAACTGAAGTTGAACCAATGTTAAAGAGATACTGCTCGAAATCGGTTTTATAGAAGAATTGAGAACTTCCTGAACTAATAAATAGGTGCCCCAAATCTTTATCCACAATTTCCTTTATTCACGAAAATACAATTTAATCCATTTGACTTCGCACCATTAGTAACCCTGCATTTTGCAGTTTTGTGACATTACAAAAGACATAATTTTGCAAAAATTAAGAAACGCGATCGCCAACTGGTAGCAGTGGGTAGGCTTTAACCAAATCTGAAAACTTGGCTACTACTCCTGAAACTTGTAGACCTAGGCTACCAGTACTGCTCTACAGAATGTCTTTTGTGATGCCACAAAATTGCAACATGCAGGGTTGCCAAAGAAACAGAGTTAAACGGATTAAAGCTTTTTTGCAAATAAGGGTAATGGTGGAAAAAGGTTTGGAGCACCTCTTCATTACCTCAAGTAGTCCTCATTTCTTCAATAAAATCGATTTCGAACACTTATCTCTTTAAGCATGGATTCAGTAGTATACTAGAAAGAAGATTCTTCTTTTCAACAAATCAACCAGATTGTTTCAGGATTGGAAGTTATCAATGATGCAGCTGGGCATTCAGTTAAATTTGGCAGTGAATGTAATGAAATTTTAACTACAAAAGAACCACAACGACAAAGCATACTTTAGGTTGTGCAACAAACACGCAGGACTTTTACGAACACAACAAATCTTTTAAAAAAATATTTGATTTTTTTTGTTCTTAATTACTTTACAAACTTTTGAAATTTGCTGAAGTTTGGTGACTTCGTTTTGTTCTAATATAATATTCTGCAAACATTGGTTTAAATTGTATTCTTTTTCAATCAAAGGAGCTTTTCACCTTTATTGAAATTGCTGGGCAGTCATTGTAAATTAAGTCAAAATTTTACAGTACTGAACTAGTGCAAAGTAAGTACTGTAATTTCTGTGTTTTTACGCTGCAAACAGTATGTGTTGTCACTGTATTTTTGTGTTAAATGCTAGCTTTTTCACATGATCTAGATCGATATTTCAAAACAAACTATATATAAAAGTTGCGCCATGCCATAATGTATTCAAATTTTGCAGTGGCGTTAACTTAAGTGGCGTATATAACTGTAATCAATATGCAATTTTAAAATAAATAGCAAATTACTCCCTCTAGTGGCACTGCAGCAAAATCTCAACTTCAAAAATGAAGTCTCTTTTCCTAAATAGACACAAATTTTTAAAAAAATATTAAAAAATAAAATCCCATTTTGGCCACTAGAGGGAGTTTTGCAAATAATATCACTAACATGGATATAACTACTGAACCAGACATCCAATTGGCTTAGTTTTTTTTTTTAAAGATAGAGGGGCATTTAGTTGAATTACTGTTTTAAGGATATCTAAAAAAACAGCACCCTCTAGGGTAAAAAAACTCATTTCTTTAAAAGTGGGGGTTGGATATCATCCTCTAACATGGAAACCATTCAACCAAATAAAAAACTTTTTCAGTTTTGGGATCAGTATGAAAATCTGCTTCAAAAACAGTGTGAAGCCATAACAAAATCAAAAAAAGTTAAAATATGAACAGGTCTACTCTTCAAATCCCCATTGTCAAGTCCAAAACATGTTAAAACAATTACCGTTTTGAGTTAAATTTTGTACTGTAAGTGACGTAGCTAAGAGGGGCTCTGAAACCTCCTTAGCCCCCATCCCCTGGTTGGGCCACTGATACTGAGGGATCAGTAGAATTGGAAACACTGGCATGTATTATCATAAGTTGTTGTTCATGTTTCATTGACTCATAAGTCTACCATTTCAATTTGATGGTTGTCTGGGTGTAGTTTTTGCTTGAAAATTTCAGTCGAATGCTCATGTTTGGTCATACTTTTTCTGTTATTTCATAATTTATTTTGGTAATTTTCATCATTGCAAGCATGATTTTAAATCTTGAATTCTAAAATTTTACTAATTTTGAAGTCATTTTGACTGAATTGCCTGTGATTCAAAAAAAATTGGCAAACGTTTGGAATGACAAAAAAAAAAGAACTACCAGTAGTTTGATTGGCCAGATTTCACCAGGTGCTTGAGTAGCTTCAGTAACTTGAAATTTCTTTGAAAGTTAATCAAGCACTAGAGCTAGAGGCTGAGTAGGTGTTATTTATATAGTTTCAATCTAAGTTCTGGTGAGAGTGCTTTAGGTAATCGGTTGGGTCATCACTATGTTTTTATTTTGGAAATTTATGTTTAATTTCAGTTGAAAAAAGCTGTGATCAAGAATTTAATGAAAGTTAATGTTTGGGTTCAGAATGCTTATTACTGATACCATACATGTAAGTAGTATATGCTGGCCGATTTCACGTGATTTGCGGGGGCAGGTGCGGGGTTTGTCCAAATGCAGGGTTTACCTAAATGCGGGGTTGTCCAAATATTCTCTCATTAATGCAGGGTTTGTGGTGGTCCAAGATCTAACCCTAGTCTTAACCTTAAGTTTAGTGTAGTCTTAAACCTAACTAGTTGTAAGAATCGAACTTGAAACCTGGTCTTGACCTGAAGAGTATCTTACTCGAGTACCGAACCACCGCAGGTGGTTTGCCTAGCTTCAAGTCTAAAGACCCTTAGTATCTTGCTTGAGTACTTGCCTGGCTTCAAGTCTACAGACCCTTAGTGTCTTACCTGAGGATCAAACCACTGCAGGTGGTTTACCGGGAAATTGATTCAAGTCTAAAGACTCTTAGTGTCTTGACTGAGTACCAAACCACCGCAGGTGGTTTGCCTGGCTTCAAGTCCATAGAAGTAACCGGTTAAAAGTGAATAACCTGAGAACTCGATAGTGTCTGAATCTAAAAAGATTTATCTAGTTCATGCTATGAAGTCTATTTTGTACGTTTGAGAATAAGCTTCGTGTAACTTGAAATGTTTCCTGTCGCGCTGTAGCTGAATTTTCGCTGCCGTAGCGAAATCGTAAAAAACAGTCGTTGACCTATCCAAGGTTTAGCTGTGAATCACTACCTTTTGTTACTTTTTAATCTTCGAATATGGAACGAGCATGGCGCAACAGAACTTGTTCCGATATATTCTCTGCTATAAATATCTGGATAACGCCCAGTGTACATCTGCATACTTTTTATATAGCTAAAACGGTTTTCATAAAGATTGAGGTTTATTGTGCTGGAAAAAAAATGTCGACTCCGTCAAAGAATCCTGGCCACTGCTTGTTCCATTCCAAGGCATAAACATTAACATTGAGTCAAAAACAGTTTTCAATTTGGATTAAATCATACAAAGTAATCTCTTGAAAAGTGCTAGGGTCAACAAGAGCAAATTTGCAATAGCACAAAAACAATTCTTTAGTTTTAGATTCTAAATTTTGCAAAGTGCAATCAGTATGAGGAGCAAGACACCAAAATAAACACAAATTATCTGAATACAATCTTCCATTCTTGTAATTTTTTTGTAATGCATTTAATCCTGTATTGTTTATGATAAAATCAGGTAAATTTATCCCGCAACCAATTGGATGTTCTTTTGGCTTATTTATGAAAAAAGTAATATTGGAAACAACTTCAACAACCCATGAACTGTTTGGTCGAGAAAGACGTGTTTTTTCAAGCATATCCTGCTCAAACACTTTGTTCAAAAACATTTCAAAATCCGAAAAATTACTGATAAGTAGGGGTTGATCTAAAATACGATCTACACCATTAGACGCATGCCAATATCGAAAATTACCATCGGTACGATTGCGTAGAATAAACCCAAAGCTGACATTTATTTTAAATCAACGTGTTTGCTTGCATCCAAAAAGTCGTTTTTTCAGAGAAAGAAGGTCATCGTTAATGTAAAAACAAAGATATCTCGCACACTGCCTTGCTTCGAAAAACCTTTTATGCTCTTCCAGCGATGATCAGCCATGCTTCCAAAACTCTGAAAAGAGTCTGCTTCATCATCCCTAGCAAGCGTTTCCTCATCTGTAGCGTGTTCTTTGGAGGTCCGTTTAAACTCATTCAAACTCTATCGTTAGTTGGGGTCTCGTTTTCTGAATTTTTAAATTGTTTTAAAGTGTCTTCTTTTGTCAACTCCAAACCACTATCTATTTCTCGTTCCACAACAGCTTTGGATTGAATAGATTCAGTGTATTTGTCTTCTTTGTTTTGAAAGCGGTTTCCGTTTCTTCTTTTAGCTATTTTTGTTCCATTTGACCCTTTTTTGTAACACATTTGTGACTTGTAAGACTGAACATTCTTGTAAATTGTTTGCCACAAGTTTCACAGACATATCTGTTTCCTGAATGAGCGATTCGTTTACGACGTAGCAAGTTTGATCTTTCTGTATATTTCTTTGCGCAGCGATTACAAGCATAACCCATATTTTCTTCATGAAAAGTGACAGTCTTGTACGCAATCCAAAATCATTTTACCACTGAGCAAATTTTCAGGGGTTTATATCGGTTACGTTAATCTGATTGGTCGCTTTAGAGGGTGTGTAAGGCTGCTGTTGATTTACTGTTTGGAAATATACTTAATGTTTGGAAATATACTTAATTTATACTTGACTGCGCAAAACTTATTGTTGATAAATTTAAGCTTAAAACACCAAGCGTACTCTGCTTTAATGAAAAAAAAGCTACAGCTACATTTTTGCGATAATGCGTAATTTAGTGCACTAAAATATGATAAATGCTAGTATATTCAAGGTAGAAAATCTTTATTTGTGGTACTTCATGTAAAATTATGCAAGGTAAAAAGCTCCATCTGGTGGTGAAAACAGGGTTTGTACTGCTTCAAAACAACAAGTCTAAGCAAGTACGTGAGATCAAAAAAAAGAAGGGCTCCAATGCCCAACTGATAAGATTGAACTAGCGAACAGATAAAAACACCTGAAATTTAAGTTTGAACTGCCACATCGTATCACAGCAAAAAATTGAAATCGAATTGCGAGCACTACATTCTGGTGCAAGTCTAACAGTACGTGCTTTGTTCAGCCTCAACCATTCGAATCATATTCTAGTTATTTTGATGAGAGATTTGTATTATTTCGAATACTAAGAGTTTTTGATCTGCAAAAAACATTTACGTTGGCAAACTCAGACATTGGTATAAGAAATAAAAAAGTTTATCGTCAAGTTAACTAATTTTTTAATTTGTGGTACTTAATTTAAAATCGGATTGGTTATTAATTTTATTTTTATTCGTTACATTTTGTTTGTGCCAAAATACAATTTTAATAAAATGAGCAATAATTCAATCAGAACAGTACAATTGTAGCCAATTCAATAAAAAACAAGCAATATTTTTACACAGATAGAAGCAGCAAAACGAATAACGTTATAACACGCATCAAGTCAAGGTAGTATGGTCGGAATTATCAATACTATGCACGGCTTTGAAACAATATGTTATACGCACAGTTTTAAAAAAAAAAGCAGTTATCAATGTTATGCATGGCTTTAAAGCAATATGTCTTGTACATAAAATGTAAAACCACGATATAGACTAAAGAGAGGACGAAGCATTACTTAATCAATAAAAATACTTAACTGTTAAGTTTGAACTAACGCTTGAAATCACAACATAAATAGAAAATGAATTAAGAGCACTATCTAGCAGTGGGATATAAAATCTTAACCTTACCTGTTTTTGTTTTGAAAGGGTATTCAACTCAAGTTTTTCACGCTAGACCAAAATGTTGAAATATACCTAAAATGCACTCTCACCAAATTTGAAGTTTCTACACCTTCTCGCTTTCAAGATAATGCAGTTCAAAATTAGCTGTTTTCCACTTTAGTGTTGCCGTTTTTATTAGTATTGTGACAGAAGATTAACTTTGGGAAAACTGACTTACATTTATTGAAAAGCAGCTAGTTTTACATTTCTAAACCTGTACTTTGTTTTACAATACTTCTGTCGCAAAATATTTTTGGAGAATCAAGAACATGAGCGTGTCAATTTTTGAAATTTTGTTTCTTATTGGCAACCTTGACAAAATTTCTAAGGGAAAAAAGCCTTTTTAAGGGGAAATCGTATCTTGTATACCTCAGGAACGGAAGGTCGTAGAAAGCTCAAATTTGGTGAAGTCGGTCTTGTCTGTCAAAATTTTTCGAGAACAAATGAGCAAAAAAAAATTTCGACCTGAATACGGTACCTTTTTCATTAGTCAAAATAATTCGAATAATGATAATATATTGAGCAAATGATTTGGTCTGGTCGCAAGCGTTTGATTTCTGATCTTATTAAGCATATAAC
Organism: Trididemnum nubilum; assembly: GCA_963965965.1. Taxonomy (NCBI): domain Eukaryota; kingdom Metazoa; phylum Chordata; class Ascidiacea; order Aplousobranchia; family Didemnidae; genus Trididemnum; species Trididemnum nubilum. The sequence goes on along the minus strand of OZ014479.1, from coordinate 32,529,053 downwards.
GTCATATGTTTGACGTCGGTAAGGTTCATCTTTGTGTTCACTTAAAACGCAAAAAGTGGGAGTTCAACAAATATCATGCAATTTTAATCATCGTGAAAACGACGCAGTCCAAATTCAACCAAATTTAACTAATCGAGTTCCCTTTTTTGACTTTTCAAGTTGTTTACGTTCAAGCTGGGCAAAAATATTGAGTTTTCTTTTTAAGTTCCAAATCGGGTTTTATTAAAAAAGGAATTGTAAAAACCAACTTACTCTAAGAAAATTTCAATTTACCTTGCAATTTTTGCCAAAGATGTTCATTAAAGATATTCGCAATCAATTTTTCAATAATAATTGGTTATGCCGTAATTAAAATTTTTGTTCACTTCAATCACATCTTTGCTAAAATTCTACTTTTACATTAAATGATTTTTAACTTGTGATGCTTCGTAACTGTAATAATGACCTGAAAACAGTTATTGTGAGTTTGCTGTTCCTCAAATCCAAGATAAAAAACTAGGGGTTGTCTATATCTTAATTCTGTGAAAGATATCATATTTTTAACATTACTTAAACCCATATTTGTGTCCAATTTTTGTGGGTCAACAGCGTTTGACTCAGGATGCAACCAGCATCTGAATCCTACAGCGCTATTTCGAAAAAAAAAAGAAGTTTGAGTTAATTATCTACTTTTTCAGATAAAATCACTACTCGAAACAAATAATTTGCAAGACCTTGAATGTTTTTGATCAAAGTTTTCCAATGGAAACAGAAAAGAGTTAAAATTTTACTATATTAGGTAAGTTTTAAAGCAAAGGTAATAATCAAGATAAAGAAACCCAAGATTTTGATCAAATTATTGCAACACAAAAAAAGAAAGTTAGTGACTTGTTCAAGTTTTAGGTGAATTTTTGGGTTTATTTAGGTTAGAATTTTCACTTAAGGCGCATAAATCGTAGCGGTGTAAGATATTTTGACGAATTTACCCCAATAAAACTAGATCAAGTAATAAAAAACACACTTTTTTTAGAAAAATTTTGATTAAAAGTTTTCAAATAATATTCGTTTTAAGGTTGAATTATTGTTTTAATCAAAGAAATTGTAAGATTTTGATTTCTGCAAAAAACAGTTTGACGCAAACAAGAAAATTGCAAAAACTGACGTAAATTTGAGACTATAAGACAAGGTTTAATATTGAATAACACCAAAAAATAGCAAAAGTTCTTATTTTAACTCAAGATAGAGTGTAGTTGAATAAAATTTTATGGTATTTTAGTAAAAAAAATCAGTGTAAAACTAAAAAAATTTGAAGATGTTTGGTAAACGTTTTAGTTTTAAAGTACAAAAAAGATTATTTTTACTTAAACTTTCAATTCAAAATGACGAAATGCAAGATTTTGAATGTTTTTTACAAAACTATGGCTACGAAAACAAAAAAAGTTTAGACTTTTTGATTAAAAATAATCAGCATTATTTTTTTTAACTAAGCGATTTACTAGACATTTTAATACTTCGGAACATTTTCTACCAAATTTAAGGTCTGAGAAAATTGTATGACTAAAAAATTGATTAAAATTACCGTTTTTTAAGGAAAACATGCAATTCAAAACAAACAAAGCAAAACAATTTAAGTTATTTTTACAAAAACACTTACTTTAAAACATGAAAATCAATAAAAAATTAATAAGTTAAACTAGTTTAACGATATTTAAGGTAAAAATGTCATTCAAGACAAAGGAATCATACCATTCTAAAATAGTTTTGACAAAGTTATTCTTAACGAACGCAAAAAAAGTTAATTTAAAAGTTACGATTTAGTAGAATGTTTTTGTTTAAAGTAGAAAAAAATAACTGCTTTATACGTTGATCAACAAGTCATAGAAACCTGATTTGCAAAAATAACGATAAAAAATTACTCTTTGTATTTTGCATATTTTTGTGTTAAATTTTGAGAGAGGCTAAGACAAAGGTCATAGAGTCAAGAGATTCCAAAACGGAGAGGGCTCAAACCACTAACTTGGTGAGCGCAAGTCAAATTCAGTCAAAGAGGTTCAGGATAAGAGCAATTGGAACATTGTAATAAATTTGAGTGTTTAAATGTTTGTGTGTCTAAAGATCAAAATACCGCTACTTTGACACTTACAGACTGATCTAAACGTTTCGTTTTTAATATTTTTTGAAGTTTGGTTTTGTTATAACACATTATCAAGTAAAAATCAAATTTGAGCGACACATCCTTGCGACCAAAGCATATGATTTGCTATAATACGACCGTATTTTCCATATTATAGACATTTGAATTCGCAAGAAAAATCCATTCTCGCATTTCTTTGCATTTTGAGTCTTGTATAGACGATACTGCTGTAAAACGTTTGAGTTTCTGTGTCGCAATCATGTACTGGCGTAATTTCTTCATAAGTCGAAGTGACACGACTGTACTATTTGAGGTTTTGAGCCTTTGCAAATCGTTTTAAATATTTAACCACCTGCCCATAATTTTTTTCGTAATCCTATAAACAGGTGTTTTTGACTTTAGATTCTGCTATCTACAAGGTAAACACTGAACCTTATTCTTGAAACTAGTATTTTTCAATGAAAAAAATTTTCAAATCAAAGCGGCAAAAGCTTTCATAAAACCTCAAATAGTACAGTCGTGTCACTTCGTCTTATGAAGAAATTACGCCAGTACATGATTGCGACACAGAAACTCAAACGTTTTACAGCAGTATCGTCTATACAAGACTCAAAATGCAAAGAAATGCGAGAATGGATTTTTCTTGCGAATTCAAATGTCTATAATATGGAAAATACGGTCGTATTATAGCAAATCATATGCTTTGGTCGCAAGGATGTGTCGCTCAAATTTGATTTTTACTTGATAATGTGTTATAACAAAACCAAACTTCAAAAAATATTAAAAACGAAACGTTTAGATCAGTCTGTAAGTGTCAAAGTAGCGGTATTTTGATCTTTAGACACACAAACATTTAAACACTCAAATTTATTACAATGTTCCAATTGCTCTTATCCTGAACCTCTTTGACTGAATTTGACTTGCGCTCACCAAGTTAGTGGTTTGAGCCCTCTCCGTTTTGGAATCTCTTGACTCTATGACCTTTGTCTTAGCCTCTCTCAAAATTTAACACAAAAATATGCAAAATACAAAGAGTAATTTTTTATCGTTATTTTTGCAAATCAGGTTTCTATGACTTGTTGATCAACGTATAAAGCAGTTATTTTTTTCTACTTTAAACAAAAACATTCTACTAAATCGTAACTTTTAAATTAACTTTTTTTGCGTTCGTTAAGAATAACTTTGTCAAAACTATTTTAGAATGGTATGATTCCTTTGTCTTGAATGACATTTTTACCTTAAATATCGTTAAACTAGTTTAACTTATTAATTTTTTATTGATTTTCATGTTTTAAAGTAAGTGTTTTTGTAAAAATAACTTAAATTGTTTTGCTTTGTTTGTTTTGAATTGCATGTTTTCCTTAAAAAACGGTAATTTTAATCAATTTTTTAGTCATACAATTTTCTCAGACCTTAAATTTGGTAGAAAATGTTCCGAAGTATTAAAATGTCTAGTAAATCGCTTAGTTAAAAAAAATAATGCTGATTATTTTTAATCAAAAAGTCTAAACTTTTTTTGTTTTCGTAGCCATAGTTTTGTAAAAAACATTCAAAATCTTGCATTTCGTCATTTTGAATTGAAAGTTTAAGTAAAAATAATCTTTTTTGTACTTTAAAACAAAAACGTTTACCTAACATTTTTAATTTTTTAGCAGTTTTTTAGTTTTACACTGATTTTTTTACTAAAATACCATAAAATTTACCCCCCAAAAAAAGATAATGTTTATTATTTTTAATCAAAAAGTCTAAACTTTTTTTGTTTTCGTAGCCATAGGTTTGTAAAAAACATTCAAAATCTTGCATTTCATCATTTTGAATTGAAAGTTTAAGTAAAAATAATCTTTTTTGTACTTTAAAACTAAAACGTTTACCAAACATCTTCAAATTTTTTAGCAGTTTTTTAGTTTTACACTGATTTTTTTACTAAAATGCCATAAAATTTACTCAAAATAGATAATGTTTAATAATTTTAGTCAATAAATCTCAAGTTTTTTGTTGCCATAGTGATAATTTTGTAAAAAATCTTTCGTTTCGTCAGTTTAAATTGAAAGTTTAAGTAAACATAATCTTTTTTGTACTTTAAAACTAAAACGTTTACCAAACATCTTCAAATTTTTTTAGTTTTACACTGATTTTTTTACTAAAATACCATAAAATTTTATTCAACTACACTCTATCTTGAGTTAAAATAAGAACTTTTGCTATTTTTTGGTGTTATTCAATATTAAACCTTGTCTTATAGTCTCAAATTTACGTCAGTTTTTGCAATTTTCTTGTTTGCGTCAAACTGTTTTTTGCAGAAATCAAAATCTTACAATTTCTTTGATTAAAACAATAATTCAACCTTAAAACGAATATTATTTGAAAACTTTTAATCAAAATTTTTCTAAAAAAAGTGTGTTTTTTATTACTTGATCTAGTTTTATTGGGGTAAATTCGTCAAAATATCTTACACCGCTACGATTTATGCGCCTTAAGTGAAAATTCTAACCTAAATAAACCCAAAAATTCACCTAAAACTTGAACAAGTCACTAACTTTCTTTTTTTGTGTTGCAATAATTTGATCAAAATCTTGGGTTTCTTTATCTTGATTATTACCTTTGCTTTAAAACTTACCTAATATAGTAAAATTTTAACTCTTTTCTGTTTCCATTGGAAAACTTTGATCAAAAACATTCAAGGTCTTGCAAATTATTTGTTTCGAGTAGTGATTTTATCTGAAAAAGTAGATAATTAACTCAAACTTCTTTTTTTTTTCGAAATAGCGCTGTAGGATTCAGATGCTGGTTGCATCCTGAGTCAAACGCTGTTGACCCACAAAAATTGGACACAAATATGGGTTTAAGTAATGTTAAAAATATGATATCTTTCACAGAATTAAGATATAGACAACCCCTAGTTTTTTATCTTGGATTTGAGGAACAGCAAACTCACAATAACTGTTTTCAGGTCATTATTACAGTTACGAAGCATCACAAGTTAAAAATCATTTAATGTAAAAGTAGAATTTTAGCAAAGATGTGATTGAAGTGAACAAAAATTTTAATTACGGCATAACCAATTATTATTGAAAAATTGATTGCGAATATCTTTAATGAACATCTTTGGCAAAAATTGCAAGGTAAATTGAAATTTTCTTAGGGTAAGTTGGTTTTTACAATTCCTTTTTTAATAAAACCCGATTTGGAACTTAAAAAGAAAACTCAATATTTTTGCCCAGCTTGAACGTAAACAACTTGAAAAGTCAAAAAAGGGAACTCGATTAGTTAACCCTTTCGATGCCCTACGCGACTATAGTATCGCAAGGGCCTAAGTGCCCTGCGCGACTAAAATTTTTCTTTGCTAAAGTGTCGTGCACGATCATATAATCTCTTTAACACAGTGCCCAGTTCGCTAAAGCGGCACTAAAATCTTTTTTTCTGTCTTCAATAAAGCGGTACGATGTACTATAGTGACATAGAAGGCGACCTCATTCTCATAAAGTCAAATGCTTGATTGCATGGAAGTGTATAGTTGTAACATAACAGGTTGAATTTAGAGAAATTACTTCAGTTGGCGATAGGCGTGTAGCTGTACGAGTGCACGTGGGTAGAAAAACGAAGCTAAGATGTAAGCAAAAACGCTAGGTAAGGTTATTTACTGGTACGCTATAGTGATTCATGTCCAAGCAAGTAAAGATATAGAGTTAGACAGAGAGGTAAGATACTGAACTAGCATAAGAAGAAAAGCAAAGATATAGAGCTATCAGTTAGCAAAAAAAGCAGCATAAATGTGAAGTTACGCTAGGCTGCGAACCAAGTGCGGTGTAATGAGTTTGTTAACTTTTTATATCAGCAAAAGTTGTTGCATTGCAGTGTTTGCTGACAGGGAAACGAGCTCTCTGGTCGGTGTTACCTAAACTTTGATTTTTTAGAAAACGGTATGGCTAGATCCGTTCTCGATGCAAGTGACGTTATCGAGGACATACTAAGAGATTCCAACTCTGACCTTAGTGAACTCTCTGAGAGTGAATACGAACATGTGGATGATATATATGATGATGAGGTAGATCAAGCATCCGATGATGATGCTAATCAGAGCCCGGCAGCAGCTGTTGTCAATGCTGAATGGGAGAGAAACGATGATGCAGAAGCTTATGTTCCAATCTGGTGTCCATCGTATGCTAAAAGTTCTGGGCCAGAGCTTCCCAATAGTCTAAGAAGATCAGAGCCGATTGATTATTTTTATTTATTATTCCCAGAGCAGTGCTTTGAACTGATGTGTGAAATGACTAATCTTTATGCACTGCAATATTTCGACTGCCCAGCTGAAGTACCTGAGACCTCTCGTTTCAATAGATGGTTTGATTGCACTGTAGATGAAATGAAAGCCTATGTTGGTTTGCAGATTTTAATGGGGCTATGTAAGAAACCAAGTATACCTGATTACTGGTTGCTCTATCACAGAGCTAGAACCCCTGGGTTCAGGGAGGTATTGTCGCGCAATCGATATCAGCTAATTAGCTCTTTCTTGCGTTTCTGTAATAATGAAGAAAGAATTCCCTGTGGAGCAGAAGGATATGATCCTTTATTCAAAATAGCGCCGTTGATAAACATCGTTAAACCTTTACCACACCAGTACTATGTGCCTGATAGAGAACTCTCCATAGATGAATCAATGCGGAAATTCAAAGGTCGGCTATCTTTTCGCCAGTTTCTCCCCAACAAACCCACCAAATGGGGAATTAAACTGTGGTCTTTGTGTGAAAGTAAAAGTGGCTATTTGTTAGACTGGGATGTCTATACCGGACGAGGTAACAATCCTTTACCTGCTGAGCATGGCTTGGGTTACAATGTTGTTATGAAAATAATGGACAATTACGGATTTTTAAACGTTGGCCTCAGATTGTACGTTGATAACTTTTATACAAGTATGGAGCGCCGTTTGTGTACCCAAATTCGTGCAATGTTTTTTTGCTTATTTAATTAAATAGTCATTTTAATTAAATATACAAAAATAAACATACAAAAAAAACTAGTGCAAAAATAAATATGCAAAAACTTTTTGTGCGGACTTTTTTTGACTATTTATTTTTGCAATACGAAAAAACTGCGCAGAATATACCGTTGCAAAAGTAAATAGTCAAAAAAACTGCGCGCAAAATAAACCGTTTCAAAAATAAATCGTCAAAAACACTGCGCACAAAATAAAGCGTTGCTAAAATGCACTGCAGTCATTTTTGTATATTTGTTAGTGGAGCGTGGCAAAGCGCTCTCGGCTGCTCATAGAGTGCATTAAAGAACAGCAGATAGCGCATCAAAGAGCAGCCGAGAGCGCTTTGCCACGCTTCACTAACAAATCCACAAAAATGTCTGCAGAGCATTTTTGCAACGCTTTATTTTGTGCGCAGTTTTTTTGACGATTTATTTTTGCAACGGTTTATTTTGTGCGCAGTTTTTTTGACTATTTACTTTTGCAACGGTATATTCTGCGCAGTTTTTTCTTATCGCAAAAATAAATAGTCAAAAAAAGTCCGCACAAAAAGTTTTTGCATATTTATTTTTGCACTAGTTTTTTTTGTATATTTATTTTTGAATATTTAAATAAAATGATTATTTAATTAAATAAGCAAAAAACATTGCACGAATTCGGGTACACAAACGGCGCCCCATATACAAGTCCAGTGCTCTTTGAATCCCTAATAGCAAAAGGCACAGCCGCCTGTGGTACTGTTAGGCTTAACAGAAGAGGACTTCCGACTGAAATAAAGCCAAAAAACTTGATTCTTCGAAAAGGAGATGACCCGGCATTTTTCCGAAAAGGAGATATGCTTATTTGCTGCTGGCATGACACATCTAGAGTTAACTTTCTTTCTACCATGGACGAAAATAGCTGTGTCCAAAAAACCATCAGAAGCAAGGAAAATGAAAGCGGATATAGGGACGTAAGCAAGCCAACTGTAGCTGTCAACTACAATCAGTTCATGGGAGGGGTCGATTTATTCGATCAAAAATGCACATCTTACCATTATGGCCATAAATGTCGTAAATGGTATCATGCCATATACCATTTTATCCGTGAGCAGGCCCTTGTCAATTCCTTCATAATATTCAAGGCTACCAATCCATCTTCAGTAATGACGTCGAAGCAATTTAGGCAAAACATTGCGGACAATCTCTGCGCCTCTATTCCTCCAAATGCTCATGCAAATAAGGGTCGTCGATCTTTAGAAAACCTTGAAGAGAACGAAACACGACTTACTGAACGTCATTTTGCAGCAATATATGAAGAGCCGAATCACGAGCCAAACTGCACAGTGTGCAGTTTTACAACAAGTCACCCCAAAAGGAAGCAAACAAGATACGGTTGTGAGCAGTGCAAGGATGGAAGAGGACGCTACATTCCTATGTGCTTTCCAGACTGTTTCAAAAAGTACCACACTGTTAATCGTTTCAGACGCTAAAACTTCACTTCATAGCTTGCCCCCAAGACAGTATTGATTGAACATTTATTGATATTTCGTTTACATATTGCAATAATTGTGGAGAATGCAAATATTTTCTTTCTTTTGTTGTTGTTTTTATTTTCTTTGATACATAAAGGAGGAGGACAGTACATTAGTAATCATTTTAAAAGGTGAGCTCATTTGAAAAATAGTAGGTCCTATAAGAAAAGGAACTCGACTTTGACTCATTCTCCTCCTCCTCATGAAAAAACTAATAACATATGCGCAATGCAGCATGTATTTTCGTTATAGAAAAACAAAACTTTTAACAATAACAACCAAACAAAAACTTTCAACAAACATTTATCCACAGAGGTTGCCCCCACCTTGCCCTTTAGAAACGTCCCTGAAACTTATTTTGACAAAAATTGATTTGTCTGTTCTTGTCAGTGATCGGGTAAATGCAATAAAGCGTTCAACAACATCAAAAACGAAATCCTTGGATTTTGCACCCCTTGTTTAGCTGGTATAAATAGTACAATGAAGGGTATAGTGTTAACCCCCCCTCATAAATCGGCCCTTAAATTTTTTGCAGCCAGAAATAATGCAAAATGTGATCAACTAATTTCAGCTCGTTTCCAAAACTGCAAATTTATGAAAAAAAAACGGTAGATCAGTTTCGAAACAATAATTCTTCCACCCAGTATACCTCTCCCCCCGCCCCTTAGAACCGCCCCTGAAACTTATTTTTACCAAAGTTAATAGAAACTAACAAAATCGTAACTTATTTTTACCAAAAAAAGTTACGATTTTGTTAGTTTCTGTCAATTTTACAGCAAAAAAAAAGACTTTAGCAACATTTTGAAAAAAGTCATTTTTTCATGACATCTGGGCACGTTACGATATCGGCGATTTTACCAGCCGGGCAGCGAAAGGGTGAAAATTGGTTGAATTTGGACTGCGTCGTTTTCACGATGATTAAAATTGCATGATATTTGTTGAACTCCCACTTTTTGCATTTTAAGTGAACACAAAGATGAACCTTACCAACGTCAAACATATGACGTCATATGCTTAATAAGATCAGAAATCAAACGCTTGCGACCAGACCAAATCATTTGCTCAATATATTATCATTATTCGAATTATTTTGACTAATGAAAAAGGTACCGTATTCAGGTCGAAATTTTTTTTTGCTCATTTGTTCTCGAAAAATTTTGACAGACAAGACCGACTTCACCAAATTTGAGCTTTCTACGACCTTCCGTTCCTGAGGTATACAAGATACGATTTCCCCTTAAAAAGGCTTTTTTCCCTTAGAAATTTTGTCAAGGTTGCCAATAAGAAACAAAATTTCAAAAATTGACACGCTCATGTTCTTGATTCTCCAAAAATATTTTGCGACAGAAGTATTGTAAAACAAAGTACAGGTTTAGAAATGTAAAACTAGCTGCTTTTCAATAAATGTAAGTCAGTTTTCCCAAAGTTAATCTTCTGTCACAATACTAATAAAAACGGCAACACTAAAGTGGAAAACAGCTAATTTTGAACTGCATTATCTTGAAAGCGAGAAGGTGTAGAAACTTCAAATTTGGTGAGAGTGCATTTTAGGTATATTTCAACATTTTGGTCTAGCGTGAAAAACTTGAGTTGAATACCCTTTCAAAACAAAAACAGGTAAGGTTAAGATTTTATATCCCACTGCTAGATAGTGCTCTTAATTCATTTTCTATTTATGTTGTGATTTCAAGCGTTAGTTCAAACTTAACAGTTAAGTATTTTTATTGATTAAGTAATGCTTCGTCCTCTCTTTAGTCTATATCGTGGTTTTACATTTTATGTACAAGACATATTGCTTTAAAGCCATGCATAACATTGATAACTGCTTTTTTTTTAAAACTGTGCGTATAACATATTGTTTCAAAGCCGTGCATAGTATTGATAACTCCGACCATACTACCTTGACTTGATGCGTGTTATAACGTTATTCGTTTTGCTGCTTCTATCTGTGTAAAAATATTGCTTGTTTTTTATTGAATTGGCTACAATTGTACTGTTCTGATTGAATTATTGCTCATTTTATTAAAATTGTATTTTGGCACAAACAAAATGTAACGAATAAAAATAAAATTAATAACCAATCCGATTTTAAATTAAGTACCACAAATTAAAAAATTAGTTAACTTGACGATAAACTTTTTTATTTCTTATACCAATGTCTGAGTTTGCCAACGTAAATGTTTTTTGCAGATCAAAAACTCTTAGTATTCGAAATAATACAAATCTCTCATCAAAATAACTAGAATATGATTCGAATGGTTGAGGCTGAACAAAGCACGTACTGTTAGACTTGCACCAGAATGTAGTGCTCGCAATTCGATTTCAATTTTTTGCTGTGATACGATGTGGCAGTTCAAACTTAAATTTCAGGTGTTTTTATCTGTTCGCTAGTTCAATCTTATCAGTTGGGCATTGGAGCCCTTCTTTTTTTTGATCTCACGTACTTGCTTAGACTTGTTGTTTTGAAGCAGTACAAACCCTGTTTTCACCACCAGATGGAGCTTTTTACCTTGCATAATTTTACATGAAGTACCACAAATAAAGATTTTCTACCTTGAATATACTAGCATTTATCATATTTTAGTGCACTAAATTACGCATTATCGCAAAAATGTAGCTGTAGCTTTTTTTTCATTAAAGCAGAGTACGCTTGGTGTTTTAAGCTTAAATTTATCAACAATAAGTTTTGCGCAGTCAAAAATTAAGTATATTTCCAAACAGTAAATCAACAGCAGCCTTACACACCCTCTAAAGCGACCAATCAGATTAACGTAACCGATATAAACCCCTGAAAATTTGCACAGTGGTAAAATGATTTTGGATTGCGTACAAGACTGTCACTTTTCATGAAGAAAATATGGGTTATGCTTGTAATCGCTGCGCAAAGAAATATACGGAAAGATCAAACTTGCTACGTCGTAAACGAATCGCTCATTCAGGAAACAGATATGTCTGTGAAACTTGTGGCAAACAATTTACAAGAATGTTCAGTCTTACAAGTCACAAATGTGTTACAAAAAAGGGTCAAATGGAACAAAAATAGCTAAAAGAAGAAACGGAAACCGCTTTCAAAACAAAGAAGACAAATACACTGAATCTATTCAATCCAAAGCTGTTGTGGAACGAGAAATAGATAGTGGTTTGGAGTTGACAAAAGAAGACACTTTAAAACAATTTAAAAATTCAGAAAACGAGACCCCAACTAACGATAGAGTTTGAATGAGTTTAAACGGACCTCCAAAGAACACGCTACAGATGAGGAAACGCTTGCTAGGGATGATGAAGCAGACTCTTTTCAGAGTTTTGGAAGCATGGCTGATCATCGCTGGAAGAGCATAAAAGGTTTTTCGAAGCAAGGCAGTGTGCGAGATATCTTTGTTTTTACATTAACGATGACCTTCTTTCTCTGAAAAAACGACTTTTTGGATGCAAGCAAACACGTTGATTTAAAATAAATGTCAGCTTTGGGTTTATTCTACGCAATCGTACCGATGGTAATTTTCGATATTGGCATGCGTCTAATGGTGTAGATCGTATTTTAGATCAACCCCTACTTATCAGTAATTTTTCGGATTTTGAAATGTTTTTGAACAAAGTGTTTGAGCAGGATATGCTTGAAAAAACACGTCTTTCTCGACCAAACAGTTCATGGGTTGTTGAAGTTGTTTCCAATATTACTTTTTTCATAAATTAGCCAAAAGAACATCCAATTGGTTGCGGGATAAATTTACCTGATTTTATCATAAACAATACAGGATTAAATGCATTACAAAAAAATTACAAGAATGGAAGATTGTATTCAGATAATTTGTGTTTATTTTGGTGTCTTGCTCCTCATACTGATTGCACTTTGCAAAATTTAGAATCTAAAACTAAAGAATTGTTTTTGTGCTATTGCAAATTTGCTCTTGTTGACCCTAGCACTTTTCAAGAGATTACTTTGTATGATTTAATCCAAATTGAAAACTGTTTTTGACTCAATGTTAATGTTTATGCCTTGGAATGGAACAAGCAGTGGCCAGGATTCTTTGACGGAGTCGACATTTTTTTTCCAGCACAATAAACCTCAATCTTTATGAAAACCGTTTTAGCTATATAAAAAGTATGCAGATGTACACTGGGCGTTATCCAGATATTTATAGCAGAGAATATATCGGAACAAGTTCTGTTGCGCCATGCTCGTTCCATATTCGAAGATTAAAAAGTAACAAAAGGTAGTGATTCACAGCTAAACCTTGGATAGGTCAACGACTGTTTTTTACGATTTCGCTACGGCAGCGAAAATTCAGCTACAGCGCGACAGGAAACATTTCAAGTTACACGAAGCTTATTCTCAAACGTACAAAATAGACTTCATAGCATGAACTAGATAAATCTTTTTAGATTCAGACACTATCGAGTTCTCAGGTTATTCACTTTTAACTGGTTACTTCTATGGACTTGAAGCCAGGCAAACCACCTGCGGTGGTTTGGTACTCAGTCAAGACACTAAGAGTCTTTAGACTTGAATCAATTTCCCGGTAAACCACCTGCAGTGGTTTGATCCTCAGGTAAGACACTAAGGGTCTTTAGACTTGAAGCTAGGCAAACCACCTGCGGTGGTTCGGTACTCGAGTAAGATACTCTTCAGGTCAAGACCAGGTTTCGGGTTCGATTCTTACAACTAGTTAGGGACTAGGGTTAAGACTACACTAAACTTAGGGTTAAGACTAGGGTTAGATCTTGGACCACCACAAACCCCGCATTAATGAGAGAATATTTGGACAACCCCGCATTTGGACAAACCCCGCAACTCCGCACCTGCCCCCGCAAATCACGTGAAATCGGCCAGCATATACTACTTACATGTATGCAGGTGTTTATTGTCAAATGCAGTCTTTTTTTAAATTTTAGATGACTTTTTAATTTATTTTTTGCCAAATGCAATCTTTTAATATTTGTCATTAAATCATTATTCATTTTGCAAAACAATGTTCCACGTGCTTTTGTCCTGAACCCCCCTTGAATAATATTGATTAAAATTTTTAGATAGCAATTCCAAAGCATCTCGCTTATCGAATACTACTTGACATTAGCCGAGCTATGCATTTATTACACACTTCCGGAGGTGAGGAGCGCATACTTCATCGAGATCTAAAACCATCTAATGTTATGCTGGATGAAGACTTACGTGCTAAGGTGTTTATCTTTTTATGTATGAATGTTCTAGAATTACACTTTAGAGTTTCAGCCGGAGACGAAATTAATTGTTCAGCCAAAACATTTCGTCAAAGAACAGAAACTTAATTACTGGTATATACTATTTTATAGCAGTCAACAAATAAGCATCATCATGTTGCAATAAAAAACATGTTTGCAACAGTTACCTTTCTTTAATGCATTTGCCAGAATAAAAGTTCCTGTTAAATATGTATACAAATATAGCATCATGAGTAATTAACACGAAGAAAAAGTTAAACATTATTGGTGCTTCTATTCTTTTGCTAATGTATAACAGCAAATATTTATAATATTCTAAAGACTCTTCAAAAAACCTGTCAGAATATTGATGCAGATTTTTTCTAGTACCAATATTTGAATTCGTAGTTAATCAAAATACTGCCCGGATCAGAATTCTAGTACATCCCTAAATATGTTGTGTAAAAACGCAATTATTATGCCAGCATATTTTATTGCTTTAAAATTATTTTTAAAGCTTGTTATTCTATGTATGTTTAAAGTTTCTATTGTATACGGAGTGGTTCAGAGACCCCTCTACAGCATAAACAGCAAAATTTGAAAGCTTTTGTGCTTATTACTATATAGTAATACATACCATTTCCATTGCCAAAAGTGCTCTTAAAAAATCGGTATTTAATCGGAGGCATTTTTGCCCGATGCAGATTCGAAAAAAAAAAAACATTCTTGATGTACGCTTTCGATTAATCAGCACTGGTACGTCACTAGCCAGTATTATGTATTTCTATAATTGTAAGTAATCAGCAGAGCTTTTTTGGCCTTTTCTAAATTGCCAATTTTGATATGTCTGAAGACTTGGACTGTTTCGAGATTCATGATCAATCACAAAAGACAACTTTTAATCAAAGAAAAAAGATTTTGTGTCCCCTTAGTTTTCAATAATATTTAAGTACAAATTATGCTAAAAACTTGTAAAAATTTAAGAACTGCCAGTCTCAACCCAAAATATACGGGTTCTTATGAAAAAAGTGTAAAGCGCATGAATTAACAATTGAACATTGATACAATTTAGTTGACTGATTTTGGAGCTTCCACTATTACCTCAATAACAGCATCTGCTTATGGCTATAATCCAGCCAGGGAAAATGCTGGTCGTCGAGATAATCCTTCAAATGTCCACACCTTGCATTATGTTGATCCAGATTTTTTGCGACACCAGAGACGCACATCAAAATCTGACGTTTACAGGTATACGGTATTTTCATACTTGTGTTACTTTTCAATTATTTAATTTTTTTTCTACATTTTCTGCTTCTCTAGAAATTTGTTGGTTATTAAAAAGTGTTTAAAAAAGTGCCAATTTAAAAAATTATTAAAAAGTGTTTAATTTATCTTTTTTTTTTCTATCACAAGAAAGCAGCAAAGCCCCGGCGCAGCCAGAAATAAAAAAGGAGGGGGAATAATTTTTTTTGTTATGATGAAAGCATATGCAAATCGAAAAGTTTTCATTTAGGCAAATTGTAACAAATTACAAACGTTTAGCAATAACAGGCAGAAGTCCTACCGTTGTTTATGCAGCAGACGCATAAAAAAAATAACTAAATAAAAGAGAATAAAAGTGGTTTCACCTGGTTTTACAATTTTGTTTTATTTGAGGATGCAACAGCAGACGCGAAAAAACGCGTTTTTTTATCGTAGGCCATGGGAGAAAGTCGCAGATTGCCGTTATTTTGCAGGCAAGCTGGTTAATATTTCAAGTGTAGTATATTGTAACAAATTAAGCACAAATGAGATGTACAATTCACAAAAACATTCGAACACCCCCCTTCTACACTCAAAAATGATTGGTTTTTGAAAAAATAAATGCTCCCTATGATTATTTATGTTAATTGGCACCACAAACTGCTTCCTATTTTCAAACAGAAAAAAAAATGCGCTGTATTGGGGTTTGCCAATACAAAATTTTGTTAAGTGATTACTGCACTGTTATTATTTGGGTTTGCCAATACAAAATTTGTTAAGTGATTACTGTACTATTATTATTATAGTTGGTAGGAAATAGGGATCTAAGCATTAAACAAGAATAATGCGGTAGCGATCGACTATTGCTTGCGTGCGGTTAATTGTCTCAGTCAAATAATGCGAATCTGAACGCAGCGTTCGTGGAAAAATGATCATGATGAAGTGCAATGGGTTTATTTATACAGCACGCCCACAAACGAAATTTGATTTGCGCCGAAAACTGCTTACAATACTTTTAGAGAGAATATTTACGCCCGGCTTGCACTGTGCGTAGTAAAATCATGAACGGACGGACTTATGGTTAATTTGTTTGAAACAACTGGCTGCTGCTACGCTGGTAAGGCGATACGCTGGGCGTACCAAATTTCGGTTTAAAATAAACTAAATAAGAACTTTAACGTTCACGATTTTACGCACAGTGTAGATCGGCAATAGGCGGACGGCGTCTGCGCGACTTTTTGCTCGCAACCAGCCCACTCAGTTTAGACTTAAAAGACACAATTTGAAAAATATCGCCGGGCTCGCTGCTCAGATAGACAACGACAACACTGTTGCAAATCAACACAGCTATACAGTGTAATAAGCGGACATAGAAATTGATCGAAAAAGATTTCCTAGAAATAAATTAGCGTACTATTTACTGTAATAAACAATTGACATTGTGCAGTTTGAAGTTGTAAGATTAATTCAAACCAGCCGATATCCTGTTCCCCCAACCCCTGCTGAAAATAAAATTAAAGGATCAAACTGACATCGTAGCTACGCTTTTGGTAAACTACAAAAACTTTTTGGCAATATTATATTAATTCCGCCGTTTTTCAGCCAAACGGGTTCTCTAGGCATAGATTCTTAAAGTGCTCCGTACGGAGCCCCAGGGCTCAGCTAGAGAAACGTAGGGGGTCCGCAAGCTATTCGTTTTTTTGTTTTGGAAATTTATTGTAGGGCTCTGTAAATAATGGTCAACCTCTTCACAGGCTCCATAACAGCAAAAGTTTGAGATTCCCAGCTCTAGGCTGTTAGTCTAAATCAGGGGTTCTTAACCTTTTTTGTCTCGCTTACCCCTTGCCAGATTAAAACAGTATATACCGTATAATTTAGCCCTGTGTTCTTGGATTTCCACAAATTTCGTCAAGTGTTGGGGTGATCTCAAAAAAAAAACAGTTTTTAAGGCTGGAGACCTACTATTTTGTGCAGGTGTTGAGGTTTCTCTGCGGGTTTGGTCGGCTTGTAATTAGATTTTCTGGGCTCCCCTCTTTTTGGGCTACGAAAATATGGTGCAAAGGCAATCCAGTTCAGCACTATCACTTTTGTAATACTGAAAATTGAAGTTTGCTTTAGTTTATAATTCAGTTAATTTACCCCCTGGATACTGGTCTGAAAGTAGTACATATGGTGGTTTAATTCAATTACGTCTGATATTTTTTTCAGTGTAAACGTATAAAAATGAAAAACAGGCAAAATGTATGCAATCAAATGACATGCGTATATTTATACGCATAAATACGCGTGATCGGTAAAACGGACCCAATACAGTTTTATAAAAAATCAATTTTGACGTTAGTGGTTCTACTTTTTGGAAAATGATGGGTTTTGAAACTAAATGGATTGCGTTTTTTGGTGCAAAGTTGCGCTGCTTTCTGCTTCGTTCGCGTTCTCCCGCAAAAGCAATGCGGTATGCTGACGAAACATTATCATTCCAAGGCTGCGCGATATGCAATGATCGAATGTTTTCAATAAATTATCTACTCTGACTATATAAGCATTCCGTCTCTCCGGGTTTTGTTTCTACCTTGTGTTGCAAAAAGGCAACGTGGCTAAATTTTTGTTTCAATAAAATCAAGTTTTAATGCGCGATTGTTATATTAATGTGGCGTAATAGAGAACTTTTTCAATTGTATTTACCAAAACTGATTTTTTGATAACTATGATTTACTTTGGGTTTTTGCTGCAAACATTTTTTCAACCCGAATATCTCGAAAACAATACAAGCTAAACGGCTGGAGTTTTTTAAAGATAGAGAAGCTAATAACCTTAGGAAAAAATTCAAAAAATGCAAAAGTTTTGACGTTGCTTATTTGCAACTCAGCGTAGAATTACACTCGAGTTGAGCGTTTTTAGATTAGTTTTTTGACATTTTATCTTTTTTAAATAATTTTTGTAAAATTGTGTGCTTTCAAAAGGGGGACTGGTCCCCCTACTCCCTCCCCCCCCCGGTTGCGCCTGTGCTGCAAAGGCAATATCTTTTGGCTTAATTTGCTTGTTTATTTTGAATGAATTGACTTGTTTGAAAACTTTTGCTGCTAGCATGAAGATGTTAAGCAGAGATAATTTTTGTTATGAACGTAATTTTTTGTTTGCATTTATGCTTTGCGTTTGAAACAACTTGTTAAGAACATTTTAATAAGCCTATGCATAAGCGTGATGCATTTTTTTTTTTTTTTCTGGTCAACTTGATGTTTTTTTTGTAGCTTTGCTATTATGATGTGGGAGATTTTGGCCCAATGCAGACCTTATCCAGGTAAAAATTAAATACTGATTTCTTTTTCAGTAATTTATCTTTCTGAAAATACAGCAGAGCAATAAAATAATACCGACACTATACTCTATTACAGATGCAATTTAAACTACTTAATTATAATTTTGAATGTACAATAAAGCTCCCTATGTATTTGACTCGTGTTTAGGAAGACCTTAAATGCTTTTTTCGAAAGCCTGACGAAGCATTTCTATTGTTTGATTACTGAGCAATTTACTCAGAGTGATAGTGGTTTTAATGTTTGTTGCTTTTGTTTTGTGATACAGCTCATAGTTAATTTTCTGTTCTTTTTTTCAAACTAACAGTTACCGAAAGTTTATATGTATCGGTTCGTTCAGTCGTTTGATTAACTCTTTTTCTGTTGCTTCAGCCTTTGCAACTGCTACACGAGAAGAATTTATAGCAGCTATGCTCAATTCCAGACAGAGACCCACGTTGCATATGATTGAAAGGGACCATCATCGAAATATTATACAGATAATAGAAGAAGGGTGGCACGAAGAAAAAACAGCACGACCAAGTTTTGAAGGTCAGTTTAAAGCAAGTTTGTTTTTTCTGTATACAGTAGTACATATTATTTCGTTGTTTTGAATTTTTGCCGAAAGATTGTTTGTATTTCACATGCCTGACTGATGTTGATAAAATGATATTGATTACAATCTACATTTTATTTGTGTTTATGGGTGCAATATCTGGTACGCTTCTAACTTTGTAGTTCTGTTTAATTTTTTCTGAAAACTTGTTTTAAACGACGATTTTGAAGTCTAAGATTACGAAAGATAAAAACAAAGAGTAAAAATTTGTGACGTTTTCCCATGCAGCCAAAATGGCAGGGTTATGACTTGCCATTGTAGAACAAAGCAGGTACTTAGTATGGATATGCTAGTACAGTGTTATCCAGGCTTGTCCATGGGAATGGGATTCCCATGGGAAGGGATAGCACACATTGCATTTTCCGTGAATGATAATGAATGCCAGAATGATAATAAATTGTGAACTCTTCTGAACTTTAAAGTTAACAAAGTCAATAAATTTTGTCGTTTTTTGTCTTTCTTTGTACGTGTAGTCCTATCTAGTTAGTACACATTATACTCAAATTTTCATAAATTTAGTTACTTTTATTGAATTGTATTTTCATGGGAATTCCATGGGATGGGACAGGCATGAACTGCTTTGGAATGGGATGGGACAGAAAAATATGTCCCATGGCCAAACCTGATTCCACATGACAGAAATTTCCTCGTTCGCATTAACAAGGAGAATTTTTCAAGAGGCGCCAGCGAACAAAATACTCGCTAAAAGAAAGAGGTTATTTTTGCACGTTCATTTGAAGCTCTGACAGCTCGGTAACGTAATTTTTGCTCGCTAAGTTGCTTGGATCGATTGCGAGATATAACTCGAGTAAAAAAACGTCACATTTTTCTTGCCACCTTAACGAGGATTTTGAAGCACTCTTTAAGCTTGCGAGAAAGCTTTTTTGGTTCAGAAATTTAATGGCAAATTGTTGAAAACTTATAACTAAAGCAAATTTTTGCTGAAAATAAATTGAAATTGTCGCCATGTTTGCTATTAGACTGCTAAGAAGAAAGCAAATTACATCGAGAACCATTTGCTGTTTCGACTGATAAAGAAATGTTGAGTAGCGCTAGTTGGCAAAAATAGTAATATACTCTTTTTCAAGAACAATTTTCTGAGAACACGAGGCTCATTTTTGCTCAAAATTTACGAACAAATTAAAAACAATACCAGCCTCGGCAGCAAAATAAACCAAAAACAAACGAAAAAAAAAATTCAAATCAATGAAAGAAACTAAATTTTGTTCTGATTCAAAACGATAAAATTTTAGTGATTTTCTTGTGTTTGCAAGCAAAACTGCAAATATTCCTAGATTATAGAGCGTTGCTGCTCCGCGTAAGCAATTGTATTTTTTTTCGGCGGTTGTTGAACTTGTAGAAAGCTTGCTTTTTCTCTTTTGCAATTTTACGATGCTGCAAAAGGCTAGAAAAACCTTCACTTAAGCAGACAGAGCAATAAGAATTGAACAGTATTACAAACATGGCCGCTAGAACTGACATCGATGCTCTAAAAAATTTTTTTAAATCAGCAGCAATTGAGACTGAAAATCGGCAAAAAATTACCAAAAGTTACTGTTTACATATAAGTTTACCCACCAACACATATTACCTGAAGGGCGCTTAATGTTATTTAGAAAAGTTGTAGTATGGAAAAAGTATTCTTTTTTGACATTTATCCAAAAATATATTTGAATTCTGTCGTTCATTAATTAATTTTTATCAGTCTAGAAATTTGCAAGCTTAGAATAATAACGCATGGTTCATAGTATGATTTTCCATAACAACGTAGTACATACAGGACGCTTGAATGCATTATTTTGAAGTAGAAATGCATCTGACGTCACAATGAGATATTTATTACGAAATAACGCAGGTTACGAACATCTCGCTAAGAAATTCGACCGAGCAGTTTTAGCGTATGTTGGGCGAGACGGTTCGGAAATGGCAGTTTGTCTACGAAGGTTTTTTGTTCGTTAGCACCTTTCAGCGAGCGAGAATGGCATTTACAAGCTCGCTAGCATGTTCTGTCATGTGGCCCCTGGTGTTCTCACTGAGCCAATTTTTGTCAACGATCAGTTATTTGTTGAAACAAGGGCAAATAATTTTTGACAATATGATAAAAATAGCTTTAAAGAAAGTTGACAAGTTTGTGGAAATATGACATTTAGTATACTTTGATATCGGATTCGGGCGAAATTTAGAGCACAATTGTTTTAAGAAAATTTGGGCTCTTGTTGGTTTGCCAAAAAGGAAAGTGATCACCTATTATAGTTCTTTAGCGACTTTTATTATTCGACTAGAATGAAATGTTTTTAGTTTTTAAACGCTTTAATGCCATACAACTTGACTTTCTCTGATCACTTGCTTGCCAGTTCGTTTTAAGCTTTTTTTGCAAGTCAACCGCTATTTCCTTTCCCTCGTTTCAACGGGTTTTGCTGTTTTAATCGATTTTTTCACTTTTATCGTCTTCAAAATATTGCTAAGGTGTTTTACTGAATTTGTTTTATGGCCATCCCGGTTGATTTATTTTTCATCGCAGTTCTCTTTCACTTGGTGGTTACTCATTTACTTGTTTTTGTAGTTATTCGAGACACCCTCGAAGTGGAGCATAACAAATCATCAGTTCAGGAAGTCAACAATACTGTAGGCGAAATTAAACAAAAAATACTAGTAAGTTCCAGTTATTTTTTTCTTTTTAGTCATGTTTTCACAAAATACTGTAAAGGGTTACTCAGTGTTGGTTTCAAGCAAATAATTTACTGGCATTGAACTTAAAAAAGTATGCTGTATGTAATAAGTCCACAAATATTAAACCGAGGCTTATTTTGTTCCTTGTGTTTTGCACTACTGAAATAACGTCGTATATATTGAAGTAGATTATTCAGAAGTAAATTCTTGAAACAGTATGGTATGCACAAGTGCAGTTAAATCGGCATATATATATTGCAAGGTGGGACAATTAGCGTTTCACAAATACGTTAAAATCCACTATACATATTTCCTATCATCGGTTTCCAAAAAAAAAAAAATGTTAGTTTTTCAATAGAGTGTATTTTAACACATTTTTGACTTAGTAAAAACCCAAATTGATTCACCTTCTATGAATTGTGTCTACAAATTCGTCATCTGGTGCCTCTTTGGTTCGGGTTCGATTCTCTTGAATACTTTAATCGATAGTCACGATCATATTTCCTATGTTTTTGCAGGATAAACGACAGCTCAGTAGTTTTGCTGCACAGAGAAATGATTTCAATATTGATTTTTTACCTATCTTACGCGATTACCCTCATCGTGGTGCTCAACCTTTTCTAAATCCTGCTGCAAACGTTTCTCCACCTGTTCCAGCTGTCGACGATCCTTCACATCCTATTCAGGTTAGTTAAAACTTTTAGGCTCAAACTACATTTTGTGCGATTCATTATTTTTCTGTCATAGTCTAATGAGATGAAGATAGCCGAGACGAGGGTTATAGTTGTTTTTTTTTCTGTGAATGAGACTTGCAATTTCTCAGCTGTAAAGCATTTTCTGGCAAATTGTATCTAAACTACCCAGAAGTTCACGCATTCAATCAATGATTGTTCTCAGTTCCTCGTGCGGTTATGGCCGTGGCGCCGGCGTCGTAATTTGAAAACTGGGACGTGTAATCGCCGAAGGCGTTTAGGCGGCCGGACGTTGGTACATTGTAGATTTGTTGTGTAATTCCAGACTCAGCAAAATTGCAAAGTATTCTTGCCCAAAGCCAACTGCCTCTGGTGTCCTGCTCTCTAAAGCATTGTTCTAGATCTGAGACTTAGACTTCGTAAGGTTTCGTCTTGGTTCTTTTTCCTCAAACTAAATATTTGCTAATAGTCTCTCTTTGTCGATATGCTTTTGAGTGCTCTCGCTACTGTTATTGGTGACCATTTTAGGCGGCTCCCTCTGGTGACCAGCACTCTCAGTCAGTGGACGATGGAGACCGACGTCTAACAGACGAGGATTGCCGGAAGCTAGGTCGCGACCTGCACTACACAAGTGGCTGGGAAATGTTAGCTCGAGGAATCGGAATCCCACCTCCTGTAATAGAAGATATTAAGGAGGATTATAGGCGAGGTTTGTTAGTTCTGAGCAGAACCACATTTTCGCTCTAATTTTTAGTATCTGCTCGTCTTTGTGATTTTATGGCTGATTAGTTATGAAAGTAAATTTCAAATCTTTCTAATTTTTGAGACTAGTTTTTCAGTTAGTTCAAATGTCCCTGTCTTTAACTACAAAATGTAAGCTAATTATATTGTGCTCGAGAAAATCAACACTCAGCAGTCTGGCTTTTTATACTACACGATCACTTTTGACTTGTTACACGAGTTTGAATTACGCGTATTGTAATATGACCAGTTTTGACTCAGTTTTTGTAACAAAAAATTATTTCTATTTATTATGTCTTACAGTATATTCACCAAGTTGCCTTGACCAGGAATATAGCTAAGGACTTTTCGGTCTTGTAGTCAAACTGCCACTTGTCTACCACACTGGTGTAAGGTTAGCTTCATACTATCCTTTTTTAATGCTGAGGGTGTAGCAGGAATGTTGTGACCAGGTTTAACCCGACCGGTAATCGAACTCGAGTTTACCGTCATAGTGGCAGACGCTCCATCCACTCGATCACTACTTGATATAGGTAGCAAGTGGACTTTTGCTAAATACGCTTTTTCTCGGCCACATGTTCGGTTTTATTTTATTTTTTAGCTACATTTGTATTTGGTTTATTAGCAATCGTTTTTCTTTACCTAAATTTATGTTTTCTTACATTTACTTTCCTCTTACATTCGTTTTCCTTAATTTACTGGCCTGTAAAACCAAGCAACTGGTTAGTATTCGATTACAATTCCATATTATTAGAGAGGTTAGCAACCGCTCGTTTTAAATGAGCCTTTCCCGCTCCTTAGCGAAAAAAGGAGCGCCGCTCCTCTAACCAGAAAGAATTTCGCTCCTTTTGAGAATTTATATACGATTTTCTGCTTACTGCAATAATCAGCGACTATTGACTAAACTGTCAATCATTCATTTTCAGTTCTTTTGCTATTTATATAAAAGCAATCGCCTTATCCTAAAATAATGGCGAATTTATCCGTCACGAAATATTGGCGTTTTCCAAAATTTATCTGAAAATTCTGTTAGAAAAGTAGCGACTAGCGATTGACCATTAGAAAAGGATAGCGTTTCCGTTAACGTTACTTTTTTAAAAAAGGAGCGCGCTCCAGCTCAGCTCCGCATGTCGGCCTCGTGTAACAATGAGAAAACTTTTCAGCTGTCGAACGCAAAGTGGCCATGTTCCTCGCGTGGAAACAGCGAAATGGAGGCTCTAATGCCTTGGTCAGGGATTTGATTCGTGTTTTGCGTCGAGAAAGAGTGGCAGTTGATGTTTGGGAGTTCCTTGACCCTGATAGATCGATTCGGAACTCTTTCAGATGAAAGTTCAAGCACGGATCCCTGTGGAACTTCACTGCGCTTTGATTAAGCTACTTTTTCGATCTAAATCTCTTTAAGAACCGCTGGATCAGGGTTCTTTTTGCTTTTTAGGAGAAAGTAGTTTTTATTACTTTTTGGATGAAAGTAATTGTTATTATTTTCCCACTGTTTTGCTTATAGAATTAAATTCTACGAACAATCTCAGCTGCCAGATTGTGAATACTAGAAGTGCTTTTAACATTTTGCCATTTCTTTGTTTTTTTATACCTTTTTTATGCTTTGGAGGACGAACCTCGCAAAGTGTATCTTTTTGCTTCCTAACAAATGAATGTCTACTTAATTATATACACTGAATGAGCTATTCTCACTCTTGACCATTGAACTATCCTATTGATATACATTGCCATTGATTGACCAGCCAGTTGGTTGAGCGGTAACGCGTTCGCCTCTGGAGCGGGAGGTCTGAGGTTCAAATCGGACATAGTGTTGCCAACGGCTCGTCACCGCTGCAACGTTTCTTCAAGTGGAGCTGTGTTGCCCAGGTGCAATGACGCGAAGATGGGCCCCGCAAACTCGTTACACGCTTCGGCGTAATTCAGCGAGTACAATGAAAGATTTAATTTGATTTGAACTTATTTCTTGTCTTAAGGTACGTTTACACCGAATGCGAAGCAACCTGAATGTGATATCATCGACAACTTGTGAATGGTTTCAACCGGCCGCAAACTTCGCGAGCGGTTTTTAACTTCCTTTAGACAAAGCTGTTGATGAATGGTTGGCTTATTTCGAGCAAGTGACAACAACGACCACTCGCAAAGGCTGACAACCTTCGCTTAGCGTCCAGTGTAAACGTACTTTTAAGCGTTCATGCAAACTAGGATCGATTGACAAAAATGAGTTAGTACCATTTGTTGGAGATGCAAAAATTTCTACTTGAATTAGATACTTCAAACCCTAGCAGCCAAATACTGCATGGCTTGATAATGAAATTTCTACTATAACTTTTTAAGGTTGTGATGACACTATGTATTTGTTGATTTTTTTATTACCAAACGCATTTGATTCTACTGTGTGGTGTATGTCTTAACTTTTTTCCTTGTTTAAAGAAATGGTAATGTGGTAGTGCAAGTGCATATGATGAAATAAAGTAGTACTGGGTGTTTCAAAATTAGCCCCGCCCCTATCCACAGCTTACATAGGAATTAATTAGGTTTTTAATGATCTAGTTTAAATTTCATTAATGTAAGGTAAATCAAGTTTATTAGCTCAACTGGTGGGACAGAAAACTTTTTTGCCAACGTTTCGATAAGTTATGTTTTGGCCATGTACTACATATCCCTTAGCAAAGCCTATCGAAACGTTGGCAAAAAGTTTTCTGCCTCACCAGTTGAGCTAATAAACTTGGTTTAAGTTATATTTCTGGTTGCATTAAACTGTTTATTAACGTAAGTTTCTACTGAGCTATTTTTCATTTTAATTTTGTTTTCATGACAAATAACTTAAAACCCACGTAATTAATGATTCAGAAGAACTAGATGGTTTGCCAAATCTCGGCAAAGCTGAAAATGCAGGTGCATTCTTAGCACTTCTGACCTAAATGTTCTGAGCTTGTGCAATGTGCAGTCATCTGAGAAGATCGTTTTGAAGGGCGTGCAACAAACTGATATGGTTTTTCAAGTTATTTAATGGAGTTTTTCTCAGTTCTCCGTTTCTTGCGTTAACAATCCATTTTTTAATGTGATGCTTTTTGGTGTTTTAATACGAACTTGAGAGCTCAGGCCGTCATTTTCTGAGATCGTTTTTCTCTTGCAGAGTTTTATCACCAGCATTCCCTCTCGCGGACCTGTTGAAAAACTGAGTTGTGAAATTTGACCTTTCAGTCTATGCATTGCTTGTACTTCGGTGACTTAATTGATGCTCGATCACAGCCGATCTATATGTGGTATACTGTGATCTCGAGCGTAGTAGAAAAAGTAAGACCACCTTTTTGTGATCTTGAATGCACCTAAAAAGAGTCCAGTAGCATTGCATGACAAACTTTTTTTTCTTTGAAAGGGTTTTTAATTTTTGCTTTAATTGAAATTTTTAGTACCAGACGTTTATTCAATGTCGATATATTAAATTGTGTTTTTAACTGATCATATCGTAAAATGTGAATTAGTTTTCCAACTCGATTTCATGCAGCTGTATTAACTCTGTTTGTAATAAAATAGTTTTTCAGTTCATCTCTTTATGGTTGTTGCTGTTATATAAATTTTGATGGAACAGATTCTAAGAAAACAGTTTTCTAGGAATGCCCACTGCTCCAAAACCTTCTGAAATTTGATTTCTTGCGCTGAAGCCATGAATGAAAGCAATTTGAAGATTACCTACGTTGCGCCCAAAACTATTTTGATGTAACATTTATCTGTGGTTGATATCAGGATTTCAAAAAGTGCTCGGTAATGAAGAGGTGGAGCAAATATCACAATTTACGGATGAAAGAGATTGTTGGATTTTATAGGTTGTAATTTTTAATGTTTTACTAGTGTGGTAATCTACTGCGATAGAAAATTTGTCTTCATTGCAGAAGAGATGTCAAAAAAGTTTTTGCAAACAGTTTGGGAAATCTTTTTGCGTGACTGAATTTTGCTGGTGTAGACTTCTATCTCAAGATCTGAACTCGTTATTTTTATCAAGAATGTGTGGTTGTGCTTTGCTTGGCTTTTTACCTGTGCTTGATGGACCTAATATTCAAGAAAACTGCTTCAACGCTTCTGAGCTATTATGTCAAGCTTTAATTATCACGCATTAACTATATTAAATTTTCGATGTTACCTAATCGTTTGCTGAAGCGAATAGATTATATGTTCTGACATTACTGCTTGATTTTAATAGTTTCGTATGTTTATTACAAAACATAAATTTAGCCCCCTTTCAATGTTTAAAACTCAATTCATTTTCAAAACAAAAAACTTTACACCCCTTAAAAAATTTTTTAATGCTGAATTTGGTGCCTCAAGAAGGCCTTTTTTGATAATACGTTTAAAAATATGTTTCACCGCTCTTTCAAAACTAACTTTAAAAAACAAGATCTAAATTGTAGAATAAAACCTTTAAAAATGCAATTAGTAATAGTCCGGTATGTCACACTTTAATGTTAGTATAAAAATGTAAAATCTGAATTACTGCTTCGGACTCTCTTTAATATTAAAAACTTCAGCCGCTCTTAAACCTTACCCACCCTTTAATGTCAACATCAAAAATGATAGACTTGCGTGGTTGCATCAGAATTCTTTTATAACACATTAAAAACATATTTTGGTTCTTGAATGCTAGACTCAAAATTCAAATTGCTGTATCAGACCTCCTTTAAAATTACAGTTTAGATTTGCGCTGTGGTTACATTTTACAGTTAAGTCTGATTAGTTGCCTCAGACCTCTTTTAATATTTAAATTTCTTAAGCTCAAAAGTCACACCCATTCTTTAATGCGAAAATTAAAAATGTTAATTTTGCATTGTTGCTTAAGAATTGCATTTTCAAAAATGTCCTGCATTTTACAGCCCCTTCAAAATGAAAATTTAAGATCAGTTTTGTGATAAACCTGTAATGCAACCATAGGTGGGCAAGTTAATGCAAAACGTTAGCTTCGTTAACCACTGGTCCGTTAATAAAGTCCGTTAATTCGTTAACATTTTGCGTGTAATTTACATTTCTTTTTATTCACTCGCTTCTATAACACGTATTGACGCTGTTGAGCAGATTGTAAGGAAATATTTATTGCTGTGGTGGTCTTTTTGTGTTTTGGAAGTTACATTTTACTGTCTAATCTAATTTCAAGATAGAAATAAGTTCAAATGCACTAACGACGCTGCGATCGGAAAATCTGTGGAAATTGCGAACAACGATAATTAATAGACCTCTGAGGCTCCTTTCTTCGATAAAACTTGTGCTAATACGCAACAAGTGCTACCAGTGCAAACTGGTTTGTACCGGTACGATGAATAAATGGTGCAAGATATTAACGATAAAAACCTTAACGGAAGTTGACAAGACTTAACGGAAGTTAATTTAGTCCGTTAACTTGAAAAAGCTTTTTAACGGATTAACGAGTTCAAGAAAAAGTTAGCATCGTTAATAACGATTAATGGGCTTGTGCCCACCTATGAATGCAACTAATAGTCTTTAAACTTTACACCTCCTTTAGTGTTAAAACTGCATGAACTAATTTTAGTGAAGTTAAAAGAGGTTTAAAGTAGCAATTAGGATCTTGCACTTTTAGATTAAAGGGGATGTAAAGGTCAAGTAATTTTTATCTTATTTAGTAATACAGATTTCCAGGAACAATGCGCAAATGAAACTTTTCCGAGCGTAACATTAAAGAAGGTGAGGAGTTTCACGGTCAAGTTTAGGAGTCAAAAGTTATTAAAGAGGATTTGAGGAAGCTATTCAGATTTATCATATTTAATCGTAGCATCAAAGAAGGTGTGAAGAAAGTATAAGACATTTCAAAATGGCATCGTGAAAAAGAGGTATCATATTCCCATAGGAATTAGGGCGCCTCGTAGCTTTATATTAAAGGGGGTCATGACTTCATAAGACAGCACTTTCGATTTTAAAATTAAAAAAGGTGTAGCGTTGGAAACACTTTGAATTTTAGTATAAAACGAAGCTCGGGCCACATGATTAGTTATGATCGACTGATCATAACCTTGAAAGGGAAGTAAAATTAACATTTTGTTTAACTGAATATTCAAAAGGGTGTCTAATGTAATCTTGATTTCAGCACTAAAAAATCAAATTTAAATATTAGCGGAGTTACGGAAGTTAAAGGAAGCAAGTAAGATCTTACACATTCTATGCTATAACGTGATAAGAAAATTTTTTAATTTAATTTCAAGTATTTGAAGAAATTTCAAAGTTTGCCCAATGCCCATGGTTAATTTGACATCTAAAAATTGGCAAGTAATCAACTTAACTGGAATTTCAATTTTTAGTAAAATTTGAATTTTTGCAGATATTTGCAAATACCCTTGACATTTTTCCAAAACGAACTATACATCAATTTTACTCGAATTTCAATTTTTTGTTGAAGTTTCAATATGTGCCCATAGTTAACCTAAAAACTAATCGAACCCCTTGGCTACGCCTATGACGAGGTAGTAGGTTCATGAAAACCTCGTCATGCGAAATTCCATTCGTCTATTGCTTGCAAAAGTTTATTAGATTTACAGCAGGGGTCTTCTTTCGCTGAAGTCTTTCTCTCTAAATATTTTTTGCCGATTTTTCAAAAAAAAAATCCATTTGGGTAATTTTTAAAAAATGGTTGTAAACTCAAATTTTAAACAGAAAAATTGTTTTTGTAATTGTCTTTCTAGAAATACGCTACTCGTTTCTAAAAAATCTTATACTTGCTTATGGCATTAAACGCGTTACTTGCAACAGTCCGACTTTTTTAACGTAATTCAGAAACAAGAAACAGCAAAAACTGTTAATTACACCTGTTTTGCTAGTCCTATAGAAGACTTGAAAGGTATTGCAAACATGAGTGGCAGCATTAATATAGCCACAGTATACTGTGGTATAGCTCTTATAAGTAAATCTTGAATGGTTCAATTTCTTTAAACAAAAACCAAGACGATTTTTTGGCGTGTTCCATTCGTTAGAGAGTGATGCTAATTGCTCCAGAAGTGCAAAATGTGTATCGAAGCATGTAAAGGATTTCCTTGAAGAGCCATTAAAAAGAAGCAGTGACTCCGAAGTCGTTCGTTTACCACTACGTGATGACTTTATTAGTAGAATTTTTTAACACCCCGGTTCCTTTAAGCGCGGGTATTAAGAGTATTTTTTCGTTAGGTATAAAGACGTTCTTTGACCAAAGAGGTTTTCAAATCCTTGTGTTTTTTAAAGGAAATCAATAATGTTTTGTTTACTAAAACGAAAGCGAGCATAATTTGTTTTGAATATTGGTTTTGTACTGTAGCCAGCACAGTTTGAGCAATGAGTCATTTACAATTATAGTTTTCAAAACGTCACACTTGCGGTTGCGCTTGCGGCGCAATTATTTGTTTAGGCTTGCGGAAACGCTTGCGGCGCAAGATTTTCAGAGTAGTTGCGCTTGCGGCGCTACTTTTATGACTTGCGCTGCCCACCTCTGCATTTATGCCATATCAAGCCGGAATAAATTATGATCCCAACTTGTCTTTACGGTCAAGCCTGACTCGAAACTGAACATGGTTTTATTTCATCAAAACAGATCGACGCTTTTTGAACTCAAAGATAAGTTTTTTTCAAAAGTTTTTAAACTCCTATATTAAGTTAATAAGTGCGACTGTGCGAGTGCTATAAATTTTGTCGTGTGTTACACAGAAAAATGCATTTAGAGTGTGCGGATTCAAACATCGAAGCAAATGCAGTATAAGATACAATCATTATTATTATCAACAAAAAACGTAGGAATTTTTGCACGATAAAAGCAAAACTCAATAATTTTTCTTCATAGAAATAAAATAAATAAGCACATTATGATAGGTGGTTTCGTGCAAAAATAAATACAACCGCAAAATCAATCACCTACAGAGACATAGCTCGCGCTACACTTGGGACACTAATCTCATGTAAATGAAACCAAAACCGAGTCATTTTGCTCTTGATTCAGATACCGCAATTGCCACAAGTAGATGAGAGAGGTGAGAATAGAAGAGTTATGTAAGTGGTAATATTGTTTCAGTAGGTATTGGCAACATTGGCTTCGTGATAGAGCCAAAGGATTTCTTCCGAGGGTTGGGGGCACGTTGGGTTCCCAAACAGTTGGGCCACAGCACCCAATGGTTTGAATCATATTGGTTTCGTTTATTTAGATAAAGAGAATGGGTGAAATCGGCTCTTGCCCATCTTACAACTATCATAATATTGTTGCTTGTGTGAAAAATGTTGTCCTATGACGTGATAAATAAATAAATACTGTACAAGAAAATCATAATCACGTTAACCAAGTGCAATTACTGCTTTCTCAGTGATGCTGCACTTCAAACCTCCGTTTGATGTTTTCAGTCAAAACTCAGGTACGTTAAAAATCAGCAGTTTTTCAGGTAAATGCCAGTGACCGGCACTGCTCATAAAAACATTGCCCTTTCGTTCAAAACATTTGTAGTTCCACCTTCCTCCAACAGTGGCGGATCCAGAAAATTTTGGTGGGGGGGGATTTGAAGCACAAAACCTCAAAAATTCGGATGTCTTCACCAAAATTGAGAGTGATTTTTCGGCCGAAATCGGAAATTCGAACGTTTTTTTCGCCCATATTCAGGTGGTCTCCAAAAAAAAAAAAAAAAAAAAAAGGTCTTCACCAAAATTGAGACTGATTTTTCGCCGGATTAGTTACGTTTAGGTCGGTGGGGGGGGGTGCATCCCGAAATGGAGCCGAAATATTCGAAACAGAGGCTGATTTTTCGGCCAAAATCGTTACTTTTAGGCTGGTGGGGGGGATGCATCCCCCCCCCTAAATCCGCCACTGTCCTCCAACCATTTTTCAAAACCTAACTTTCTTGAAAAACGGAAATAATTGGCTACGACCACGCCGGTTTCATACTGATGAAGTTCGGAATTCAGAAGGCTCGTCCAAAACTAGTTTAACACACTCGTTAACGTTTTGAAAAACCGGAGTCATTGCAGGAGTGTAGTTTATTGAATTTTTGCTGCTTTGATGTCTGGCTGAGTTAATATTGTCATCATCATCATCATATTTATTTATTTACCAAGTGACGTCATATCACAAGAAAAAACTGCAACTTCCTCTAGGTATATCACCAAAGCATTGAAATAAGCAATTCTTTTGAAACCAACACACAAACTTGCAGAGTCAAAGCGATATTTAGTCACTTGGTGAGGAGACAGCGAAGGACCGAAAGGTCATCTAAGTCTACTGCCACCTCACCAAGTTAAGGTTAAAAAAAAAAACAGCTTCTAGATTTTCTCAGTCTGCTACTTTCTATGATAAAAAATTTTACGCAAAATTAAAACAAAGTGTTGCAAGGATATGTGCACTTTGTACAGCGTATACACAAAACTCACAGTCACCATGTAAAGAAAATGCAAGACAACATTAGAATTGTTCTGACTCTAAGCATACTAAAAAATAAAAATGCTGTAACTACAAATTGGATAGAAATAAAATTAATAAAGTTCATAATGCTTATTTATGTTTTATAGAATTTAAAGTGGGCAATTAGAGTGAAAAAAAAATCTCCTTGCTTTGTTTTGTATTGTTTGGCAATATGTCATTAGTACTGGTACAATTTCCAATACCAGTATATATCAACCTCAGTCAGTTACTGCAAAATTACGAATAATTCATGGGGACATCAAAATGAGAGATGACGTATTGTAATAAATGTGTGATAGACGAATGCACCAAACTCATGCTATTCAAGCAAAAAATAGGTTATTGTTGAACTAAAGCATAAATATGCAACTATGATTCCTGTAATTACTACTGCATTGCTAATAGAAAGCTGTTATTCTAGCTTTTATCGGTTTCATAGTTTGATAAAAAATGAGCTTTAACAGCTTTTTTAAATCTGTAGAATGAAACTTCTTTTATACTGCTTGGAATTTCATTCCAAATTTTAATTCCTGCGAATGATAGAGACTTTTGCCCTAATCTTGTTCTAGTTCTTGGAAGAAAGAAGTTGTTTTTGTGGCTCAATCTTGTCTTATGTGTATAGCAGTTTTTCATTAGGTTAAACTTATCTGAATTTGCAAAAGATAATACATTATTGTGAATTTTATACTTTAGCTTTGCAGTTTCCAGAGAGTAAATATCCTTGAGTTTTAAGCATTTAGCTCGATAGAACAAAGGATTAGTATGTTCACGATATCCACTTCCAGTTAACAATCTGATGCTTCTTTTTTGCAGAATAAAGAGAGGTGCTAATGTTGATTTTGAAGCAGTCCCCCAACTACTTATGCAGTATTGTAGATGAGAGTATATGAGGCAGTGGTAAACAGATCTTAAGGTTTGCTCATCTACAAAGTGTTTTAATTGATTAAGGGCCCAAGATCCCCTTGCTACCTTTGAACATTGTTCCTTGATTTGTTGTTTCCAGTTTAGATTGTCGTCTATGAGAACACCTAGATACTTTATGTGATGTGATTGCTTGATTGGATTATTATCTATTGATACTTTGAGTTCAGGTTTATTTTGTTTTGTTGTCACTACCATAAACTCAGTTTTATTAAAGTTAATTGATAATTTATTCACCTTGAACCAATTGCTTACATTGAGTAATTCATCATTAATATTTTGTTGCAGAGTTGAAACATTAGAATGGGAGAGAGTAAGGTTTGTATCATCAGCAAAAAGATGAATTGTGGAATTTGAGGCAATTGGTAGATCATTGATGTAAATATTAAATAACAACGGACCTAGAGTTGATCCCTGAGGAATACCGCAAATAACATCTCTTGACTTGGATTTATATTGATTTACAATCGTATACTGTTGACGGTCAGTCAGGTAACTTGCTAGTAACTGTAATGGTAATCCT
Source organism: Trididemnum nubilum (assembly GCA_963965965.1). NCBI lineage: Eukaryota > Metazoa > Chordata > Ascidiacea > Aplousobranchia > Didemnidae > Trididemnum > Trididemnum nubilum. The sequence continues at coordinate 32,495,173 of OZ014479.1, read as the reverse complement.
CTAATTCCATACTTTTCTAGTTTCTTGATCAGTATTGTGTGATTGATGGTATCATATGCTTTTCTTAAATCTAAGAAAATAGAACATGTAATGAGCTTTTTATCCATATTGTCAAGTAGCTTATCAAGAAATTTATTGTAAGACCGGAAGCGTGAAAAGATACCCGAAGTCCCTCTTCCTGACGTTAAATCCGGGTGGGAGGCCGTTTCTCCCTTCTAGTTTTCTTCCATGGACATGTTTTCGTCTTCTCTTCTTGGCGAAAATGTTAATCCCGCATCAAAATCTTGAGACAAACTCCGTGCAATTAAAGGATCGTCTTCTTTAGATGCTTGGACGTTGGACCTCATAGGTAAAGCAGATGAAGTTGAACTCGAACGACTATCAAGGGTGAATGTCGCCTAATAAACATATAAACACAAACATTACAGTACATTTATTGAACAATAAAAACATTGTAAAACATTATTGGCACCGATCAGTGGTTGAGGGGATAGAGCGTCTGCAACAAAACCAGTAAACTCGGGTACGATTCCCGGACGGGTGAAACCAAACACTACAGAAATTGGTATTTATAGCTTTGGTGCTTGTTGTTCAGCATTAAAAGAAACAGATTGAAGCTTCCACCGTTTCACAGATGCAGCTTGACTTGGAACAACGAAAGGTCTAAAGCTAATTGTAATTAAAATTACATTTTATTCACCAAGTTGCCTTGGCCAGCCAACTTGCAAACAAAGGTGCAACGTGTAATTATCGCAATTATTGCCGAAACATTTTAGCATAAAGAATATACCAACACTATAACAATAAAAATCAGTTAAAACAACACTTTGATTTTATTGATACTAGAAGCATATTTTTTTAAATGTCTCTTTTTAAACTAAAAGTTTAAAAAAACTACTAAAATTTAAAGATTTTTGACATATTTTTCTAAAAGTACTGTAGGTTGATTAACTAATTTCAACAAATTTTTATGGACAATAAATTAAAACTGCAGTACTAGAACTAAACAATACAGCTGTGCACGACAAGTATCGTATTTAAATTTATACATATTCTAATTATTTAAATATTTAAATTATACACTTATATCCACCGTATATAGTACACACTATACAGGTACTTACTGTTTGTTCTACTGCTGCTAGGATCTTTTGAAGGTCTAATTGAATTATCGATTTTAAATCTGAAACTTGACCCTCGAGAGAAACCAGACGTTGACTTAGGCTGGAAAATTAGAAGAGAGTAAAAAACACCAACAATTTACCACTTGCTGTTGATATATGGCGTTAGTAAAGTTTAAAATTCAAGTTACTGTTATCCCTTACTACGATAGTGTTCAAAAAATTCGTCACAAAGAGTATATAAATTATGATAAATTCACGGACGATTCTAACTCTCATTTTTTTTCTTTAAATGGTTTATAATTTCGGTTAGTAGCGCTGCAGCAACATTACAAACTAAAACTTACTCTTGACAAGACTGGCAAGATGGTTTCTTCACTTCACATTTAATGTGGGCTGGCGTAGAGTATTCCGTCACGGTAACTCTTGGTATACTTTGCCTGTAAATTACGTTAGTTTTAAACAAGACTGTAAATCAATAACAAAATAACCTATATTCTCAAAGTGTAGCTACAGCTGCTTCATTTGATGCTGCAATCAGACGCGAAAATGCTACACATTCAAGATTATTGCTCTAAATTATAGAAAGCAAAATCAAGATTTAATATCATGCAAAACTCGTAAAAAAGTCTAAACGTTTCGGACTTGGCTACGTCCATCACCACTAAAAATGAAATCTTGTTCAAATAGAATCATGGCATTTTTACTGATGATGGGTGCAGCTAAGTCGGAAATGTTTTGAAATTTTACTATTAAGACCTTACTCTTTTTAATCAAATTCAATAAAACTGACGTGCAATCAGTACCGAATGTAAAAAAAAAAACAGTTTATAGAAGAAAAAAGCGTTGCAATAATAATTGCAAACATTTCACACGAATTTTGTTTTTATCTTTACCGTTTATTTTGATTGTTTTGATTCAAATTCACATCGGCAAATTTTAATTTTTGGTCGTAGGGTGGCGTCACAGTAACCGAAGGAGTTGGGGACGGAGCAGAAATTCGATAATCTGTACTAGACATAAAATTATCTCCGCACGATAAACCTTGTGAAAGGAGACAGGCTGCGGAAGAATCTAAAGAATACAAAAAGTCAAGTCACAATTTTGCATGATTTGGATATTAAATCGTTTTGGAGGTTTAATTTACGATTAGGCTTTTAAATTGTAATTAGATGTTTATTCGCCAATTAAGTTGCCTTCGCCAAGCAAAGGGACCTTATGATCTTCGAGTCAAGGAGAAAAAACTCTGAAGTTATTGGCCGAGATTACGTTTCAGAAAACTCGTCAGTTAAATAACAGAGCAAATCAATATCCAACACTCTTGTAACAGTGTTGAATGGTTAGTCTAGAAAAACTTTTGTGAACAAAAATTACAGAAACTTTGTGATTGGAGGAACAAAATTTACATAAACAAAGAACAAAAATTACACAAAAATACTTTGTGATTGGAGGAATCCGCATCTGCTCAGGAGTTTTCGAAGATCCAATGTTCCTGTGGATTTCTTCGAATTCTTGTCCACTGAATTTGCTGCTTGTTCGAAGCCATCAAGCAGACATAAACATTGCAAAGCGTCTTATCCAAGGACGCAACAACGTGACCAGGCCGCGGGTTGAACCCAGATTATTCGATCAGGGTGGCTTATATTTTACTTGGCTTTTCACCAGTGCTTGATTGTCCCTAAGATTAAAAAAGACTGCTTAAACGTCTTCGAGCTATAATGTCAAGTTATAATTATCATAACTATTAAATTTTCGATGTTATGAAATCGTCGACTGAAGCTGATAGATTAATATAATCTAACATGAATACTTGATTTTAATGGCTTCATGTTGTTGTAATGCGACATAAATTTAGCTCCCTTTTAATGCTTAAAACTTGATACAATTTCAAAAAAAACCTGAAACTTCACACCCCTTAAAAAAATTAAAATGCTAAATTTGCTCCCTTGGGTCTTTTTTTAATAATTCAATTAAGCACATGTTTCGCTCTTCCTTCAAAATTAAGCTAAAAAGATTCAAATTGTAGAATCAAACTTCCTTTAAAAATGCGATCAATAATTGTCCAGTATTGAATGTTATCAATAATCGTCCACTTTAACGTTAGTATAGAAATGTGATATCTGAAATATTGCTTTAGACCTTCTTTAATATTTGAAACCTCAGCCGCTATTAAACCTTACCCACCCCTCTGATGTGAGCATCAAAACCGATAAACTTGCGTTGTTGCATCAGAATTCCTTCAATGACACAAAAAACTGCGTCATATTTTACACCTTCTTTAATGCTAGACTCAAACTTGCAAAATTTAAATTGATGAATCAGACATACTGTAAAATTACTGTAGTAGCACTTTAATGTTGAAACAGAAATTTAAACCTGATTAGCTTTTTGAGAGTCAGACCCCTTTTAGTATTTAAATTTCTGAAGCTCAAAAACTATACCTACCCTTTAATGTAAAAATTCAAGTAAAGTTTGCATTGTTGCTTCAGAACACCTTTAGTAATACTACATTTTAAAAAGGTCCTGCTTTTTACTGCCCCTTTAGAATGAAAACTCAGATCAATTCTTTTGATAAACCTCCTTTAATACAATTACTCAAGTCTTTAAACTTTACACCTCCTTTAATGTTAAATCTGTTCAAACTAGATTCAAAGTTAAAGGGTTTTAAAGTCGTAATTGAGATCTAGAGCTTTTTCAGTAAAGGGACTGTAAAGGCTAAATCATTTTTGTATTAATTAGTAAAGATTTCCAGCAGCAATGCAAATAAAACTGTTTCGAGATAACGATTGAGAACTTCTAAGGTTTAAAAGTTTCACAGTCAAAGTTATGGAAGTGGATTCGAGGAAGCTATTCAGATTTACCATATTGTGGTTGTAACATTCAAGGGGGTCTGAAAATAGTATAAGACATCTTAAAACATTCTAAAAGGAGGTACCATGTTAACATAGGAATTTACGCATCTCGTAGTTTCATATTAAAGGAGGTCATAAGACAGCAATTTAGATTTTGACATATTAATTTTAAATTAAGAGGTGTAGCATAAGACACTTCAAATTTTATTATTCAAGGAAGCTTGGGCCACATTAATATTTATGATTGACTGACCGTATCCTTAAAGGGAATGTAAAATTAACAATTTTTTAACTGAATTTTTAAAAGGTGTTTAATATAATCTTGATTCTAGCACTAAAAACTTAAGTTTAAATATTAGCGGAATTACAGAGTTAAAGGAAGCAATTAAGATCTTACATCTTCTATGCTATACTGTGGGATGAAAATTTTTTAAAATTTAATTCCAATTTCAAGTCTTTGAAGAAATTTAAAAGTTTGCCCGATGACGATGGTTAGTTAATCTTGACATCTAAAAATTGACAAAAAAATTAATTTAACTGGAATTTCGACTATTTAGTGAAATTTGAATTTTTCAAGATAATTAACTCTTGACATTTTGGCAAACAAAAAAAATATCAATTTTACGCGAATTTAAATTTTTTGAAATGTGAAGATGTGATTCGGAAGCCTAGACGTGCAAAACACAAACATCAATCGCTATCAGAGGAAATATTTTTAAACGAGTGCATGAAACTTTAAACTGGTAGAAATATTTTTAAACGAAAACACTAAACTGTAAACTGATGAAAATATTTTTAAATGAGTGCACGAAACTTTAAACTGGTAGAAATATTTCTAAACGAAAACACTAAACTGATGGAAATATTTTTAAATGAGGGAACGAAACTTTAAACTGGTAGAAATATTTTTAAACGAAAACACTAAACTGATGGAAATATTTTTAAATGAGTGAACGAAACTTTAAACTTGAGGAAATATTTTTAAACAAAACCACAAAATTTTAACTTAAAGTTTTGTGTTTTCGTTTAAAAATTTTCTTCCAGTTTAAAGTTTCGTTCGCGTATTTAAAAATATTTCCATCAGTTTACAGTTTTGTGTTTTCGTTTAAAAATATTTCTACCAGTTTAAAGTTTCGTTCCCTCATTTAAAAATATTTTCTCTGATAGCGATTGATGTTTGTGTTTTGCACTTTTGGGCTTCCGTATGTGCCGATGGTTTACCTAAAAAATGATCAAAAATCAACTAAATTCAAATTTCAATTTTTTTAAAATTTAAAATTTTGCTTCTGTTAACCTTGATCGACTTTACTCATATTTCAATTTTCGGTAAGTTTTGAAATTTTTCCAAGGTTGGCAAAATTTTAAAAACTTTAAAAATTGACAAAAATCGATTTTACCCAAATTTCAATGTTTTAATAAATTTTGAAATTTTGCCCAGGCCAAAGTTTCAAAAATCGATAAAAAATCAACTTACTCAAAATTTAATTTTTTGTCGACTTTCGAAAATTTGTCTATGGTTAACCTTGACATAGTTTCAAAAACTGACCAAAAATCATTTTAATCGAATCCGAATTGTTTTGTTAAAATATGAAAATTTACATTTTTTCAAAAAATTTGACAAAAAACGACTAAAAATATCAATCAAAAGATATATTATTTGAAAAAATTTGGAAGTTACATAGCATGTTTGGAACTTAAACTTTTTTTACAACTGTGAGGTAGCACTTCCTGACTTATCTTCTTTCCCATTAGGCTAGTGTGTTTCATCAGCACCTGAGTTTACTCATAGCCTATCCTGGCAGCCCACACGGATAAATATATATTTTTTGAGCCACGACTAAAGTCTCCAACTGAAAATCACATGAATCCCTGATTTTCAATTACATGAGTACCAACCGTTAAGTCACAGTAATAGCAATACTATTGCATATAAAAACTTGGGTTACATTTATCATGCAAGGCAGCTAGTGTGGACAATACATTCTCTACTATGTTGGGCTATAAATTATAAACTTATGCTATATCAAGCAGGAATAAGAGTGATCCCAACTTGTCTTTATATATGGTTTAGCCACTCGAAACTGAACATGGTTTTATTTCATCAAAGCTGATCGATGCTTTTTGAACTCAAAGATAAGTTTTTTTCAGAAGTTTTTAAACTCCTACATTAAGTTGATAAGTGCGACTGTGCACGTGCTAAAAATTGTGTCGTGTGTTACACCGTAAATTCTATAGCTTAGACTGTATGTATTCAAGCATCGAATCAAATGCAATATGTACAGTATTATCATCATTATTATTATCGACAAAAAAACGTAGGAAAAGTTTGCACGATAGAAGCAAAACTCAGTAGTTTTTCTTCATAGAAATAAAATAAATAAACGCATTATGACAGGCGTTTACTAACAAAAATAAATTTAACCGTAAAATCAATCTCCAACAGAGACATAGCTCGCAGTATAATAGGGATACAAATCTCACTTGATTCAGATACAGTAAATGCCCTAAGTAGGCGAGAAAGATGAGAACCATAGAAGCGTTATTTAAGTGGTGATATTGTTTCAGTAGGTAGTAGCAACATTGGTTTCGTGGTAATGTTAAACGATTCCTTCCGAGGGTTGGGGGCACGGTCGAACTCTACAGAATACTCATCAGTTGGGCCTGTGCACCCAATTGTCTGAATCATTGGATTCGTTAATACAGATAAAGAAACTGGTTGAAATTGGATCTTGCCAATCTTACGACTATCATAATGTTGTAGCCTTGTATGAAAAATAACCAAGCTACAATTACGTCCTATAACATGATAAATAAACAAATAAATACTGTACAAGAAAATCATAATCACGTTAACAGAGTGCAATAACTGCTTTTTCAGTTACGCTGCGCTTCAAACCTCCGTTAGACGTTTTCTGTCAAAAGTCAGTTTTTCAGGTAAATGCCAGTGACCGGCACTGCTCATAAAAACATTGTCCTTTCGTTCAAAACATAGGAACTCTCTTGTTCGCTGGAGTATGCAATCCTAGTTCCAGCTTCCTCCAACCATTTTTCAAAACCTAACTTTCTTGAAAAAAGGAAATAATTGGCTACAACCACGCCGGTTTCATACTGATGAAGTTCGGAATTCAGAAGGCTCGTCCAAAACTAGTTTGACACACTCGTTAACGTTTCGAAAAACTGGAGTCATTGCAGGAGTGTAGTTTATTGAATTTTTGCTGCTTTGATATCTGGCTGAGTTAATATTGTAAGACCGGAAGCGTGAAAAGATACCCGAAGTCCCTCTTCCTGACGTTAAATCCGGGTGGGAGGCCGTTTCTCCCTTCCAGTTTTCTTCCATGGACATGTTTTCGTCTTCTCTTCTTGGCGAAAATGTTAATCCCGCATCAAAATCTTGAGACAAACTCCGTGCAATTAAAGGATCGTCTTCTTTGGATGCTTGGACGTTGGACCTCATAGGTAAAGCAGATGAAGTTGAACTCGAACGACTATCAAGGGTGAATGTCGCCTAATAAACATATAAACACAAACATTACAGTACATTTATTGAACAATAAAAACATTGTAAAACATTATTGGCACCGATCAGTGGTTGCGAGGATAGAGCGTCTGCAACAAAACCAGTAAACTCGGGTTTGATTCCCGGACGGGTGAAACCAAGCACTATAGAAATTGGTATTTATAGCTTTGGTGCTTGATGTCCGGCATTAAAAAAAAACAGATTGAAGCTTCCACCGTTTGTGGTAGACAGATGGCAGCTTGACTTAAGAACGAAAGATCTCTTAGGTGTCTTGTGGCCAAGGTAACTTGCAAATAAAGGTGTAACGTTAACTATTACACTTATCACCCAAACATTTTAGCTTAAAGAATATGCAAACACCATAGCAATAAAAATCAATTAAAAAAACTTTTTGATTTAATTGATACTAGAAGCATATTTTTTTAAATGTCTCTTTTTAAACTAAAAGTTTGAAAAAACTGCTAAAATTGAAAGATTTTTGACATATTTTTCTAAAGGTACAGTAGGTACATTGTTTTTAGATACTGTAGATTGATTAGTTAATTTCAACAAATTTTTATGGACAATAAAAAAACTGAACGAAACAATACTGCTGTGCACGACAAGTAAATGCAAAAAATATTTAAATTATACACGTATATCCACCGTATATTCACATTATACAGGTACTTACTTTTTGTTCTACTGCTGCTAGGATCTTTTGAAGGTCTAATTGAATTATCGATTTTAAATCTGAAACTTGACCCTCGAGAGAAACCAGACGTTGACTTAGGCTGGAAAATTAGAAGAGAGTAAAAAACACCAACAATTTACCACTTGCTGCTGATATATGGCGTTAGTAAAGTTTAAAATTCAAGTTACTGTTATCCCTTACTACGATAGTGTTCAAAAAATTCGTCACAAAGAGTATATAAATTATGATAAATTCACGGACGATTCTAACACTAATTTTTTTTCTTTAAATGGTTTATAATTTCGGTTGGCAGCGATGCAGCAACATTACAAACTAAAACTTACTCTTGACAAGACTGGCAAGATGGTTTCTTCACTTCACATTTAATGTGGGCTGGCGTAGAGTATTCCGTCACGGTAACTCTTGGTATACTTTGCCTGTAAATTACGTTAGTTTTAAACAAGACTGTAAATCAATAACAAAATAACCTATATTCTCAAAGGGATGCTGCAATCAAACGCGAAAATGTTGTAAATGCAGGATCATTGCTCTAAATTATAGAAAGCAAAATCAAAATTTAATATCATGCAAAAATCGTAAAAAAAAGTCTTATTTAAAATAGTAAAATTTCTAAACGTTTCGGACTTGGCTACGTCCATCATCAGTAAAAATGAAATCTTGTTCAAATAGAACTAGAGCATTTTTACTGATGATGGATGCAGCTAAGTCGGAAATGTTTTGAAATTTTACTATTAAGACTTTACTCTTTTTAATCAAATTCAATAAAACTGACGTGCAATCAGTACCGAATGTAAAAAAAAAACAGTTTATAGAAGAAAAAAGCGTTGCAATAATAATTGCAAACATTTCACACGAATTTTGTTTTTATCTTTACCGTTTATTTTGATTGTTCTGATTCAAATTAACATCTGCAGAGTTCAATTTTTGGTCGGAGGGTGGCGTCACAATAACCGAAGGAGTTGGGGACGGAGCAGAAATTCGATAATCTGTACTAGACATAAAATTATCTCCGCACGATAAACCTTGTGAAAGGAGACAGGCTGCGGAAGAATCTAAAGAATACAAAAAGTCAAGTCACAATTTTGCATGATTTGGATATTAAATCGTTTTGGAGGTTTAATTTACGATTTGGCTTTCAAATTGTAATTAGATGTTTATTCGCCAATTAAGTTGCCTTCGCCAAGAAAAGGGACCTTATGATCTTCGAGTCAAGGAGAAAAAACTCTGAAATCATTGGCCGAGATTACGTTTCAGAAAACTCGTCAGTTAAACAACAGAGCAAAACAATATCTAAAACTCTTGTAACAGTATTGGGTAACTAGTCTAGAATATACAAAAACTTTTGTGAACAAAAATAACACAAAAATGATTTATAGTATCATTAAAACTGTTGCTTAAATCACAAATATTTAGGAAGTAATATTTATTACAATACCTGTTGAAGGCTTGAATTCAAAGTTCATAGATGCTACATCATGACCTAAAAAATAAAGGCAATAAATCCCGACGCAATCACATGCTAAGCTAATAACCAATCAAAAAACAATACATAATGACCATACAAACTTGAAAACTTCCGGAAATTCAAAAAAATATGTTTGATTTTTTTTTCAGCTAAATGAAGCGTTCTTAACGCACCAGTATTAGTGAATTAGTATCGTACCAAACTCATAGCAACTAACAAAAAGAAGAAAAAAATTGACATTTCGCAATCGTGTTTTGCTTTAAGGTTTGACAGAAACACAAAATTAGTCAGGTTTTAGTTCACTAAAACACAAAAACACCAAATGGGACTGAACATAAAAAACTGAAACGTTTGACCTGGGTTCGATTTCCGGTCAGAGTAAGCCAGACTAGTAAAACTTGTGCTTTATATTGCATATCCCTGCTTGCCAGCGAAAAACCTACATCTTGTATGGTAAACAGAAGGTTAGAAGGCAACTTCGATCGATTTTTCATGGCCAATACAACTTGGTGAAGAAAGTACTAAGTTATAACGACAAAATTGGCGATTAAACTACTGTTCCAGTGTTAGAAGCCGTAATTCCTTATGGTACGCTCACTTTCTCCTTTCAGTTGTTTTGCCCTATTTTTGCCTTTGAAATATTTGTTATTGTAAGTTACGGTGATGGCAAACAGCCGTGTCGGCCATGATTCAGTCAAATTAATGAGTTTTTCTGGCACTCACGCGTGAACGGGTGACATCCCAAAGAATATTCCCGTTTGTCGGCTGATTCATGAAGTTGTTTACGATGAAGCGATACTATTTTTCTTTTTCTTGGGTAAAAATTTGTAGTAATGACGTAAGCTTATAAATACTGGAACACGTGCTATAATTGGGCATATCTACGGAGGCTATAACTTCTGAAAGTTATTGATTTGTACATTTAAGATTCAGTGATATTTTATCCTGTAATTTGGCCGAATATATAGTGAAATTTTAACCGTTTTAAATTTGTATTTTTCAGGAGTTATGTTCAATTGATTTTACTGCAAGTGTAATCTGCAAGTATTGCGAGTGCAAGTATTGCGCGTGTAATTTGCTACTGTAATTTGCAAGTGCATTGCAATTTGGCAAGTGTAATTTTGCGCTTCTGTGCTTCTCGAATTCCAAATTAACCAATACACATTAACACGAAAGTTCATTAAGTTGTGCGGATGGTGTTAGCGGCAGAATCACGTAACCCCTCCCTTCACATTCTTATAGAATCGCCTACTGCTATAGAATCGCTATATAATCGCTATAGAATCGCCTTATAGAATCGCCTACTAAAAATTCCATTTAAGAGACCATTTTCGCGGAAAAAGGTCAAAATAAATTTTACATTCAAACTTTTCAAGCTCACTTTAATTTTGCAAAATACCTGCTTTTACTGGAGACATTTCAAACGCTTTTGAAATAGGTTTGAAACCGCTAAACGCCTGTGAGATATCTTCTAAGCTGTCTCCCTGAGGATCCATTGGGAACACCATGCTGCCAACTCCCAAACCACTACTGCGTCGGAGCGAATTTCTTCGCGATATTAAGCTACTCTCTGCAAAAAATCAAAATAATTGGAGTCTTGTTAATATTATTCCCCTCCTGCCACTTAAATAAAAGCTTTAACACAGGCGTTTATTACATGTTTATACTATTAGTTTGTTCACTTGGTTCTGGCGCTACTTCAGTGAATCTATAAATTCTTTCATGAAAAAATTAGAAGGACCTGAAAACGAACCAACAAATTAAGTCGAAAAACTATCGAGAATAGACGGTTGACTTTTGAAAAGTCTAGATTAGAAACTTGACTTTTTTTCACTAAACGTCATGAACGACTACGAAACATGGAATTGAAAAAAACAAGGAGCAGAAATCAAACGCGAAATAGAAATCTTCAAAATAAAGTAGTAAATTACTTTTATATAAACAACAATTACAATTAAAATTATAACTTCTTCATCTCTTGCGAAATGTGCTCGTTGCCATACTAGCAATGCTCAGTAAAACTGTTCAGTACTCTATATATACCGGTATTGCATTTGTATTTGTGTTGCTAGCCTAGTTGTCAGTCAAGTCAAAACAAAAACTAAAAGTGTACAATCAGATTAGAAGTACTTACTGCAACTCTCATCTTTACAAAAGGAAGAAGGCTCCTAAATAAAATAAAGTTAATTTGTAAGCAATAAAAGAGCTTGTAAATTACAGTACGGTTTCTACCGCGAAATAGATCTATACGATATTTAGTTGGAGTGGGGACACTGCAGCAGTCATCACAACGCACACAAGCCTAAAGGAGCATCCACTGCTGTTTTTAGACTTGATATAACGGGCACTCTGGCGTCAATGCTTTTAGTGATTAAAACGAAAAAAATAAATGCTCTAATCACAGTTTCTAGGTCGGAAATATTTCTTTTGACAACAACTTATAAAATTTTCAAAAAAATCTGACACACAAAATTATACAGCATATCCATGCTAGTTTAGTTAAATGCATGCTTGCCAGACTTTCGTACCTGGGTTAAGTCGAATGTAATTTTAAGTTCTTCCCAGAACAGCTCTCTGTAATCGGGATAATTTTCCAGGACCTCCAGCAAATCGTTTCGTGAAATCTTGTGTAGGTCGCAGTAGGTCAAGGCGCGAACTTTGAAGTTTGATTTTCCCATGTTTACTTCGTATCGCATTTTTTCACCAAAAACGTCACCGGATGCTAAAAAGTTACATTTTTAAGATGAAATACGATTTGTTTGTCCTTCAAATTGTAGCGCAAAATACTGTACATTTTTAAAAAATTTGCCGAGAATAAAGAAACTGTTTAGCGCTGAATCGAAAAAAAAGGACTTAGTTCTGTTAAGGTCTTTCAGGAAGCATATTTATTTCAAAAACTTGTAAAACGCTTCCAACTATGTCATTTCACCGAAATTTCAACAAAACGTAGCCGCAAATTTGAAGTAGTTGCAGACTTGCAGTACTATAGAAGTTATTCCACAATCAAACACACATTCAGTGCTTTCTCTAGGTTGAGGCACAGGATCATCATTACAACGACAACCGCGCAGAAAGGCAGCTGAGAAAGCTACCAACACTACTGCTGAAAATAGCAATGGTCAAAACAGCTTGCTCCATCACTGAACGCTGGATCCAGAGTTCTAAATGCACCAATGAGAGAAGACATCTCATGACTTTATAAGTCTATAAGCTTCAAAAAAATATTTCAAAATAAATGCCGAGTCGTTTATGATCCAGCAACTCCAAAATTGGTACCCACAGTGTTTCAAGTTGATATTCAGGATGGTTTACTAGTTAAGCACTAAAGATGTAGGCGACTATATCGCAAATGTCAGAGATCAACAAACGCGGTTTTGATGCATCAATTTTGACAAAATAATCTCTTACTTATTATGCACAAAATGTCATCGTTGTCATCAACTATCTCTATCGATCCTCGTGTGACAAAGTAGAGAGACCGCAAGAGGTCGCCAGAGTGAACCAACGTGTCACCAGGTGGCGCATGTGTTGTTTTAAACTAAAATTGCAGGCTTATAACTTGATGAAATTTTGTGTTTGGATCTACAGTATATCTATTTGTAGTGTGAAGAAATCAGATAGTATTTTCAACTATAAGGTTTTGAAATATTTTATAGCTATAATAAATTTTAAGTGATAAAAAATCAAAATCAGATATATCCCAATTAAGAAAAAATGGAGCATATTATTGTTCATACAGATAAGCCTACATTGAAACTTGTTTATTCTTAGCAGTATTTGAAACTAAAAAAAAATATTAAAAATCGGCTAAACGCAAAACTGATTATGTTGGATCAAATACTGACTACTGTATATCTCAAAATAATTTTGCACTCCCCAATTTACATTGCATTCAATCAATTTACATTACATTTGAGTAAAAACAAAAAAACAAAAATAAAATTAAGGACAACATTTTAGTGAGAATTTTACTAAAAAGGTTATTTGCAATAGGCTTTTGTACTGCAACAACAAAAAGTTTGAAATTTTGAATTACACTATTCTTTTTTCTCACTTTTATTGATAACATTCGTTGGCACCCAGGAGTTGCTTTCATCAAAACCGGACAGTTCTCCATCAGCTTTCTGTTCAAATGCAAGCAGATGTCTGCCTGGAGACATTCCGGAAAGCCCTTGAGCACCTTTAAAATTAATTCCAAATTCCAAATTAAAAATATATTGAAAGTAACATCGGTACTTGTGTTATGCGAAATACTGTTTAAAAAATTAATCAACATTTAACAAACTTCAATAAAGACTGAAATTTTTGATCTGGTTATGGTCTTATTTCAATTAAACCAAATATTTTCTTGCTTTTACTTTTCTCTTCTTTTGTCTTTAGCATATCAACGATCAAGAAGATAAACTGTCTGCTGCTGTAACAGCATAGTCGAGATCGATTCTCGGCCGAGTTAGAGACTGTAAACTGGAATTCACAGCTTCTCTTTTTGACATTTAGTAGTGAAAAAGACAGTATGAAGCCTCTTTGCACCGTGCGTGAGCACTGGTTAAAGCTGGACTCGAAGACCGCAAAAGCTCTCTTGACCAAGGCAAGAGGATGAATAAAGATGTAGTTACAAGTCTTGAATCTATTAACCTAATATACAACATTGGATAAGTTTATTTATCTTCTGTAACTTAATACCGTGATATTGGAGTAAAGTTCCGAGAGAAAAATGTTTGATTTAAGGTAGTTCTTTAAAATTGAAATTTTATTACAAAATTTTAGAAAGGTTTACTTCGATGTTTGGGATCTCAAACTAGAGATACGAACGTGTTTCGACCCAGTTTTATGTCATCTTCACGGCATTACATTCAAAAACATATGCAACACACTGAAAACAATTTAATACAATATGTGCTGAGATATCGCGACGCCTTTCAACCTTGCTTACGTTAATATCTCCAGTTTGTATCACGTTAGTATCTCTAGCTTGCATCACGTTAGTATCTCCAGTTTGAGATCTCAAACATCGAAGTAGACCTTTCTAAAATGTTTAACTTTGTAGCCGTTTTGTTAAATTGCTTAAGCTTTCCAACACAGTGTCGCCATTTACATTCAACTACAGCTCTCCCTATACTTTTCCATGTACTGTCACAAGTATTTGTCGTCAGGAAATTGTACATAGACTGAACAGATGCGTATACTGTAATAATTTTCTTTTTGAATTTCAACTCAATCGCACAATGTGCATATTTTGTTTAAATGATGTTTATATTGTGTTATTATCGCCTAATGAGACACTTGAGCAAGGTCGAAACGCGTCGCGATAGCTCAGCGCATATTGCATTAAATTTTTTCGGTGTATTGCGTATGTTGTTGAATGTAATACCGTGAAGATGACATAAGACTGTGTCGAAACACGTTCGTATCTCTAGTTTGAGATCCCAAACATCGAAGTAACCTTTCAAAACTGTTTAACTTTGTTGTCGTTTTGCTATATTACAAAATGTTATACAAACTTACCGTAGTCATATCTATTCCGTTTGTGTAAGTCCACGCGTGCTGAAAATACTCCTCCAATCTCTGGCGGAGTGGATTCGGAATTTGATAAAACTTAATGAACTCCCGCACTCGCAACATCTGAGTATGATATCTGGCCGTCCCACTGTATAGCCTTTGAATAATGGCACTAACATTGCCAAATATGGAAGCATACATGAGGGCTGAAACAAAATTCTCATTACAGTTTGGAAATAGATAGCTCGATTTATGAAACTTTGCCTGTTTTATTTATTTCCATCATATGATTTGCAGGGTTGGTGCTTTCAAATTATGTCCTCGATGATTAACTCTTCGAAAAATGAGACAGTTCGTATAGTCGAACAGGGTTTTTAACATTATATTTTGATCTAGATTAAATAAATATTTAAAATACGCAGCAAATTAACAGCACCAATAACAAGACAGGCGGCAGCTTCATCGAAATAAAATGGTGCCAAAAAACCTAAACGCAAAAGTTACTCGGTCAATGGCGAAGCTTTAATACCAGCCAGTGATGTCAGTTATTTTTGTTTCACTTGCAACAAAATAATCATTTCTTCAATGAATTATGGAAGAGACTGTTTCGCTGAAAATTTTTATATTCTTTATGACTAATTTTGACCCACATTTAACCAAAACTCAGATCGTTACGCAAAAACTGACCCTAAATCTAGTTCCAACCGAAACCATAAATTAAAACTTAAACTTAGCACATAAAAAAGTAAATAAAAAAATGCATCGGTAAATATTCCTTATTTTTGTTTTAACTCAAAAATTTTTCTGTAAAATAGTTACTCCCATGAATTACTTTGTAAATTGATATGATGCAACCTGCAGTTAGGGTTAGCTGCTTAAGCGGTTAGGGTTACAATATTAGTTGCGTGTACTTATAGGTTGTAAAGAGAAATTTACCAATAGTTGGACCTAATCATGCCAAATCAATTGAAACAAAAACAATTTTTGAAAAGAATATTAGAACATGACTGCAAAAAGGAGTTGTGGAATTAGGTAACTGATAGCTTTTTTGCAATAAGAATTTTAATTTTTTATGCTTTAATTTTCGTATTAGGTTCCAAATAGCAAAAGCTTTGAGGTGACTAGTGTCAAATCGCATTGCATTAAAAATAAAAACCTCAAAATACCAGCCACATGGAATCTTAAAGCACAAGACGTAATGTATCTGAAAACATTTCTGTTATCAACAAAATTTTTTTAAATTTTACGTCATCTCATGAAACAAAATGTTTGCAAAAATACAAACGGCTCGCTTCTGAAACCCATATTACTTATATCCTCCCGTCTTCCCAACCCTTAGAAAATCAAAAAACGTATAGATATGGCTAAGTGCTATAGCAGACGGAAAACAAGTCGACAAAGTGTAATTGTGCTACAAGCTAAATACTCAACGGAGTAAAGATAAAACTTTTTCTGACAAGTATACATCATTATAGGTCGCAAGTAACCAGCAAGCGGTCACGCGTTGGTCTCTGGAACGGGAGGTCTGAGGTTCAAATATCGGGCCGGTCAAATTGGACACAGTGTTGCCAACGGCTTGCCAATGCTGCGACATTTCTTTCAAAAGAGCTTTGTTGTTGGCCAAAGATGCAATGACGCATAGATGGGCCCAGCTATTCGTTACCCGTACACTTTGACGTAATATAGCACGTATAATAAAAAAATAATTTTTTCAGTTAACTAACCTCCAATTAACATGACGCAAATTGAAAAGATCTTTTCGTTGTGGGTGTTTGGTGACACGTTCCCGAAGCCAACACTGGTCAAACTGCTGAATGTGAAATACAGAGCAGTTATGTATTTGTCTTTCGTAGATGGTCCTCCAGTACTCGATGCAAGCATTCGATTTTCATCATACGTGTTATTATACGGACAACTAAGTTGTGTTGCTAAAGTATCTAGCCAACCTAAAAGCAAAACAAAAAATAAAAATTTAAAACACTCTAGACAGTTTCGGAATTGACTAACTTAAGCTTCTGATCGCAAAACGACACTAAAACTTGAATTAAAACGTGATCGAGTCAAAATCATGATCAGAGATGGGCAAGATCACCACCTTTAGGTGATCTTGAAGATCAAGATCAGATCATCCAAAAACGTGATCTTGAATATCAAGATCAAATCATTAAAATAATGTGATCTTGAAGATCAAGATCACATCACGTCTTGATCTTCAAGATCAAGATTGTGCCCATGTCTGATTGCCGATAGGATGCCCCAAGCCTGCAAACATTCCGTTGTTAACGAAGCTGACTTGTGATTAATTTTCACCTCAAATTAGCAGGTGAGGTACTTGTACTGCCGCACTGGTTCGTAACTGTCTAGTCTGTAGACTCTGTACTACAGCAAATGCGAATTACTTTCTCCAGTTTAGACTCCATTCCGTGTCGAAGCCATGAAATAGCTTTAGAATATCACATAGCCTGGCCTCGGCGATGCTTAACCTGCGCGACATTTAAAAATCAAAGTAATCTTGATTTTCAAGATCAAGATTACACAAAAAATGTGATCTTCAAGATCAAGATCAGATCATTAAAAAAATGTGATCTGATGTTGAAGGTCAAGATCGTGCTCATGTCTGATCATGATGATATGGGGAGTTTGAAATGTTGGGGCCCCATGTCTCTTTTTCCAAAATCTGAAACCAGTTGCTGCAATAATAGAACCTCCAGTTTTTTTGAAACGAGTGATGTAGCTAATAACTATCATTTTTTAATTAAGATATTTTGAATGAGTTACATTTTTCCCTTATGAAACCTCCATAAACTTTGTATCTACCATTTTTTACAACTCTATTGTCTCATGAAAAATAAAACAAAATATTTCATCAAATTCAAAATTTATTTGTCCACTAAAACCTCAAAATTTCTCACTAACCTATTTGAGTTTTAAGAGTAGGTCTTTCCATATTTCCGATTGCATACCAAATGCAGGCTAACCAATGAGCTATGAGAGCGAAGGAGCACATAAGCAAAAATAGGACCGCAGCACCGAATTCGCTGTAGCGATCAAGTTTTCGCGCCACCCGTACAAGGCGAAGCAGTCGAGCAGTTTTGAGCAGTCCAATGAGAGTTGTCTGTAAAAAAATGTATGCTCGGTTTTGCAAAAAAACAGTTTTATTTAGTTTTTTTTTTTTTGTTCTTTCTTCAACAGCAGTACAACGAACGATAGGAGAAACTTCAACCCCTACCAGTGATAAAGGTTGCCAAATCAACCTTTAGTTACACTCGCTGTGTTACGCCGAAGCGTATGACGAGTTGGCTGGGCCTATCTCCACGTCATTTCGCCTACGGACAGCACAGCTTTTTGCAAAGAAATGTCGCAGTGGCGGCGATCCGTTGGCAAAAATGTGTCCGATTTAACCGGTCCAAGATTTGAACCTCAGACCTCCCGCTCCAGAGACGAACGCGTTACCGCTCGACCAACTGGCATTGTACATTATCTAAATTACTGCATAGAGGCATTTTTATCCAGCTTCTCCATTTGAAGCAATCTTTGCAAGCATTGAATTGACAATTTAGTAGAATAATGCTTTAAATATCATTGCAGATTAAAGGAATATGGAAGGAAAACTTCTTGCGCAAAAAAAAATCTTTTTCGGTACAACCGACCCAGCTCAAGTGGCCAGCCCATGGCCAAAAATATCCGACATCAGACACTACTCTGCTCCACTTCGATGGTCAATTAAGGAAACAGTAAATATCAATGCCAGGAATAAAGTCTATGATTGGGATAAACTGAGAATCGATTCCAAGTTTATTGCTTCGGTAGATAGTCGTTTATAGCATAACTTACAGTAGCTGAAGAGCAAGTTCCACAATTTTTGCCCACAACATTGATTTTTGTGCGTGTGTTCATCAGTAAATTCAGTAAGCAATAGCAAGCTATTAAGCTAAATTTGTTCACCTCTTGTTGGCTTCGATTTGCAACCATAAGATCAAAAGGCACCGCAGCTACAAGATCAATCAAAAACCATCCTTTAAAATAATGGATTGCGATTTTCTTCGGATGAGAAACCACTTCATCGTTTTTGTTCACGTAACTGGAATCGCAATAATGGATGGAAATTGATCAAGTTATGAAATAATACAAATAACAAAAAATACTCCACTAGTATTAATTGAGAATTCCTAATTTGGAAAAATAATCAATTGTTTTGTTTTAATCATTTGTGTTCATAAAAGGCACTCCTAGGATACAAAACGTATCGCAAGAACCCATAATACTGAATTTTTTGCGTAATTGTTTGATTGATAGATCCATATTTATCCTACTTTCATGAGGAAGCAATGGTTGCGCTTTTGTTTTGGACAAATCCTCACCCGCTTAGGAGTTGACCATTTTCCAAGTTTTGCGGTTGACGTTTGACTTTTTTACATGTTCATTCGCTGCTCGTTCCAAGCCACCAAGCAAAGATAATCATAGTAAAGCGTCTTACCAAGGACGCAACAACGTGACCCAGAAGTGATGTCAGTTGAACCCAGATCATACGATAATACAGTATATAGATTGATTAGTTTGTCTAAAGCTGAAAAATCAGGCAAAAGAACAATTTCTAAACACAACAATAATTGAGGAATGCTCAAACACTGCTATATGCTTGATTGCAATTCGTGTGTATTTGTTTCAAAACAGTAGGGATAGCTATAGAGTGGCACATTTAAGGAAGAGAAACTTTGTTTTGGCAAAAAATTTAGGATAAGATTTTCAAAAATTATTCCTTATAATTCAACTGATTAAATCATATATATGCAATTAATTAACCTCGTGAGAAACATCTACTCACGTGGTACGGAAGTTGATCAAAATGTCGACAACAAAAAAAATATCCACTAGGAGCTCTATGATGCTAAGTGGGGTGTCAAAGGTGTAGCCTCGAAGGTTTTCCTCAACGTCTACCTCATAAGGAGGCTGAAAATACATAAAACTAAACAAATAATACCTTTCATAAAAAAAAATCATCAAGTCGAAGCGATAGAAGGGAAAGTTTTAAAGAGCTACCTATTTTAACTCCAAAAATTTCAGCGATTTCGAGAATCGTTGAATCGAACCCTGAACTAGTGCGTTGTAGTTTGACATTTTAAGGTGGCTTTTACCGATCACGCGTATTTGCGCTGCCGAAATACGCTTATTATTTGACTGCATGCATTTTGCCTTTTTTCTTTTTTTTGCATTTACATTGAAAAAGTTATCATGCGTGTTTCCACTTAAAAATACGCGTGATCGGTAAAAGCCACAAATTAGGCATACAGTACATTTTATTATTATAAATGATACTTTAAAACTATATGATTTTAATATACTAACAATGCTTGTGGTTAGTGCAGCTTTTTGATACAGTTAGTGCAACGCTTGAATGATTTAAATATACTAGCAATGTGGTTAGTGCAACAAGAACAAAAGTTTTGGAAGTTGAAAAGCCTAAATGTTGCACCAAACTGTTCAATTATTATACATTTGGCAAGATGACAATTTGGTTTTAAGTATTTCCACGCAAAATGGTAAGGGTAGCAAAAAGTTTGCGAGCAATCGCCAAAGCTACATGAAAGCAAAAATGTCACAACGGTAGCGAGAAATTTCAAAAAAAAAAAGTTCTACAGTACATTCAGACTAGTTCTACCCAGCTGAGAATTAAACCTTCAAGATTTAGTGCCAGAATTCAAAGAATATTCATCACGTTGAAAAGTGAGGCAAAATTCATATTGTCAGTTGGTTTCGTCGCAAACATTACAAAAAAATCACCTGCAGAAGAAATGCTGCAACGAAAGGAGTAACAATAGCAGTGTAGATCACAAGAATAAGAATCAACCAGTCCCACACCGCCTAAACAAAACAAAACAAAAAAAACATTTACTGCACTGCTAATGCAAAATAAGCACTTGAACTTTTTCAAAATTAACCCCAACAAAATCCTATGCAGTACCAGTCTTCAACAGTGTACAAAAAACAAACGACAATATTTATCATTTTTTCCGTCTTCGGGCACAGCACAAATAATTGCTGCTAATAAGGATGAAAAAATTATAAAATGTGAAAAGAATTTCATACTTTGAATAAGCTGTAGTGTAGTATTGTCCATTTGTGAATGCGCGGTGATTGAAGTTTGCAATCTGGAGGCACTTTGGCACCCAACGATAAAACCTAAAAAGTGGTAAAAATAACGAAATTTTGGAGTTGAGATCAACCCTAACTCCTTCTGAAACATTTGGCGTGAAACCAGAGGTCTACTCAAGATTGAAATTTTTCGATTTCCAAATTTCGACAAAATTACGTCGTAAAATACTACAAAAATACAAAGTACATGAGCTAAAATACAAACAAAACACGCGAATTGCATTCCAGCCTATACGAGCCGATTTGGCCAACAAAAAAACGTTCCTCTCCCAGAGATTAAATTAACTCCAAGTTATCATTTATCAGGAAGTAAATTTGAAAATCGGGTCTGTATTCAAAACCGAAAATGAATCACAAAGGCATTGGGGTGACTTAAAGATTTGACGATTTAATCACGTATGTAATAAATAAACAACAGTTGTTTTGTTGCAAACTACTTTGAGCTTATTACTTTAGCACAGGGGTGACCAAAGGTTTTGGGGATCTGGCCGCACTATACTTTTTGAGCTTATTGAGAGTACCGCACAATACGTGCTGTACCGAATTTCAAATAATTTTCGGTTGGAGAAGTCGGTTTTTAGTGAAATTTGATGTTGTTTTCAGTTCGGCGTACTTCACTTATCTTTGGCGACAAAAAATAGAAATTCTCTAGACCAGGAGCAAAAATGTATTATGCGGCCCGCGAAACGCACTTCAGATAGCCCTGCTTTAGCACATGAGCTTAATCAAATCAATAGTATTTCATTAAAGGATAAATTTGTAATCCGAGTGTTGCTATATGAGACCTTTCAGGTTTAAATTAACTGGGCAAGAACACATTTAGCTTGAAATTCTACGCTGTTTCTAGATCTTTTGAAAACTGAAAATGGGACGTTTTTAAAAACTTTCTTCAACATGTCTAAAAAGTAATTACTGTCTAGTTTTTAAGAACAATTTATCGATGGGTGATGCGCAATGTACAATTACACGTACAAAAAGCCTTCAATAAGCTTAAAAATATTTAGGTCTTAAGCGCTTTAACTACTACTTCTTTTTTCTAAAATGTGTAGCTTGTTTAAGATAAAGAAAAAACGATCGTATTTTTTTACAGGCAGCGTAACATTGAGAAAATGATGCTGGACTGGCACTGCCCATCTACGAGATGCAGTGCCGATGCTATATGTAGAACACAATAATTTTGCATTCAAGTTGCGAGTTTTGGAATCCCAAACCTTTTTGAAGTGACAAATACATTATTTTCCATTCCGCCATTCGACTTTCAAAAAATTGGATAATTTAAATGGTTGAGGAACTGTAGTTTTAATGTTAAATACAGATGTAATCTCGATAAAACTTACGTCCGTTACTTTTCCGCTTCCAACTTTCTCCAGAGGTGGAACATTCCCATCGGCTAGTCGATCCGCAAAATCCACGAAGGAATTTCGATGCTGAAGCGAAGGCCTCCATGAATGCTACGAAAGCAGTCATTAAGCTGGCTTATATCAAGAAATTCATAAAATACATCATATTTAAGTTCCCAGTCTCAAACTCGTGAAATCCCAGTCTGACAGGGTTAACAAACAGATTCAAAAATAGTAGCCTATATTGTGTTGGGGGGTTGTTAAACTATATTAGGTTGTAACCTAAAAGGCTTCTTTGATTGTAATGTACAAATGCAAAAACCGCAAATTATTTTGAAATCTCTGTAATCAATTTCAATCTGCTTAGTATAGGATAAACTGAGGAAAAGTTTGGACGAGCTGCTTAAGTTAAAATAGGAGGTGCTTCGGTGTGAAAAGAAGAAAAACTTACTCGAATTTTTAGAAGATCCGTATCTGACGTTGAACTAACAAATGACAGAGGTCTTCCCTCTAAAAATAAATTAAGTCTGAAAAAAAGTTCAGTCATTCATTCATTCATTCTTTTTTTATTCTTGACCACCACAACAATAGCAAATGCATGGTAACACAATAATAACACGTAGAGTCAGGAAAAGGAAGTAGCGACACAACGTCAGACGTTAAGACATGCAGAGGATACTGAACACAAAAAAGCGATTTTTATTTGCATGGTTGCTACACCTGTCACACCAGCTCAAAGTACATTGTAGGCCTAATCAATCACAATCATCAACATACACGCAGGCACACAAGATGGAAGTAAAACTAACGGCTGGAGTAGTTGTTCGAATGATTGATAAAGAGTAAAGAGAGGGACAGTGACCAGTGCAAGGCCAGGCACGGTTACGTAGGTGGTCAACGGGTGGCGCAACCGGCCCAAAACTATGTTTAGCTCAACGGAGCATGGTGAGGAAAGAAGAACATTGTTAAATGTTAAGAAACATTTGACCAATCAAATGTTAAGTTATGACACTCAATCAAAGTGTCATAACTTAACATCAATCAGACACTCAATCAGACACTCAATTAAGTTATGACACTCAATCAAATGTTAAGAAACATTTGACTGAGATTTTTCTTCGAGTACTGAAACTAATCCGAATAGTATGCAGAGTCTTAGAGGCACAATCAAAACTAACTTATAATTTGCAAGTTCAGGATACGTTAGTATCAAAGTCTTAAATGTTCATAGTCTGCCACTAATTCTTTCATAATCATACGGTTAACATTATATTTCGATATTTACGTGAGAATTTTGATAGTTCCATGATGGTCCGGTTGATTTGCATTATATTGTCATTCCTACGTTTATTCATACTGAAGAGGAATATCAGGCAATAGTTCGTTCCAAAACAGCATAGCTTAAACCATTTAGTATAGTTTTGGTAGTGCCTCTCAGGCTCTATAACTAGAATATTATGAATTTCTGTATACAGTAATCTTCAGAAAATAACGCTTTTCTCACACTAACGCGTTTTCAGTAAATTCTCGGTGAAGAATGGCACAAAAATTGCAGTGGAACAATAGTCGATCCACGGCAAATAAATTGCAGTGGTTGCAAATCCACGGTAACTCCCTATATGTAAGAATATGAAATACAATGTAAACCGAGCTTTGTTTACCCGAAACAATGGCCTTAAATTAGGATTAAAATGGAGGTGCAATTTATTACCGTTTCGACAAATAAGGAAACAAATGTTGTTATGCTATTTGTTTGACGTCTAAAGGTAATTATAGCAGTTGGTTTCAGTTCTACACGCATTTTTTTGGAATGAAGGGTTTGTAGGTGTAGGTGGTAACTAAAACCATAGCAATGACATTTTGCAACGTGTTGCAAAATACTAAATATTGCAGCTGTTTTAACACACACAAAAAAATCAAAAACAATTTTTCATGCAGTTAAATGATGAAGCCGAACAAATTTGGCCTACAGCACGGAAATTCCTGTCTTAATTATTCATACCGGTACCTGGGGTAGTCATTTCGGCGTCAATGGTCTTGAGGTTAACCATGGAGGTGCTCAATTGTCTGGAGAAAAGTGGCCTCATAGTGACATCATTGCACCGACTCAATGAATCTGAAGTAACATATAAATGTCAAAATTGAAGTTGTATGACTGTGGAGTCGGGATTATCACAGATTAGCCTAAAAATATGGACCAGATTTTCTCTAAATCTTCGTTTTTGTAAATGCTGTAATGGTCTCTCCCTACTCCCTCCCAAAAAAAAAAGAATGCTTTTGTGTAATTCTAAAATTTATGTCCGCAAGCCATTTTTAATAAATTAATGAATACCAAACTTTGAGAATCAAAATGCTTTAAACCGAACGAAGAAAGTAAAAGCTGAAAGCTTTTTTCTAAATATTTTTAACAGCTGGTTCAAAACAAGGTGACAAATGCTTTTGTTGTTGGCCGAAAAACAAATCCAAACGTTTGAAAAATGAAAAAATTTAAGAAACTTGGACTTAAACAATGGGGGTGACAAACTTAAGTGCTCTAAGTCGCGCCAAAATCCATTTCTCTTTGATCCTAGGAAATCCTTAGTCGATTTTAAGATCATATTTGGAAAAAGAGAAAGACAACAGACAATTCTTCAAGGAAACAAAATGGTGTTGGACCGACATAAAATGATGAATGAAACATTTTATTTAAATTATTTTCAAACGCATTGTCAAAAATCGAGAATCTGAAACATACTGTAGGCATATGTACCTGCAGCTCCGCACGAAAAAACACAAGGGAAATCCCCGTTTAAGGTCTAGATATCTCATCATAAATGAAACAACTACGCTTTCCCAAACATGCAGTTTGGATAAAAGATGAACCAAAATGAAATACCCGTGCACCGAGCAGATTTCCAAAACGCACTCAATCAGGGTATCAATCTAAAAATAGCCTAGTCTATTCACGAAAATAAGAATAGCTTTGCTTCAACCCAACTGCACTGACCGCTAATCAATCTCACTCATCACGTTGGAGTCATATGTTATGATCCACAATTAGGTGAAGCTAGACACACCCTGCACGCACTGTTTTGACATCCAATTAATTTTTTTTCAAAATTAATAAGACAAAAAACGATCTGCATGTTGAAAAAGTGAAGCCCATTATTCTGCTTTTTTTTCAGTTGCTTTGACCATTATAATTTGTTGTGCCAGTTCATAGGGCGTAAACGTTCCAGCACTAAGATGTTCCGGCTTCAAAAAACTCTGCGGATAATTAAACGTCTCTGTCCGCTGTTTTAAAAGTATCGATTATGATTTCTCAAAACACAAAATCTCTTTGACCTTGCCTGGAAGACTATTGGTCATAGTTATCAAAAACAAAAAAAATTAACATTTTTCGAGCCAAAAAACCAACATGAAAAAATGCCATAAAATTTATTTGCAATGTCATGTTCGTCTGGATTATTCGAAACCTATTCAAAGTTAGTGGATGCTTTCAATTGAATGACTATTTACAGCAGTTTAGAGCGCAATAATGTTAAAATAAGGTCATAAAACAAACAGCAATAGTCTTGTTATTCTTTATCTAACATGCTTTCACATAACCGTCAGCAAGAAAACGTCACAATTGCAATAATGCATTTTTCATGACTGTCCTTCTACAGCTCGCAGCTGCTGCAGTATTTCGAAGACAATTTCAATGATACCAATATTGAAAGCGATTGGAACAATTTAAAAATACGAAAATTCTAATCGACTTGAAATCAGGATGGATGTTTTTCCAGCTTAATTTTTTCTTATGTCGTGTCTCCAAATTATCCTAACACAGCATCAAAAAAAGGAACATACCATTTTCTAATGCGAAAAAAGCTTTCGAGATCCAAGCAGTCGCGAATCAAACGCTACGTTTTTTATAAAGCCACATTCCATATTTTGCTTCTCAGTTTTGAAACATTTTTGAACTTCCCCAAATGATAAAACCTAGTACGTTGTGACACAATGGCGACTCGTGGCCATTTTTTAAAGGTAAGCTGCAAATTATATAAAAACATTTGGGGCCTAAATAGTCAACTTCGTACAAGGGTGTCGGCAGAAAAATTTTCAGGGGGGGAGCAATAAGAATAAAGCCAGCACCAACTACTAATAATGGAAGAATTTTTGTAGCTTGGGAGGTTTAAGAGAGATTGTGTAAAAATTGCCCCCCCCCCTTGCCGACGCCCATGACTTTGTAGGTAAATTCAACTACGGCGAATCAGTGCAACTGAATGTAATACCAAAAATGAGCTGGTCAGTTCAATAGGAGCCTTCGTCATTTGCCGTCATCGTTGCAATTATTCAAAATTTATGCCGCATCTACATATAATGTTTTAAAATAATGCAGAAGGGACAAGACTGGCACGGACAAGAAAAACTGCTTTCGATTGGTATCGTTGACGTCGGAATTTCAATTCAAGATTTGGCAGGGCGTTACTGACGCACGACTGAAGACACATGTTTCAAAACCTTTATAGACATTATTTCTCTATTAGCAAATCTTTATGTAATAAATAAGCGTTTAACATAACATCGCTAGTAGCAGCCTAGCAGTTTTAGTCGCTGCTTTAACGATGGAACTCTTTGAGAAGACAAAAATGTCGATGTCAAAGCTTCGAACCGATTTAATTAAACTCAAAATGTCGAAACAGTCATGATAAGCACGCTATGTCTAATATTTACAATAGGTATTTTAACTATGAAAAATTACTGATTTGCAATATCAACTAGACCAATGGTGGTACAAGGCTTTCACTGTGCAGCTATTTGATTGACGTTACTTCATTATTTTGGTAACTTTTCGAGACATTTAAATTTTGAAAGCGAATAATAATCAGTCACAAAGCTGTTAAAGTTAGTGAAACAAAATTTGAAAGGGGGGCATTTAAATTATTGATCTGACTATCAACGACCACACATTTACAAAATTGATTTAACGAATTTGGGTCACTAGTTTAAAGCTTAATAAAGTTCAGTAAAAGTTGCATACTGTCGCGAAGTTCTCGGATATCACTTGCAAAGTCACGTTCAAGTTTAGCATATACCCTTCCACGACTCTACACTAACCGCAGTATCCTACAATAGTACAAGATAATGTGATATGTTCAATACCAGCGCGAACTTGCAATCAAATAAACACATTTTCACATTTCTCAATATGCAAAATGCTTGGGAAGCATGTCCCAAATATCCCAGACTTTAGACCTGGAAGCAATGAACTAAAGAGAAATTGCAGTTTGCCAAACTCAATCCGCATCCTGGTCACGTTGTTGCGTCCTTGGATAAGGTGCTTTACGATGATTATCTCTGCTCGGTGGCTTCGAACAAGCAGCAAATTCAGTGGACAAGAATCTGAGGAATTCCACTGGAACATTGGATCACTGGAAACTCTTATGCAGGTGCGGATTCCTCCAAACACAAAGTAGTTATCGCAATGAAAAGAGTGTGGATCATCTAATAGTTAGCGTCTGACGTTGTCAAGTGGCAGAAGAATAAATCTGCAGTACAATAGCAACAATATTTTCTGCTTTGAAGAGCTCAGATGTTCCCTACATTCAAATTTCATCAGAATTACCTTGTTTCACTGCACCGAAAGGTTGATTGTTGAAGTGTTTTTCACTCATGTCAGGAAACCTCAAATTTTCAGAGTCAAATTTGTCGTCGTATAAGTTTTCACCGGTATAATTAGACGTGAGCAAATTGGCGCGACTTGATTTTGATGGGATTGAAACTATTCTGGGAGCGCCAAAAGAAATGCTGGAATGTCTTCGACTGGAAGTACTGTAGACCGAAGACCTTCGTTTATCGTTCCTTTCCACTAAATTTGGTCCGACTGCAAAGTTAGAATTCGTCGCGTTGTTTTCGTTGAAATTTTGCACAGCAGCGGCGGCTCTTTGAATAGAAGATCTGCAACGAAAAAATATTTTGAGAATAATGGCAAACAATACACAGAGATTGAAAATCTATACCTAATGTAAATATGCCAATAGCGATCTACTTTTGAATTTCCTCAAAGCTGTCATGCCCACCAGCCATTCGGTGAAGAAAAATTTTTTTGAAAAGCAGTCATGAAATAATTGAACCACTCCATACGTACACTTTTACACATTTTGTCTTTCATGATAGCTTATTTTTTGTGTGTTAAAAAATCAATATTATCCGCTAAAATACATTTGTTTTGTCACTCGTTACAAAATAGTCATTAATGTGCTGCGTGCATTGATGGCATTGTGTGAGAATAAAACTGATTTTATACTTCAAAATTTAAAAAATAAGGCCCGGTACAATTATTCGAGTTAAAACTGTTGAAAGCCTTACTGGTTACAAAAAATTTCAAAATACATCAATGCTCTTTTGAGCCGTTGGTAGCAAAGTGTTTTTTTAATTAGCAAAATCTGTGTTGAAATTCAGCTATGGAAAACCATTGCTGAGAACAAAAAAAAAACACCACGTGATTTTATAAGTATTATTTTACCTGTTATTGTCCAACCTGCTTGACGGAAGCGGATTTCGAAAGAAATAAGGAAATCTACTTGCAAACGTTCGTTTGGATGCTGTGACAAAACAAACACAATTACTGCTGTAAATAAGGCCTTAGCGAAGTCTCAGAGATATCAGACTAACTTCACTTTCGTTCAGCTTCTTTCTGCTCAAAACGTCTCGTATTTTTTTGCATGCAGACAACGAAATTGCAATGTATTGAGTTGCGATTGCAATGCATTGCCAAAGCTGTCGAGTTCTACAGGTCAAATGATACGAAAAATTGTAGATTCAGAATCGTATGCACCAACGCGGATTAACTTTGATCGGAGGATTAACAAAATTTTCGGGTAAATTTTTGAACAAATAACTTGACAAACTGGTATAATTATCATGTTATTCAAGAATAAATTCCCTAAACTTGCAAATTTAGTTTATTTTAATCTAATAATTCTAATTGTTAGATTGAATGCGGCTAATCCTCGAATATAAGTTGATCTAGGCTGAGGCATACGACCCTGAAATAGCAACGGATTCACCAGATCAAGGACAAGCGAAAAATGCATACTGATCTTGCACTGTCACTGAATACTGCGTATGCTTGCAAATTGAAATTCAGCGAACAGGCTAACTGTTGCTCTCCAACAGCTCGCCACTCGCAAAATCTGCTAGTGCAACAATATTCAGCAACTGAATACAAGTAACTGAAAATACGATAATCAGTGGTGGTATGTAGGCGGTTGTTAAAAATTACTTGATAACATATTTCCTTCATTTCAAACTTGAACGAACCTGTTGGCTGTATTTTCTAATAATTCTTATACAGCACTGTACATCCGATTGTTGTAAAATCTGAATAGTGCCACTGAGTACAACCCTTTGCATTAAAATTTCTTATAAGAACAATTTTATAAAAACACGAAGCTCATTTTCGTTCAAAATTTAAGAACATGTTAAGAACAATGCTAGCTTCAGATTGAAAAAAATATTTAAGAACACGGGCTAGTACAATGTATTTAAATCAGCAGAGTTTCCTTGGCGAATCAAATTCTTGGAACCGGCCAGTGGTCGAGCGGTAACGCGTTCGTCTTTGGAGCAGGAGGTCTGAGGATCAAATCTCGGGCCGATCAAACCGGATTCTGTGTTGCCAACGACTCGCCGCCGCTACAACATTTCTTTGAATGAAGTTGTGTTGCCCGGGCGCAATGCCGCTAAAATGGGTCCCGCAGACTTCGGCGTAATACAGCGAGTATAATGAAAGATTTGATTCGATTAGAGTTTTCTTGGCTTTTAATCATACTGCCATTGTTAATTTGTTTGACAGTAATCACGAACTATAGCAAAAGACAACTTTTAACCAAGCAAGAACAAATTTTTGTCACTTTATTCTTTATTAAAGTTAAAAACAAATGAGGCTGAAAATTCGTAAAAATTTAAGAAGTAGAGCCATTCTCAACCAAAAACAATAACACAACTGATTTTCAGTCAGTAGCCGAGGGAAAAACCATCATTGATTTGCTAAATGAAACAAGTAACGAAATTTTTTGTAACAAGAATGAAATGAACAAACAACGTCGTCAACAATTTCCTCCTCGCTACATACACGTACTTTCAAAGACCGAAAGCAAAATGACTGACCTATTTTTTTGATCTTTTCCTCAGCGTCTTTCTCCGTTTCGAAGTCTAATATTAGCATCATCACCTCACCATCGTGGTTTTTCACAGGCGCAACCACAATATTACAGCTGAAAGGAGACCCTGTGAAGGAAGACGTTTATTTCCAGCGTTTCAGTACTAATCTTAAGGCCTGGTCTACACTGGACGTAAAATCGTGACCATACAAGCGCATTTTTGTTCTTTTTTCACAGAAATTCGGTAGGCCAGAAATTCGGTAGACCAGCATACGAGCTGCCATTAGATAAAAATAAAGTAAGGATACCCTCGTAGGCTCAAGACTTTACGTCTAATGTTGACTGGACTTAAGAATGAGCTCGCAACTCAAACAAAACTTGGCTGAAGATACGTAAAATTGGCAACCCTAAGTTTCGAATTGTTGAGTCAAGCTACCAGTACTTGTCTTGTTGTCTATCACAAGAAGAATAGGCCACCGGTAGAGGTGAAGACTGCCAATTGCAGTAGCAACTCCTTGCTGTTAATTTGTTATTCTGCTGAACCTTAATCACAAAGATGTGACTGCTAAAGTTGAACTCATTGGCCGGCTTGAGAATCAAACCTAAATACATTATAGCGGATGGTTCTTCACTAACTCAACTGGAAATGACCATAAATTAGCCACTCGCCCTTATCCAACAGCTGTAACTGATTAGGACAAAGATTATACAGATGTCAAATAATATTTGCTCTTACTTCATAGCAATCAGCTAGATATCGCATTTTATAACTTTACTTTAAAATTTGCTTAGTTCTGTTTCTTCAATGCCCTGTAGATTAATTACGCTTTTTCGCTATAATGAAGCAGTAAGATTTTTGTCTTGTTCCGCTGAGATTACATTGATAAAGATTTCAAGCTGTTTAGTCAAAGCTTTGCATTTCTTCGGTCGAATATAAATCAATGGCTTGGATCAATTTCGAACAAAGATAAATCTGGATCAAAATCGACCTTAGAAACAAAACCTCGCGAAATCAGTGGCAAAGGTTTAGATTTTTTAGCTTTTAGTTTTAGATTTTTAGTTTTTATATCGAACCGGGTTTGATTCTTTAATAAGTTATATTACAAAACTAAGATTTCAAAAATTTATTTGAAAGATTGAAAGGACTAAACCCTACTACAACACCTAAATTATAATTTGCTGTATTTTGGTTTGCTTTTTGATCATTTTCTCAAATTTATTTTAATTTATTAAACTCGGTTCAAAATCTTTAGTTTTTCAGCTCCCAAAATTTGAAGTTATTTAATTAACGGTTTTAATTTCGAAAACGTAAACGTAGCATGGCAGACGTAATGAACGACACGCAAAGAATTCCACCGAATTTCATCAATTTACTTTTTCGACGCAAAACGTAATAAAACAAATCTCAAAGGAGCTGTAACCTTTGGAGCTAATAAAGAAGTTTACGGTTGCGTAATGTCCTTATTTACTTGAAAGGTGAAAAAAGGGAGAAAACAGAAACATATTTTTTGAGGCAATTAGGTGAAAAAGCAAGGTTTATTTCATTTTAAAAGGAAGCTTTCCAATCTGAAAGCTAGTAGAGAAAAATTAATGCTGTTTTCACTTCTAAGCAAATTTTGAAAATTTTGCGCTGGTTTATTTAATAAAGCAATTTGCAATTTTGGATGATTTAACATGGTTATATAAGTTTATTTAAGGAAACTAAAAAAGAAAAAATGCTTTTATTAAGAAAAAGGTTATGCGTTTGTCGAGTTAAATTAACTTATTTTGACTACTTAATCACATTCAAAAAGTCCTAATATGTTTTATTTTTGTGACATTCATTAAATTATGCAAAAGAAAACAACAATATTGACATTTGCTGCTGTACCGATACATCTTTTTTTTTATGTTGTTACATGACTAATACAGTTTTCAAAAAAAATTCCGCTAGGTGATGTTTGTGATTTGAAATGGCAAATAACCGAGACTGAGCGGTAAAGAATCGGATTCAAATTTGCAGGGCGAAAGTTAGTGAACCGGTTGTCCCATTCCCTGCCGTTTTGAATTTCGCAAGTGCATGTAAACAGGGCCGTATTTACCATGTGGCACAGTGCCAGGTGCCCCGCGTATGAACGGTTCAAAATATTTTTTTGGTCTTCACCTTTATTTGGCAGAAAAATGTAGCAAATATATCATACTGTCAGGGGCCCCGCGCATTGTAAATCCAGCCCTGCGTGTAAATACCTGAGTTTAAAAAAGTGTTATTTCAGAATCTATGTTCAACTAGTTTTGAAAAAAAAGTTCATTGATTATATTGGTTGATTTATGGTTAGTATAAACCATGGTTGAAACCCGAAGCAATATTTAATAATTTTTACCCTAAATTTTTCCTTTTCTTTTTTCTGTTTGGAGATTTCAATAAACTTTGATAACTTGGCATTTCGAAAATTGTTGATAGTCAATCTCCTAAAACAGTGCTCGATGATACACAAAGTAAAATCAGAGCAAAATCTAACTATAAAATCACAGTAAAAGGTTAAAAGCACAACAGTCTGTTTCGTCTTAAGGACTCATTAGGTGTTATTGGATTGTATCTAAAAAAGATTACAGTCGCAACTGATGAGTCCTTGACGAAACAGACTATTAGGCTTTCAATCTTTTACTGTAATTTTATAGCTGTTGTAACTTGGCAGTTCAGAAAAAAATTGTACCAATTTGCTAATGCGTTTTTGAATTCAATGAATACACATAATTAAGTTATTCTATGCACAGCTCTTTCTAAAGTATAGCTCAGAATACTTACTTAAGAAGTTTGCAAAAATATTTCTATCATTAGAAATACTGTATTTTATCATCTTTCTACATTTCGCAATCTAGAGCGTACTGGGTTCAATTCTCAGTCGGTTTACTAAAAACCTTTTCAAATGGAATTCTGCTGCTGCTCTTGATAAATTTTCAGCATTAAAAAGTACGTCAAAGAATAACAATACTCTGTCAGTAATACCAAATAATTCCAATCTGTACAATTAAATCAAAGTAAAAGTCGACAAAAAGCAGCATAAAATCACAAAAATTACTTGGTTTCATGACTCACCAGTTTTGTTGTACAGGCACACTCCGGTCAGCTCACTTTTGGTGGCGCTTGACACAGCTTTATCTAGACGACTGAGGTCGGATTTTGAGGTCTTTTCACCGCATAAAAAATCGCAGGCACTAGATTTCTGAAAACACAAAACCTTTGTTTTAACTTGAATTTTTAACTCAGTAACACTGCTGATCTTCACGAATAAACCAAAAAGGAGAATGAGCCTAGACTAGACAAATGTTGTTTTAGTGTTATAAAGGTTGTCAAGATTTATAAAGGAGGAGGGCGCGGGGAATGTCCAACAGCATTTTTGTAAAGCAAAATTTCAGTAATAATTTTAAAATAAACAAAATACAAAAGTTTTTATCTCATAAAAAAATCTCGAAATATCTCTTAAATCAAATATAAGTTTACTACCAGCATAAGGTCATTTTGCTCTAGGGGTTTGGAATGAAGCAACGGTTCTTTCACTAAATTTTGTATCTGTTAGCTGTGCTTAATCATGATTGACAAACAGCTTTTTGCAAGAGCAGCCAAGCATTTTGAAGAAGTCAAAAACAAAAAAGAAAAGTTGTTGCTGCTGCATTATTAAAGTTATAAAAAACGTTTTGAACATGATCTTTCCGTAAAATTTCATCTTTCGGATTTCTGCGTCAACGGATCTGCTTCTACTCTAAAACTTAAAAATTAAACATTTATAAAATAGACAATTTTACCAACGAAAAACTTAAACAAATGCATAAAATTTGAGTTGAAGCTTATCAAATATTGAGCAGTTACGCTCAATTTTTAACAGCAATATTACCAATAATGCCATTTTGGAATCTGACAAGAACAAAAACACCACAAGCTACAAATAGAAGTTATCGAACAAGAGAAATAACAAGTTAACAAAGTAGTGGTCAAATTGACCTAATTTTGTCTGCATAAAAATCAAAATCAAACGAATACTCTTGTAAACGTCACGTAGCAGCCCATAATTTTCGGCCTGCTACTTTGCCTAAGTTTTTCCAATTGAGTATTAAAGCTTAATGACTTTGATTTGATTAATTTAAGAACTTTAAAGTTAAGCCAAATGCACACGTTTTTGGAAATGGACGGTGATATAAATAGGGATTAACAAAAGTAATCTGATGAGAATTTGCCCACTAAACCTCTTCAACTTTAGTTTTTTGAACTTAAAGTGATTACTAAATCAAAATAAATAATTGAAGAGGAATACCCTTATTTGTATTTTATTTACCTCATCTTCGGCACGAAATGATAACTGAGCACTTTAAGTTGGATGGAAAAAGACTGGAAGAGTTTCTGCTAAGTCATTATTGGGCATCTTGAAAAGTTTCGCTTTTATATGATCACTGACTCTAATGATTCACGTTGCTTACAAAAACAATCAAACTCTTAATTTATGGGGTCAATTACGCGATGAAGGATCCAAAAATTTTCCATTCGTGGTTAATACGAAAACTAAATTAAAAACCCTCAGTAGTAGCTGTATTTTTTCAGCACTCGCCGTAGTTTTCTTTTCAGGAATAGCTGAAAAGAGATTGAAAAATAAAGTATAACGCTAGTATTATTTCATTTTACACTCGATATAATTTGTTTCTTGTAATTAATTTTTGCTGCCATTGGGACTGAAACGTGTAGAAAAAAATAAAGGTCTGAAATATTGTGATATTTTTAATGCTTCTTTTGCAAAAATGTTTGCAGTACTGCAAAAAATGTGAAACGGGAATCCGCAAGTTTGTGACCGCAAGTTCCGATTCTATCACAAATACTACTACATGCCAATTTACTCGGTTTTTGATTCATTCATAAATTAAAAGGAATAAAAAATGAAAAATTGCAACTACAAGAATTTATGACCGAAATATCCTTTAATCAAACCCGCAAGAATGGATTTTGTCGACCTAATTTTAACCGAAGTTATTTTTAGATTTGTTGCAGGATATTATCAGTATTGAGTAATAATTTGGTCACGCTTGATATTATTGTTGCAGGATGTATCACATGTGGTTTCTGCAGAAACTTTTGCGTCCATATACGTCACCCTCGCATGCTTTTTTGAAAATCCCAAGTTTCATCACTTCAAAACTCGCAAATTGGTGCTTTATATCCAAATTTTAATGTTAGAAAGTGATTTAATTAAATTAAAGGGTATTTTTAGTTTTATTTGGAGCTTGCTAGCACAGCACTCTAAAGCAGGTTGACTTCACGCAATTCTTTGCTGCTTTGTTGCTTTCATCTTTTTTACTCCTTTGGCAAAATAATTGCTGCATGTAAAAAGCAACCTCGAGTTTTACGTTATTGTAATTGTAATTGTATACATCACCAAGTTGCCTTAGTGAGGAGACAGAGGAAGGCTTCGATTTGAGTCAAGCTGTCACCTGCCCACCTGTCTACTACAAACGGCCGAGGCTTCACCCTGTCCCACTAATTGCTGAACGTCAAGCAGGGAAGCTGTAAGTACCAATCTTTATAGTCTTTGGTTTGACCCGACCGGGAATTGAACCCGAATCTACCGCTTCAGTAGCAGACGCTCGATCCACTCGACCACTGATCGGTTAATTCAAGTATTTTTTTTCTATTTGTTTATTGATTTTCCTGGCGGATTAAGAGTTTTGAGCTCAAAAGAAGTATCATAATACAAAGAAAAAAAGCATTATTTTAAACCAAAAGCATTTTTTGTCTTTGATTAAAAAAAATTAATATTAATCAAGCAAAGAAGAAGATTAATTTACACACGAGTACAAAACTTGGGGCTATATTGCATCACTGCGCTGCTCAGTGCTGAAGGCCACAAAAGGGCATAAGAAAAGGAATTTTTCACAAATAACCAGCAAAGTTGCAGCACCATAACAGGTTCTTCCGCTCTCATATGCATATCGTGTGACCTGTTACCGCTTGCCCTTTCACTTTTCATTTGTGGTTATTACCGTTACAATAAGAAAAATTAAAAAAAAACACTTTAATGTTGATAATATTGCACTAAACCCCTGACATCGATTTCTTGGGTTATTCATTAAACTGCGGTTAATTTTACCACAGCTTATAAAACAAGCCCTATCACGAAAAAAAGTAGTCTGTAATTGCTGATAGTTTTTGTTTTTAAAAGAAAACTTGCGCAAAAATGTTGCTATCCAAGAAAGAAATTTTTAACTTAAAATAAATTTGCAGAATTTGAAACAAAAGAGAGGGAATTTTTTATTAAACTAGTGAGTCAGGATCTATTTCTTTTCCAAACTCATCGAGAGTATTGTTTGTTTTCTGCGTTCTATGCTGCCATCTAGAGACCACATTGGATTGCTTAACACAGTCCGTACGAAATAAAAATAAAAAATAGTGATGAAAATCGGTAAAATTGCAGCTCCATAATTTGTCAAAAATTTGGAAACACAGCCCCAAATAAGATTTACAATTACCGACTAGTTAATGCAGTCTTTCTTTGAAATTCGAAAAAAAAACAATAAAACAAAGTTATTCCGGACTTAAAAGTAGCCAGTATTGTGATATTTTTCATTTTTACCACTCTTAATAACAACAGTTTTCATAAATATTATACAAAACGTGACTCACGAAAAATGTTCCATTCTGGTCAAAACATATCAGTTCAACTTCATCACAACATTGCTCAAAGGCTAGTAACTGCAACCAGACTTGGCTAAAAGAGGGGGAGCAAACCCAAAGTCAATTTTTTGGTCCGAAAAATGATTCAAAGTTGGGCGTTGAGCAAACTGGCGCAGCTTAAGGGTATCATAGAAAGGAGACGGGGGGCAAAACCCATGCCACTAAGCATTTTTTGTAATTTTTCGAAAAAAATAACCGTTTTAACGTTATTTGGATCACATTTCAGTATTTCACACGTTTTTAGAGCCGTTTGCAACAACAAAATGGCTAAAATTTAAAAGCCAAGTTTAGAACCATATGACCCATTAACCCTTTCTGTTCGCTTTACTTACAGGTCACGGCCAAAACACGTTTAAACGATTGCATTTGGGGTCAATTTTTGTGAGTGACTTTGCCCTCTGGTTGCACCTCCACTTGGACCGATATAAAAATTTCATTACCTGCATAAGTTCATTTCGTTTCCAACCACACATTTCGCAAAAGAACTCATTGCAGTAGATGATGGTGCTGCGTTCGCACTGGTAGTTGCCGATTATAAAACGATGTTCTGCGCAAAGCGTCAAAGAATTTCGATTAATCCAAGATTAAATCGACTCAATACCAATTAATCAACGTGGATTAACTTTATATAAGTTACTCGTATATTTTAACTAACAGTATGGCAAATAAATGCGTGCGCAGGCTGGTAAGACAATACGCCTGGCGCATCGAATTTCTGTTTAGGATAGACTTTAAATACGCATGTACGCTCATCGGCTTACAGCTTTACGCTCAGTATAGACCGGATCTAAGTAGTAACCTGGGTAAGAAAAACTGGACAATGAGCCCTAGTGCTTATTCGCAATGCCGTATAAACATTATGATTATACGCAAGGTAGCATTTTCTTTCTAAGGACGTTCTGTACGTGAGCCTTAAATATTTTTCTGTAAATATTATTGTTTTCATGTTTGTTCAGCTGTACCGTTTCAAAAGTTTTTCGAAAGGGTAAGTCAAAGCATGAAAAAACTTGTTTCGAAATTCAGTTTTTCGCTGCATTACCTAGCAGTACGTCACCATTATAAGCCATGCAAGCTCAGTTGCGTGACAAGTAACACATGTACTGTACAACTGGACAAAAACTGTACAACCGATGCGGAATTAGCGGCTTTCTAAGGCAATGCAGTTTTGGCTGTGATTAGTGGACCTTGTTAGGCCCCAGATGTGGGCTCCCTACTCAAAAATGCCCCCCCTACCCTCGCCACTCCACTCAGAAGCAACGAATTTTTGGTCGACCTAATTTCGTCAGAAAACAACCTTAGCGGCGCACATGTGGAATTTGCTTTTACGTGAACCACTGGGGGATTGTATAAGCTAAAAATTAAATGCTTTCCGACCTTATTTCGTTTTTCAGTAGTCACAATATTCGGAACTGTGACGTTACACGGAATAGAGATGAGTTAATTAAAGCACAAGGTAAGCTCATAAATTTTTTAAGAGGTAAAAACTGCAATCGTTCAACATTTGAAATGCGAAATTGCTAGCGCAAATCCTTTTAAATCTATAGCGATAACAAAACAAAACAAGCTCTTTGTAATGCACAACCCAGTCCTGTGCCGGTTTCGGCCTATGCTTTTATCTTTTGCGAAAAGAATGAAGAAGGGAAAACTTTCCAAAACTAACAAAAAATAATAATAATGAAAATAAATAAATTTTCTCTTTCAAGAAATTCGTAAAAAGATTTTTTAAAGTCGCACAATGACAATAAAACATGTTTAACTTTCGTCCAGTTATTGAAAATTTTGGGAGAAACGCCAGGGTAATAAAAGAGACCCAGCCAAAACGGAAATTGCAGTCATTTGTCAATTTAGTTAAAGACGCACTGTAGACGACCTTTCCAAATTACTCAAAATTCTAAAACTTGTTCTTTTAGTGCTCCTTTTACGTTGAGAGATTCTCAGCATCAAAAAAACTTTTTTGTGTATTGATCTATAAACTAACCATATAGTTCATCATAAACGAGCTTTGAACAAAATTAAAATGTTATCGTCGTGCAATTATTATCAAATCAGTTGATATACCCAGTATATGCAATGCGCAATGCATCATGCATGTCATATCTATACCATACCAACAGACTGCAAAAGTCGCCAATATACTTCGGATAATGCAGCCTTACTTTCAATTTCGGCAATGCTTTCGCAAAACCGGGGTATAATTAAATTTTAAGCTTTAAAAACTACATCCCGTGCTTTCATATTCCAACCTATTAAATTTGAAAAACAATATCTTTTATTACTATGTTGCATCACAAAAAATAACAAATACAAATTATGATAGACAAATTGTTGGTACCAGTTTAATCCTATATATGTTAAGTGGTGTTATTCAAATTTTTCAGAAACTTACCGAGCGGGCAAGCGATTAGTTTGAGACAAAAGTGCAGGATATCTTTGCAAGCAATTTTCAACAACCAGCTTTCTTGCTTTAACAATGGTTCGAGAAACCAGCTAAACAGCACCACTAGCTGTGTTTATCAATTACAGAGCATATTACATTGCATTAAATCATATGTGTTAGAATGTACAAAAGTACAATGTATTGTGCAGTGTATAGTTGTATACTCGTACGTAAAGTAGCTGAATACCACAAATTGCTACGATAGAGCAATTTTTATTTAACTTAAAAAAAATAGAACGTGGCTTGTTCTAGTATAGTTGTGACATTAGAATTAGAATTCTCATACTTCCTATGGAAGTATTAGAATTTTCTCTGTATCAA
The DNA here is from genome assembly GCA_963965965.1 of Trididemnum nubilum. Lineage (NCBI taxonomy): Eukaryota > Metazoa > Chordata > Ascidiacea > Aplousobranchia > Didemnidae > Trididemnum > Trididemnum nubilum. The sequence continues at coordinate 32,454,954 of OZ014479.1, read as the reverse complement.
AAAACCTCATTGATCTATATACAGTGTTCAAATACTCCCGGGTTCGATTTTATTTTCACGAGTAACAATGATAGTTTACAATTCAGGCTATAGTTTGGCAGTTACGGCTAAATGGCCAAACAAAGTCACTAAAACCAATGCTTGATACGGGGCTTCAGCGAAGTTTTGCTAGATCAATTCGATTAAAAACCCAAGTCAGAACCTCCTCTCCCCCCCCCAAAAAAAAAGCTGAGTGTTTTCTGGTGAGGGTTTCCAAAGTTAGGCTTCAAAAATAAGTCCCATAACAAAAACAAAAAAAACGTTTTTTCAATTTTACAAACCTAAAAAATCGGCTTGAAAAAAAATTGGAGTAAAAATCCTGCATCTGGCTATCATGCGTAAGCGCAATGACATTTGGTCAAATCAAAGCACAATAAATCGCATTTTCGATCTGTAGTGATCTTTTGATCACGCTTCTATTGTTGCCGATATAACAGGTCTAGAAAATCAATGAGGTTATGTGTTTTTGAATATCGTTACCCAATCAATATCTCAACGCGAATTGTGGTACGGCAAACATAAAGCTATAATATTTGAGGTTGTTATTCCAGGGCCATATAGGGGTAAAGGTATTTCATAACCATAAAACATTCCACATTTGAATCTTTTTAATAAAGAGGTTTTCATATTTTTGCTGACTAATACCAGTACTTAAGACTGATGTTTTTAATTCATGACGTCATGTGTGGTATGCTTTTGTTACTTCATTATCGCAATGTAACATATAATTTGACTCATTTTTTATAATTGTCTTGGCACATTTTGATAATTACAATTTGACGCATCCATTTTATAGAACATTTTGGTTGCTTGAAGTAATCCAGTATTCTTGAAGATGGGAGCATGGTCTAACGGAGTGTTACACAATAGCAACACAGCTATGATGTAGCGATCCCAGGAATGGTGATCATTTTCCAATGACTCTTAAAAAGTGGGCCCCCTTGAATTCACCACGTTGGCGGTCACTGCAGGTGGTTAAACATCAGTCGCCTCTTACAATCGCTGGGAAAAGCGCGGAGAGCACATTTGGGTTCGCTATCGAAAAAGGAAAAAAACTAAAAAATAGGGATCAAAAATCCGAAACCCAATTTCGGCGTCAGAAAAATGGACTTGTGAAATTAGGTAACGATGGATCACAGCTCGAATTTTTGAAAGTTTTTTCCAAAGAAAATAGAAGACGTTACGTCATAAACTGATTCTGCTTCAGGTAGTTAGTTGATATGACTTGGATGAGATTTGAACCCATGTTCGAAACAATCAGAAATAAATTCATCGAGTCTCGAAGTTGCTGCCGTCCTTCAATACAGGACGGCGCTCGGTGCTGTTACCGTCATGCTGGCAAGTAAAATGTTAAAGTACGTATTCCCGCCACCGGGTCATTTTGTAACTGACAAGTTTTTAGTTCACCATTTCGCCATGCTCAGAGTACTACGTTGTAGCCGTCAGTTTGGCTACAACAGCTTAGTCGTAACTAACTTCAAGCGAAAAAAAATTAGGCTACAGCATGCAATGGTTGGACAGATAGACCACTTACTTTTTTGCTCCAATTTTTTTATGATAGCATCCAGCCCAACATGTTTAGAACCGACATGACCTCGTCTGATTGGCATGATCTTTAGATTCTATCACAAGCTGGCTAATATTGCTACGTACAAAAATTTTAGGCCTAAAATCGAAATTTCTTACGAATTCCTTTGATTAGTATAGGCCTGAATATTACAAAATAAACAACTTCAAAGTAAGAAATATGCAGTTTTTTTGAAAAATTTTGTTGCAGCTGCTGCGTAAAATTATATAGGAGATTTTGCAGTTGTTGATCTAAGTTATCAAAATGAAGTTGGAAGCTTTAGATCACCAAAAATCAAAATTCGTAGCTCTCCGTTATACAGATTCAGCAACTTAAGAATCCAGAAAAAAGAAGTTCATGTACTGGGCATCAGTTTTAGCAAAACTCATGTTTATTTTTGAGAAAGAAAATTATTTTCAAGAAATTTTCCAAATTACTGCTCTACATCTTTCAGTAGTATGGGAAAGCACACAACATCTAACAGCGCAAAGCCTATACGGTACTGTACTTAATGCACTCTTGACAATCAAATCTTGATAGAGTTTTTCACTTTCAAACATATTAGTTTGGAACTGCGGCTTTGCAAATGTTAACGCTACTAGTCACTCAGTCTCGAAAAATGTTATACAAAATTTTCGTGCTGTTTTGTTTTATACTACTTACCGTCTACGCTGTCCACAATAACTGTACTACTACCATAAAATAAGGAACATACATTTCATACGTAACGGCATTAAAAATGTCTGCTTTGCTTCGACTGTAATTTCTGCGACAATTTGAATTTTTGCTTATTAATTCTTGGGGTGTTCGAGTTATTTTCGTATAGCGCATTAATGCTGTGGAGCAATAATTCTTCACTTTTCAAGGCTTAAACTACAGCAATAGTGTACAAATTCATATGAAACTCTTTCACGGTCAATGGAGTTGCGAAACTTGAAGTTCAAAATCGAAAAACATGAAAAGTTGACACACTCACATGCGGCACTTTTTCGATGCTGAAAAAGGGGTGCGAAACTCCGTTTGAGTTTGCTTTGCAGTTGCAATTTCTGCTCTACATTCTCGGAATGGATCAAGTTCAAAGTTGCCATTAATTTTCTGTAATCAAATTCCCGAAACTAAGCTGAATGGGGTTATTTGCCAGCTATTCATGCTGTGAATTGAGGGAAAGGAATAATCCAACTTACTCATATCTTGCGTTTCAAACTCCCTCCTTAGTACATTATGAGGTAACCTAATCATAATACTTATACAGCAGAGTTTGAACGAGACTTATGAATATCTCATAAGGATGACATAATTCAAGCGTATAATCTCTCTATAATCTCTGTTGTTTACCAAACAATGTGCAGTGCCTCTCTTAGAAACACAAGAAAGACAAATGTAGAAATAACATGGAAAAAGCAATAACGTGGCATGTATTTCAATGCTGTAAGCTTTCTTGAATGAAAAATAATCATGTTTATTTTCAGCTAAACTATTATTGGCCGTTTTGCTACAAATCTCGACTAAACAAATGATGACTACTACTGAATCTTTAAATCAGCCGCCTTTTTTAAAGTTTTTTAGTTTCCTTTATTAAGTAAGCTTTTTCTGACCATTTTATCTGCATTTTTCAGTTTTCAGAATTACTGTAATCTTAAGGCTTCGAAGTTATTCTTGCAGGGCAACTAACCGAAGTAAGCATATAATTTAGTTTTGCATTGAGGCGAAATAATTTACGTAAATTTTCCATTTTAAAGGTCTCGAGATACTTCAAACGTCAAGTGGTTTTAATATATATCATCACAATCAATTTTGCAACGCAGCTATAAATAGAATGAACACCAACGGCAAGATAAAAGTTATTTCCAAACATTTTTGCAAAATTCCCTATGCTTACACACATTTCGGGTACATTATTTTCATTTTCTTCAATTTTTTTATAAGGAGAAGTAAATTTGTTCTTAAATTTTAAACGAATTTTTAGCATTACTTGTTTTTAATCTTATTGGAAAATCAAGTAACCCAAATATAATCTTGTTTGGTTAAAAGTTTTTTTCACAGATAATGATTTCTGCAAGACAAATCAACTACGGCAATACAAAAAAAGTCTGAGAAAACTTTGGTGAGTAAGCACAAACGCGTATGCTGAGGCATCAACCTGCATTCTTAATTATTTTTTCATGCTGAAGCTGGTATTGTTCTTAATTTTTTCTTACATTTAGAGCAAAAAGCCAAAAAGGAGCCTCGTGTACTTATAAAATAATTTTCTTGTGAAAAATATACTTTTTATTAATCTTTTTTTAAACCAAATTTGATTTTAGCACTGACACGAGCTACAGTACACTGTACTGTGATACAACCAACTGCATTAAGCGATGCAAAGAGATGTAGTATTGTTCTAAAATTTATCGCTCAAAAAATCTCGAACTTACTTGACATTATGCTTTTTGCTGCTTATTCTGCAGAACAATTTGCAATTCGTGCCATCATTCAGTGACAATAATCTACTGCTAATGCTCACTCGTCTAGGTCGATAAAACCAATCAAAATCTAATTTGATGACAGATTTTTATAAATATTGCCGTGCCTTTTTCTCAAACAAAGCAATGAAAATTCGGTCAGTATGTTATATGGTTGAATTGTTATAACAAAAAGACGCGGAGATGGGCCCCGCCAACTCGTTACATACATGCTTCGGCGCACTACAGCGAGTATAATGAACAGAGGTGGAGTCCTCGAGGACACATTTTGAAGTCCTTGGCTTTGGTCTTGACCTTGGCTTGGGCCTCGAAGCCTCAAGTCCTTAGCCTTGGCCTGGAAGCCTCAAGTCCTCGAAAATTGTTCTGTCCTCGGCTAGAGTACAGCATTATTTTTTGAACGGTTGAAATTTCGTTGGAAAACGCGAGAAACCTCGCGGAAAATTTGCGAACACCTTTTTTGTTTTCCTCAGTTGGAGCATAGGCGTAGGCAAGGGGAGGGGGGCAGGCCCCCCCCAATTAAAATTTCACCAATGACAAAAAAGCCTATTATTTCTTCAGTTTCAGTTTCTTTTTGGCATTTTTCGCTGACCACAGTATAACTAATTTACCCTATTGAAGACCAAGGGCGCCGGACCCTCCTCAATTCAATTGTTGCCAGCCAATTTAAACGTATAACCCGGAGAAAATGGAGAGTTTTTGTCCTAAAAGTTGCTATCTCAGGCCCACATCTAGCTTTTTTGAGAACGTAATGCATTAATCAGGGCCGGATTTACCATAATATGACGAAGCTAGGGGCCCCGATCTGAAATCGCAAGATTTTTTTTTTTGGTCTTCAACTATATTTGGCAGAAAGATGTTAAGAAAATCTCCAAAGTACCAAGGGCCTAGCGCAATATAAATCCGGCCGGCAATAACATGGTTAGTAGACGTAACCAACTATTGTACCATTTTTCAAAAACAGTTCAGTATTTCACCGCCAACCTCGCCGGTTTTTACGCACAAAATACTTTTTTTAAAAATTAGCCATGGAAAATGCTGATTGAACGAATCATTGAACCTCAATTGAGGAGGCCTGGGCCCCCTGGCGAACGTGTACTCCTATAACTGGTTATTTTCATGACAAAACAAAAATCTCTAAGGAAAATCTTCAAGTGGATTATTATTTACTGCTAAAATGTAGCCAGAGACAATGCACCTAACTTCCCCCTGCCTGGACCAAATCACTTACAATTAAAATTTAACTCCAAAATGCAAGATGTTAAACGTGTTTTGGACTTAAATTGCAAGTAAAAGGAGGATTAAACAATTCGATCTTTACAAGTGGCTTTCAAGTGTCAAAAATCTAGTGCTTTCAAATGGCTCTGAACACTTGCGAAATGTGATTCAATGGCATTAAAATAGCTTTTTTTTCCAAAAAATTACAAAAAATTGCCCAACGGCTGGGGGCTTCGCCTCCAGACCCCCAAAGCCTCCGGAGGCTGGGAGCCCCGCCCCCAAACCACCGTCTGTGATACATTTGAGTTACACTAGCTTTCTCAACACGTTCCCAAAGTTAGATATTTGCATTTTTCAACGATTAATTTAAGCCCTCTTCCTTTGCAAAATCCTGGTTACGTGCAAACAGGCAACAACGATTTCAGATCTTCCATCCTACGATATCTTTGTCCCAAAAAAACTTCCTGTTTGGAAAATTTTTGATGACGTCATTTTATGTGATTTGTAGTTTAAGCTTCTCCCAATCAAAAATTCTGGGTACGCCAATGAATTGGAGATCGCCTGAAAAAAATTTTTGAAAACCTCCTTTTTTTTGGAGAACACTTGCGGCTGTGTCCTTGGTCGTCGGCCTTGGCCTCGAGCATTCCTGTCCTTGGCCTCGAGAGGATCAGTTCTGTCCTCGGAAAGGCTGTCCTTGGCCTTGGCCTCGGATTTTTTTTTGTGTCCTTGGCCTTGGCCTCGAGCCTTGTGTCCTCGACTCCACTTCTGATAATGAAAGATTTGATTTGATTTGAAAATGAATTTTACAAAAGATCAAGGTTTCGGTTCCTATTACAGAGGAAGTGTGTGCTTGTGTTAGAAAATCATCAGGTATTTTTGCCGTTAAGTCTATCTGAATAATCAACTAAGTAAAAATAGCTGATGCACTAAATCTCAAATACACAAAATATTCTTTAATGGTAAAAAATATCCGATTGTACAATACTTCAATTAAAAATGCTATGCCACTGTCGCATGTATTACGAAATAAAAATGTATAAGTTTAACAAAAACTTTTATTCACGTTAAATTAATTGCTGTACATCGGTACCGCAACTAACTGCAGACCATTAAAAACAAAACACGTTGCCCACTTTACAAGCGCAACCACAGACACTTGATTTAGAATAGATAATGCATATGATTAAACTGTTGAAGCTAACAGTACATACCAGTGAAATTCAACTTTTGGTGGACTGGAACCCCAATAAAACATTCAGAGACTCGACGAGCTCCACGGCAATTTGACGAAGTATTATGACATCCAGTGTTCCCTCTAACTTTTCACCTTCTGCGTTTGGGCCGGAAAAGGTGTGAAGGTCCTGAAGTCTTTGTAAAAATGCCACCGGTAACCGCAACTTTTCTGCGATCTTTGTGCCGATCTCCGAAAAAAAAGGTCATCGGGCCTAGAGCCGCATAACTTTTCGACGAATATTGTGCCGATCTCAAAAAAAAAAAGATCATCGAGCAAGAAACTGCAGTTTTTCTGCAAGTTTAATCTAGATCTGCAAACAAATCAAAAAAAAAAACGGCGTCGCGCCGAAAACCGCAGGCATCGACGATTTTACTCGTAACGTCACGGAACTCCTGAACTGTACTCAAGGTTCCGCGGAACCCCGATTGAAAACCGTTGGTATATACTGTAGGACGTTTATTGAAAATACATACTTCTACGGTAAAAATTTAATGCGACAAATTCAAGGAACTATATCGTACGACCAAATGTCTAAATTTTCTATTTCGAAAATAAAATTGCGCTGTTTACCCAACAGGATCTAATCTTTTCTAACTTAGGGTTTTTCTAGCACGCGCAACATTGCACTTGCTTTTTCACATATTGCACTGAGACTGAACTTAACATTTTCTCCAGTGCCTGACATTTGATCTTATTTGACCTATCAGCAATTGACTTCTCCCATCATTGATTTCCTTTTCGAGTAAGTCAAATTTCATTCTATAACCGCTGATTTAATGCAAAATATGCAACTTTTTAGATGGTAATTTGATCAAGTTTGTGAAAACTAACAAGAAATTTGATCGATTCAATTTTGCTGATATCCACAAGACAATCAAAAAATTGTTGCAAGTATTTTTGAAGTCTTCTTTTTTTTCGAAAAGTACAATTATTTAATCAAATTAGTCCTAAGAAAAACAGATTAGTGTTTTATTTGTCGCAAGCTTTGAAGCGTGTAACTCTGCATTTTATGCATTACAGCTTTTTTTTTTGTTTGAAAACCAGTAAATTTTGGGTTGATGCTGGCTGTTTTATATTTTCTCAAAATTTTAGCCTAATTTTTGTTTTTAAATTCTATTGAAAAATAAAGTGAAATGAATTTATTTTTACTTGTATAAATATTGCTGTCTTTTTTTGTTGATCAAAGTAATCGCACAAAACAGTACACTTAACTGATGGCCATGATTGTTATAATGTGAGTCATTTCGTTTCGATACCGTACTGTTTAATAAAAATTGATTTTTTTGTTTTTTGAAATTAACGGTGTCTTAAGTTACCTTTTTCATGCTTTGGCTGGCATGTTTTTAATTTGCTCTTAAATTTTGAGCAAAGATGAGTCCTAGCCATAACTTTAATTTTGAGCTTGCTATATGCAACTCTTATCAATTCTGCATTATTTAGGCAAAAAAATTTGCATGTAGTGAAATAGAGAAATAAGATGCGAGACTTTCGCTAAAAAAGTCTTTTAATGGCGCAGTTTTGCTGAACCTTATGACTGAAAACATCGCTTTTTGTACATTTGAATCATTATCCACGTGATCAGATCACGCACAAATATAACTCAGCGTGCAAAACAAGAACAATAATGCAAAAATTAATGTTAATGTAATATTTTAGGAAATTAGTTTTAGATTTCGACCTGAAAAATGTAAAACTAATAAAAATTGAAGATAAACTGCAAAATGTCGTACATCCCAAAAGTTTTCAAGCGTCAAAATCAATTTTGTCTATTTAGTCCTGGGGTTCTTAACCGGAGGTAAATTTACCCCCTGGGGTTAATTTTGCCTACCCAGGGGGTATTTTTACTGAGTTATAAACTAAAGCAAACTTTAATTTTAGCATTGAAAAAGTGATAGTGTTGCACTGGATTGCCGTTGCGCCAAATTTTCGTTGCCCAAAAAGAGGGTAGCCCAGAAAATCTAATTACAAGCCGACCAAACCCGCAAAGAAACCTCAACACCTGCACAAAATAGTAGGTCTCCAGCCTTAAGAACTTTTTTTCTTTCTTTTGAAAATCACCGCAAGACTTGAAGAAATATTTGGACCACTAAGCAAATGAGGGTGAATTATCCCGTTTTCACCTGGCAAGAAATAAACGAGACAAACAAAGTTAAGAACCCCTGATCTAGGCCGTATTTAAATAAATTTGAATTTGCTTTCTGTTTTTCAGAACAAAAGGATAATACGTTTTAACATCTGTGTTCGAAAATTGATAATAAAGAAAATAATATCTCCGTTTTTTTTCGCCCATACAATAAATAACCAATATCAGTTCATGGTGAGTATGCATTGAGCGGCGGTGTGCGGGTGCTTGCCAATTTAAGACATACCCGAGCCACTTCAGACACTTAGTTTTTGTAGCTGTTAAAATGCGGGCTTCATGAAACACTAGCGCCTTCTAGACAGAACATTTTTTGGCGTTCTAGTTCAAAAAAAAGTGGGTCGATCTAACGGAGATAATTTATTTTAATAAACAGTCCATAGCTGGCGGATAACATTTCGATTTTGTGGGCCAGTTGCTCACACTGATCAACTATTAATCCGTAAGCGCCTCATTGCTAATAAAGAAAAACCTTGATTGTGGCAACAAAATCTTTTTCATCCACTTATATACCTTAAATTTTTATCATTCTTTTTTACCTCACGGTGGCGTGCATACAAATTACAGTAATATAACAACTAATTTTTTTCCTTGAATAACTTGCATGGGAAAGCCCATTATAGGATTATGACAATTCTAAAATTATGACAGTACTGTAAATACTAAACAGTCTTGTTCGGTTGAGCTACTAGACTAGTTCTCTAAAAACTTGAGTGCTTACTATGATTTAGGAGATGAAATGGTAGAAACTAAACGTAAAATTTGAAACGTGAGTGAGTAATATGTTTTATTGGCTGCTGTTGCTTGGTTTGATAACAAGTAAATTACGAAACTGGCTTAAAAGAAGTCACGATTACTGAATCGTGAATATCTCAATAAACCTATGTCTGGGTGCAAAAATAAATTCTACAAAAGATTGAATTTTGCTACTAAGTCCGAACTAAACTAAACTTAAATTAAACGTAAATACAACTCCACTGGAAAAAGATAAAATAGAACTAGATGTTCATTTTCCCGGAGGAAAATAATACGGGACTTCCGTCAGCTCCTTTTCAACAGCATTCTCCCCTTCATATACTTTCAAGGTTACCAATATTTCTGTAAAACTCACTGGTATGCAAGGCAAAGAAAGTGATTTTGTGTGATGAAAAAAGAATGTTGGTTTTAAATCATTTATGGTTTGGATAAAACTGATAAAGTATTTAAACCCAGCTCTGTTCAATCACGACAATTTCAAACACTGGCGTCTTGAACCACTATGCCTGCACAGCACATGACCCCAGTTGCCAAAAATCAATTGTTAAATTTTACTTTCAAAAACTGATTTTTGGGAGGTCCGTTTGGGAGAATTCCGGGGGTTTCGTACCACCAAACTATGAAAAAAATTTACTGATATCAAAAAAAACTAGCATCCTAGTTCAACCGTTCAAAAAATTGGTTTTGGAAAGGTCCATTTGGAAAGGTTCCGAAGGGGTTGTACCCTCAAAAATTTTTGTCGCAGAAATATTTTCTGGTATCAATAAAAACTGGGGCCTTAGCTTAAGCCGTCCAACATACTGATTTTGGATGTTTATATGGGGGTTTCTGGGGGAGATGGTACCCCCAAACATGCCTGTCAACATTTGAAAATGCCAAATCGGGAGATTTCTTACCAGCAAATTCAATACCTGGAAAGTTTCGCCCCCCAAACCTCACTCCTGTTTCTACTGCTTGAATAACTATTGTTATCTTTTAATTTGGTACACATTTCCAAAATTTTGAAATTACCATTTCAGGTTCTAGCAGTTCTAGCTATTAAAACACAGACTATTTAAATCAAGCAGTCTTTTTATTCTAGATACGGTACCAGGTAATCGGTAACATTAGTACTGTTTAATACACTTCACTGACACTCGGTATAAAAAGTCGTGCTACATTCAGCGCAGCAGACGCTTTCCAAAAAATACTCAACGATAAAAGTGAAATATCATTCAACCACGTCTACTATAACCAGACCCGTAACCCCCCAGAAAAAATTTTCGCCCCCAAATCTAGTCAAAGTCAGTGGTACGTGTATAGTGGTATATTAATTAGCGCCTCCTCTTAGCTAGCATTTTCCCCCTCCCCACCCTTATATTAAGCATTGCGGGCCTGACTTTAACTCTTTTGGACTTAATAATATTTGTATGTGGCTTTTTTGGCAGCATTCAACTCTACTTTGGAAGGTTTAAAGCCAGCTGCACTACGGTCACAACTTGATTTGCAACTTAACAGCGCGCACGCAGTGTCATTGTGCAAACTGATTCTGGTTTTGGTTACAATCTTCTGCACCACGGAAAAGGTTTTTTCGCTAGATGCGTTTGAGTGAGGTATGCACAGGAGCGATTTTATTAATGCAGCAAGATTGCTGAAAATTCGTTTACCGTCTATTTTTTTCCGCCCAGTAAAAACCCCATAATATGTCCACTAATTTGTAGAACTTTAGGCATTTCAGCGTCATCCAGCATTTGGTACTCTAAAAACCATAGATGGGCACAAGTCCGTTAATCGTTAATCCGTTAATAACGAAGCTAACTTTTCATTAACTCGTTGATCCGTTAAAAAGTTTCTTCGTGTTAACGGACTAAATTAACTTCCGTTAAGTGTTGTTAACGGACTAAAGTAACTTTCGTTAAGTTCTGCTGACTTCCGTTAAGGTTTTTATCGTTAATATATCTTGCAGCTTCATTGTGCATTTGAACTTGCTTTTATCTTGAAATTAGATTAGACTGTAAAATGTAACTTTCAAAACACAAAAAGACCACCATAGCATTAAATATTTCCTTAAAATCAGCTCAACGGCGTCAATACGTGTTCTAGAAGCGAGTGAATAAAAAGAAATGTAAATTACACGCAAAATATTAACGGATTAACGGACTTTATTAACTTCCGTTAATTAAAGCTAAAAATAACGGATTAACGTTAACGGAGGTGTGAAGTTTGTTAACGGACTAGTGGTTAACGAAGCTAACGTTTTGCATTAACTTGCCCATCTATGCTAAAAACTCATCACGAAGAGTATCTTCTCCAAGCCAACTTGAGGGAATGATTGGGACAACCTCACAACTGTCATAGATGAAATTTATGTCATAAGTTATAATTAACTGAAGACATATTTTTCTGTTCTTGTAAAGTTTTGAATAGACTACTCCGATTTTAAAAAATTCAAATTTTTACAGCAATCCCAATCTCTGTAGACTATAGACCATAATAATATTAGTTCAACAAAGTTTAAGTCGCCCTTTTTTTCTGCTGGTAGGCCTACAATTTAAATTTTTTTAATTCTCTCTTCTCTTACCTTTTATGATTTATAAAGTTTTTATCTTTCCAGCTCCATATTTTTTGCCAGCTCCCTGTCTGGAAATATGTCGCTGACGATTTTCAAAAATTCATCTCAAATGCTAAACGTCAAGTTGTTCTTCACCACGAACATTGCAAATTTTGTTTCCGCATAAATAAGCTATTCGCTCTCTTCTGGTTCCTTGACCATAAAGCTGGTTACCTTTTGATTATCTTTTTTTGGCTGCAATGCTTATTTTATGATTTTCGGAGGTGACGTGTTTCGTTACGTCATTCTTCCCTCCTCGAGCTACGCTAATGTCTATTCTGCAAGAATTACATGCAGCGTATTCATCCCTTTTATGGCTTCTACATATGCGGTTAAGTTATCACAATTTCACAGGTCGAAAACCGAAAAAAATTAATTAACATTGAAACGCTATATCTCGGAAGTAAACCAACAAAAATCAATACAAGAAGGTATCTAAACTTGCGAACTAAACGAAACCCATTGTTTTGTTACTTCTTTTATTTGATTCCTACTCCAAGACCGTTAAAATAGCTGCAAACTTTGATCTGTCGTAGATATCGGTAAATTGTAGTGCCAAAAGGAGAAATTCTTCTGCAACGGCCCCCCCCCAAACTTTGAAAGTTGTTAGAGCTGCTTGAAAAAAAAAGTTGAATAATGCTTGAACAAATAAAATTATCAGGGTAGGAAGATATAAAAAGAAAGAGAAAAACTTAGGAGTTGGGAATCCTTTCCAATTTGAATCCCACAAGATTTGAGTTTTTGTAAACAAACTTGAAACCTAGTCTTTTTTGCTGATATTAAATACCAGTAGTCAAACCAGATCGCAAAAAATTATTTTTTGAAGACAGATTGTTATGTTTCTAATAAGAATTTTATAGTTTCGGGGTCAGAAGAAAAGAATTATTGTATAGGCATACACTAAACACAGGATAAGCAATAAACAAAGCATACAGCCGTTTAACACTTACCAACATTTGTCGGTTAGTTGGCTACCATAGTTTGGGTTTTTGTGTAAACGATGAAACTTAAATTTATTTCCGGCAAAATCAAAATGCATTGATTGTGTCAGGCGCGTAGCCAGAAATTCGCTATGGGGGGGGGCTGTTTGGGAGTCTGGGGGCAAAGCCCCCAGCCGCCGGAGGCACGGGGGTGTGGTGGCGGAGCCCCCAGGGCTCGAAAATTTTGCATTTTTTTGCAAAAATAACTTCATATTAGGGCTATTTTGATTAAAAAATAATGCTTCTAAAACGTGGCTTAGAAATTGGCAGTGCAAACATGATTAAACTGGTGGCATAAACGGGCTATTTGGAAGGTGGCTAATGGTAAAATGTTAGTTCTCTTGTTTAGATGCTGGTAAATTATAAAATCGAAAAGCTCAATAAAACTCACACGGAGTAATTTATTTCGTATACAGTTTATAGAGAAAAATAATTGGGGGGGGGCTAATGAAAAGCAATTTAAGAGAAATGATTGGTAATTAACTAATACCGAATAGCCCCCCCCCCCTATTCCTTAATTTATAGTATATTTGTTGATGACACCAATGTTTAGCATTTTTACACTTGCGATCAAATTTGATTGTTTATTTCCTACCATTTTTCAAAATTTTTATTGATAGGTTGGTTTTATTTTTGACAAATTAGCCCCCCCCCTGAACATATGTTTCAAAAGATGTTTTAAGTCACTATTTAGTCCACTCCAGTGCATAAAACAGTCTCAAAAGAGTTTAAAACATAGTATTTTTCTTATTCTGCATTTTGGTCGCCATGCCAATGGGGGGGGCTGTAGCCCCCCCGCCCCCCCTGGCTACGCTACTGGATAGTGTAGTACGGTAATTGATGCAAAAAAAGCTTGCTTTCCAGCAGTCCCCAGATATCGCTCTGCGGTGTAAGATTCTAATGCAGTATTTTTGAAAATTTGTCATTTCTTCACGAACTACCCTATGCAGAGGCCCGGCGCCAAGACAGCGTGACTGGGGGGGGGGGCAGATATCAATTTTGGGGGTGCACGATAAGTTTATTTATGTGAATCGAGAGGGGCACGGGGGCACGAGAAATTTATCCCAGTCTGGATCAAATGAACAAGAGATTCAGAGGGATTTTCCGGCCGAAATCAGAAATTCAAACAATTTTTCCGGCCCAAAACAGGTGATTTGCAAAAAAAAAGTCTTCACTGAAATTCTAAGTGATTTTCCGGCCGAAATCAGAGATTTTAACGGTTTTTCCGGTCCAAAACAGGTGATCTCCAAAAAAAAAAAAAAAGTCTTCATCCCAAGAATGTCATGTAAATTTTGAAAATACGAAAATTTCGGCCTCGATTTGCACTCCAATAGCCCCAAGCCTGTTAATTTCTTCGGGGCACAGTCCTCGCTTGGGGGGGCACAATTTTCGTTTGGGGGGCACGGCCCCGGTATGTCCCCCCGTAACGTTGGGTCTGCCTATGCAGTAGCGGAGTAGGTCCATAATCAATTAATTAGTAAAGCGTGGAGTTGGTGACTGAAAGTTCATGTATTACTCCTACTTTGATTCTCCAACTGGTGAATTATTTTTCGTTACTTGTAACCTTGTACTATTGACGCATTCTCTAACCACAAATTAGGGCCACCAACAAGAAGACAAATTTGCAAACAGAAGCCTAAAAAAACTGCCCTGCATTGGTGTGGTCAGCTTGAACCAAAAGCATAGTGCACAGTTCGTACGCATGAATCAACATAAATCATTACAATATTTGAATTTTGAAATGAAAGAAGTTAAATACAATACTATTAATATTAATAAAATTTTAGTCTATACCATAATCACATGAAATTAGTGTAAAATAAGGTAAAAAAAAGTCCGCTAACATTTTCGATTAATTGCGTTAATTTTTAATTGAGATGTAGTTAACTGACAAAATACAGTATCATGTTTTAGTAAGCTGAACACTATCTGTTGACACTGTCTGTTGAATTTGGACACTTCGAATTCAGTGATTCGTAAAAATGTGATTAATTTGTTTGTGTTTAGCAAATATTTTTGCGTTGGGCTTTACGTAAAACACGTCATCTGCGATACAGAAACTGGACGAGTCGTCGGTTTCCTGCTAAGTTTGTGATTGATGATAGCAAAAATAAGCGAAAGATAAAGGATTTTGATCACTTGTATTCAAAATCAAATTGCAAATGTTTTGCAACTAAACGAAAAAATTATGCAAATAGCTCGTTTCTTTCAAAAGGTATAAGCGTTTGAATTTGACTGTGTCGAAACGACACAGTGTCTCGCTATTAGCATCGATTTTGAGCACCTGCAAAATAGGGTTAAGAGACCTCAATTAAACAGAGTAGTGCAAGTTCTAACTGGGCTTTGCAATCTACAACAGCACTAGAAAACTACAGGTTGTGCTGAGTCTTCTCTATGTCCAAAATGTAGCCTGGAGGATGAAGCACCAAATCATCATGTTGGCAATTGCAAGCGTTACTAAGATATTCGTGTTAAATATTTTGGAGTCACCAAAACCACTGTTCATGATGTGGCAACGAAATGTAACATTAACAAACTGGCCACATGCTTAAAGAAAGCTGGAAGGCTTTCTGAGTTCGACCAGTAACAAACTAAACTACAGCAACGTAGCAGCTACAGTTGCAATGGGCCCAAATGAAGCCTACGCAATGTGTAGGTCAGGCCCGGCGCCAGGATAGCGTGACTGGGGGGCAGAAATAAATTTTGGGGGGGCACGAGAACTTTATTTTGTGTGAATTCGAGAAGGGCACAGGGGACGAGAAATTTAGACCGGTCTGCATTAAATGAACATGGTGAGGAGCAACGATTCAAAGGGATTTTCCGGCCGAAATCGGAAAATCAAGAGGTTATCCCGGCCGAAAAGAGGTGATCTCCAAAAAAAAAAGGTCTTCACCCCAAAAATGTCATGAAATCCGGTGTCAGTCCACAAAAAAACACCAATTTGGGCCTCGATTTGCACTCCAGTAGCCCCGAGCCTGTTAATTTCTTCGGGGCACAGTCCTCGCTTGGGGGGGCACAATTTTTGTTTGGGGGGCACAAGCAGTCATTTGGGGGGGCACGGCCCCGGTAAGCCCCCTGTGGCGCCGGGTCTGGTGTAAGTGGATTTTACCTAACGGTAGCAGATCCGCTTGTACTGCTGTCCGTTAATAATAATAATAGTCAGAGATGGAGTCCTCGAGGACGTCCTTGTCCTCGAGGATATATTTTCAAGTCCTTGCTGGCCTTGGCCTTGGCCTCGAAGCCTCAAGTCCTCGAAAACTGCCCTGTCCTCGGCTCGAGGACAGCATTATTTTTTGAACAGATGAAATTTCGTTGGAAAACGCGAGAAACCTCGCGGAAAATTTGCGAACACCTTTTTTGTTTTCCTCAGTTGGAGCATAGGCGTAGCCAAAGGAGGACAGGGGCTCCCCCAAACGAAATTTCACCAATGACAAAAATGTAATAAAAGCCTATTATTTCTTCAGTTTCAGTTTCTTTTTAGCATTTTTCGCTTACAATAGTATAACTTACAACAATATTGAAGACCATGGACCCCGAGCCCCCCTCAATTCAATTGTTGCCAGCCTATTTAAACGTATAACCCGGAGAAAATGAAGTTTTTTGTCCTAAAAGTTGCTATCTCAGGCCCACATCTAGCCTTTTTGTGAACGTAATGCATTAATCAGGGCCGGATTTACCATAATATGACGCAGTACCAGCTAGGGGCTCGAGCTGAAATCGCAAGACTTTTTTTTTTGGTCTTCAACTATATTTGGCAGAAAGATGTTAAGAAAATCTAGGGGCCTAGCGCAATGTAAATCCAGCCCGGCAATAACATGGTTAGTTTACGTAACCATCTATTGTACCATTTTTCAACAACAATTCAGCATTTCACCTCCAACCTCGCCGGTTTTTACGCACAAAATACTTTTAAAAAAAATTAGCCATGGAAAATGCTGATTGAACGAATCATTGAACTTCAATTGAGGAGGCCTGGGCCCCCTGGCCGAACATGTGCTCCTATAACTGGTTATTTTCATGACAAAACAAAAATCTCTAAGGAAAATCTTCAAGTGGATTATTATTTACTGCTAAAATGTTGCAAGAGACCATGCACCTAACTTCCCGCTACCTGGAGCAAATCACTTACAATTAAAATTTAACTCCAAAATGCAAGATGTTAAACGTGTTTTGGACTTAAATTGCAAATAAAAGGAGGATTAAACATTTAGATTTTTTCAATTGGGTTTCAAGTGTCAAAAATCTAGTGCTTTCAAATGGCTCTGAACTCTTGCGAAATGTGATTCAATGACATTAAAATAGCTTTTTTTACCAAAAAATTACAAAAAATCGCCCAACGGCTGGAGGCTTCGCACCCAGACCCCCAAAGCCTCCGGAGGCTGGGGGCCCCGTCCCCAGACTCCCGTCAGTGACACCTTTGAGTTACGCTAGCTTTCTTAACACGTTCCCAAAGTTAGATATTCGCAATTTTCAATTATTAGTTTAACCCCTCTTCTTTTGCAAAATCCTGGTTACGTGCCAACAGGCAACGATTTCAGATCTTCCATCCTACGATATCTTTGTCCCACATAAACTTCCTGTTTGGAAAAATTTTGATGACGTCATTTTATGTGATTTGTGGTTTAGGCCTCCCCCAGTCAAAAGTTCTGGGTACGCCAATGAATTAAAGATCGCCTGAAAAAAATTTTGAAGACCTTTTTTTTTGGAGAACACTTGCGGCTGTGTCCTTGGTCCTTGGCCTCGAGCATTTCTGTCCTTGGCCTCGAGAGAATCTGTTCTCGGAAAGGCTGGCCTTGGCCTTGGCCTCGGATTCTTTTGTGTCCTTGGCCTTGGTCTCGAGCCTTGTGTCCTCTACTCCACCTCTGATTGTTACAGACGCCCTCTGTAACTATAGCGTAAAGATAAATTTTTAGGTTGCCCCAGCGATTCGAGACTGGGGCCGTCACCGTCCGTGCTGTTTCCACAAATTGAAGTTGAAGTCCAGCAGATAGAGGTTTATTGAAAAAATTATAATAAATTAAAGAGCTGCACGGCACGGCACGGCATTAAAATATTTGAAAATTAACCCAGTGAACAAAATAAAAAGTAACGATGCCGTGTGACTAAAATTTACAAAAATAAAACGTCCGCTTGCTTCAAATGCCAAAATGAAATAAAAGACTAGACGCTAGAACTCGGCAAAAAAGCAAAAGAGCTGCGCGTTGTGCCGGAAATTAGGCGTTGAACGAAACGTGCGAAAATTAAAAAACACAATGACGCGCAGACTAACACAGCAAAAATAAGAGCCAAATAAAAGAGCCGAGTTCGAAAACTTAGTGGGGTAAATAAAACAGATCGGTGCTGTAACACTGATAATAATACATAATTTTAATGGTTCAAAAAATACTACTGTCCTCGAGCCGAGGACTGGGCAATTTTCGAGGACCTGAGGCTTTGAGGCCAAGGACTTGACCTTTGAGGCCAAGGATAAGGACTTCAAAATGTGGCCTCGAGGACGTCCTCGAGGCCAAGGACGACCTCGAGGACTCCACCTCTGTATTTTACGATGGTCACTTTGTGACGTCATGCGCAATGAAGCGAAGCAATGTTCAAGCTTATTTCGATAGGTCTACGAAAAGCACAGCGAAAGCGACGTCAAGTTACGTCAGGAGTATAACAGTTGCGAAAAATGCTCGGATGAATATTTCTCATTTTCATTTTATTCTCTTTAATTTGAAAATTTTCGGTGAAATAGTCACTATCTTATTTATTCGAATGCGCTCACGATACCAGTTGTCAACTATCATCATGCTATTATGACGTTAATTTGACTCCAGTCCAGGATTTTGCTTGGCTCTCAAAAAATGCGGACCACGTCGCAATCGAGTAAACTTAGGTAATGGCGTTTGAGATCAAAGCACAGACCAAAGCAGTGTTAGAAATGTGTGAACGTTGATGCAAGCATAGCCTACATTCTACCGAGTTGCCACTAGCCCGTAAAAACTGAAGTGGCAGACCGGCTTGGTGGCTTAGTAGCAATTAAGTAGAAACTACGGTAGCCTGCTAAACTAGTTAAATTAAAGTAGCTTACTGCTTATATACTTAGTTAAACTATCAATTAGGTCCAAAATAGGAAAGGCTTGATAGAGATAGACTCAGTTACCCTGAGCCTTGACTTTGTATGCAGCAATTTTAAAACCCAAAACCTGAAAAATTCATGTTTCTACATTTCTCTTCAAATAGTCTTTCTGTTCAGAGAAACTCACACAAACTAAAATTGACTTTCTTTGGACTATTGTAATGGTGGGTAGTCAGGTAGCTGGTAGTTGATCCACCTAGTACCGATACCGGGGCTACTCCATTACGCTTTAAATTATAATACCATTTTATTTCGATAATTGATAATGGGGAAGTAAATTTGACGGTTTTACTCATTTTGTGAATACTTGTTTGCTTTGCTCCATCTCACACTTAACACCTGTTCTTTGTGTCTTCATTTCGTTTTTATTAACCTGATGGACATTTTATGGTTCTGGGTTTGGATGTGTTTTGCTGTGGTGCTTCTGCACTGGATTGGCTGCTATTAATTATATATATTAGGCTACTGTTATTATAGATGTAATAATATCCATTCAATAACAAGGCACCGGTTGTACTAAAGTAATGGTTGCCAGTGATTTCATCACAAAGTGATTATGTGACCAGCAGCCTGGTGACAGATGGCATTCTGAAGACAGAACACGTCTCTTCGCCAATCATATTGTACTATCTGCTTTTGCATTATTAAAATTAAAGGATTGACTGAGAACAGCAGTCATTAAGCTATTCTACTATTATTATTAGAGCTGTCTTGCCCTAACCCTTACTTTCCCAAGAGCTGTCTTGCCCTAACCCTTACTTTGTGACAAGATTACTGGTAATGGTAGGCTACTAATAATAAATCTAAATGAAAAAACTGCACATGACTCACTTAGGCCTTTTCTTAATCAAGTGAATATTGTATAACCCAACCAGCCACTTCGCACTTAACCAACCAGCCACTCTGCACTTAAGGCTGCGATTTGTAGAATGAACTAATTTATGGAAAATATTTTGCTTTAAAAGTGTAAATGTAACCTGAGCTAATACTGTACGTTGTATTCAAGTCTAAAGATGAGGATGTCAGGTTCTGATTTCGGTTTTTGTTTGTTTTCATGATATAGCGGTAACTCATTGCTGATGCACTGTACTGAGTGCAGGGGTGGATTGATTAATCAGTAATGTACTGTACGTGGTAGTTTAGCAATATTAGGCTGTATATACTAGAGTTTCAGGTTACATTAATTTTAATGTGCATCATATGGTAAAGCTGTTCAACTTAAATGTGAAATTATTTTGATTAGATCAAAGATCAATAATTGTTAAACCTACAAAATCTAGTAGCCTATTGTTATAGTTATATAACTACTGTATTAGAAAAGCTTTATATACTGTAAAGCCTGTCGAATGGCTACCTTTTTTCTGCAAAGAACATTTCAAAAAAATTTGCAATTCATCACAAACAATGCCAAGAATTTTGCACCTGCACTGAATTGCATAAGAAGGTCACAGCAGGAATTTCCAATTCGTAAATTTAATACCACTACGCAATTGTATTCAAGTAAGTGTTTCCTTGTATGCGTGCAAAACTTCCTTGTATGGTATGAAATAGCTGTGTTAAAATAGCCAGCATATTATTAGCCTTGCAATTGAGCAGGCTAAACAATAATTCTGAAGGAAGGCTTTATTTCACTGAAAATTTTAATCTAATTTTTTATTAATTCCGACTCAGATTTAATCCAAACTCATATGCTTGTCTAAAAGTATTCCCAAATCAAACCCTAACCCAAACCCTAACCCAAACCCTAACCTAAACCCTAATCTTAACCCCTAAAAAAACAAATGAAAAAAGCGCGGATGAAGATTTCTCATTTTTTTATTCTCTTTAGGCAGTGGCTATTTTGCCTCTGGAGGCAAAATAGCCCCAGTTTATTTCGCCATTTGGAGGCAAAATCGTCTTAGCGGCTATTTTGCCACAAATGCCAAAATAGCCTTAAGCCTAATGCTAACCCTAACCCAAACTCTAACCCTAATTCTAACCCTAATCCCAACCCTAGCCCTAACCCTAACCCAAACAGAGAAAAAACACTATTTTGCCTCTAGAGGCAAAATAGCCACTTCCTTTTCTTTAACTTGAAAATTTTCGGTGAAATAGTCACTACCAATTCTGAATTGTGTTATTGTCAATACGATAGTTGGTCGAGCGATAATGGTTTTGTATCTAGAGGGAGAGGTTTGAGATTTATATTTGGGACTGGTCAAATTAAACGCGATGTTGCAAACGGTTCACCACTGCTGCGACATTTTGAAAGAAGCTGTGTTGCTTGTGCACAATTACAGGGAGATTAGTCCTGCCAATTCGTTGCACGCTTCATTGCAATACAGCAAGTGTAATGAAAGGTTTTATTAGATTTAATATATTATATACAGCGTAGCTGTTTCATAGCTAACACATAGTACTTTCATGGTAAACTACATCAATATCCTGCAATATAAAACAGTTGAACTTTGAGTTGCTGAAGAATGCAGAGTTTGTTGATTTGATATTTTAAACTGTTAATATTTTGAACAAGCTTTGTTTATTTTGCAAGCCATTGGTCTGGTAGGATTTTCTTGTTTTTGCTATGCACTTATGCAGTATTCAATTATATTTGATACTGTGTTCTGTGGTTGATATCGGGGTTTCTGTGGTGCTGTGTTTTTGTTGATTTTGGTTAAGTGGCTACTTTGATAGTGTTTGTATTTGCAGAGTTATATTTTACTGATACCCATGAATGGTTAAGAGTTGAAAACGGCATTGGAACTATTGGCATCACTGACTATGCTCAAGTAAGTTTTCATTTAAAGCACTCCTTTAAAAGAAAATTTGTTTATATTACTATGTACAAAGTATTAATCATAATTATTATCTGATCAATGGCCACATGGAGATTTCTGTTCAGGTGTGTTTGCTCTTTGCCAAACACAACTTCCAAATGTTACCAGTTTCTTGTTGATTGGACAAACTTACTTTATCAAGCTTATCACTTTCAACTACAGTGGAACCCCGCCTGGCAACCACCTGGATAACAAAACCACCTCTTTTTCAGGACCACTTCAGTGCAGTACCAAATAATTTACTATGGTAATGCATTGCATTCTGTTTTAATAATGCAACCATCCCAGTTTTCATATTTTGGTTCAAAACTGCACATATAACTGCGCTAAAGCGACCACAAGTGCTTAATATTTTGCTTTTGTGACCAAAACACTAAGGTTATATTTCTTTTGTGATCAAAACAATAAGATTAGATGAGATCTAGCACACACACAAAGAAAATGCAACTGCGCAATTAAGGACCAATGTGGCAAACAGAGCTGAATCTTATGAGATAAACTTTAGTACTAGCAGTTGTTTAAATTCATTCTGCAGGTATCTGATTAGAATAATGGAACTTGGTAAAAAAAAACAGATAACACCTTCAATCAAAGAAAAGGTTAAGGTAATACAAAGCAAAGTTTGCTAAACGCTCCGAAGCAAAATTCACCAACACGACCACCCCTGTAACGCGACGGCTTCATAACGGTCCCATAGGTGGTCAGGTAAGCAGGGCTCCACTGTATATAATGAATGATGATTTAGATATTGCTATGTTTTTTTCATGCGAGTCAATAAAATTATTGTAAAATGTGCACAGTAGTGGCCTTAGGAATGTGCAAAGTGTGCAAATGCACAGGGGCCCCCCCACTTGATCTACCACGCGCAGAAAAAAATTGATTATGAGAAATTATGATAAAAAGTTTATACATTTGTTTTAAGTGTCATTACATATGTACCCCTCCCTCAAGATGCACTTGTTCCAAATGTTATTACACATATCCCTCTTTCCAAGACAATATTAGTTTTAACTTTTAAGTCAGATTTAGTAAACAGATAATAAAAATTTATTGGTAAAGTCAACTTACTACTCTTTTTTTTTTTTGCTTGCTACTGTTAGGCTACTCAGGTCATATGCGTAACCAGGGGGGGCCCAGGCCCCCCCCCCCCCAATTGAAATGCTATCCATGATAAAAATGTCACAAAAAAACTGTTGTTTCTTCAGCTTCAGTTTCTTTTAGCCTCTTCGCATACAACAGTACACTCGTACAGCAGTAATTAACAATTGTATTGAGCCAGGGGGCCCGGGCCCTCTCAATTTAATTTTTACCAACCAATTTAAATGGGCCCCCTACAATTATAATTAAATGGGCCCCCAACAACAATATTGATCCAGGGGGCCAGGGCCCCTTAATTTAATTTTTGCCAACCAATTCAAATGGGCCCCCTAGAAGAATATTTATATGGCCCTCTAATTTAAATGGGTCCCCAACAATAATACTGTTTCAGGGGGCCAGGGCTCCTTCAATTTAATGTTGCGAACCAATTTAAACGTATAATCCTTGCGAAATTAAGCATTTCTATCCTAAAAGTTGCTAACTGAGGTTCTCATCTAACCTTTTTATGAATGCAATGCAATAACCAGGGACGGATTTAACACATGGCACAGTGCCAGGGGCCCCGCGCTCAGATAAGACTTTTTGGTCTTCACCTGTAATTGGCACGAAAATATAGCAAAAATCTCAAAGTGCCAGGGGCCCAACTCAATGTAAATCCGACTCGGGCAATAACATGGTTTGTAGGCATAACTATCTACTGTACATTTTTCAATTACAATTCACCTCCTCCTCGCCAGTTTTTATGCGACAAAATAGTTTTGAAAAAAATTAGCTTCAGTAAGAGGAATGCTCATTAAACAAATTTTTGAATTGAGAGAGCTTGGGCACCCTGGCCGTATATGTACTCCTATAACTAATTGTTTTCAAGACAAAACAATAATCTATAAAGAAAATAATCGACTGAATTGTTATTTACTGCTAAAATATTGCTGGAGGGATTGTACTTTACTTCCCCCTGCCTGGGCAAAATCAGTAATAAGATTTAATCACAAAATGCAAGATCTTAAACGTGTTTTGGACTTAAATTGCAAGCAAAAGGAGGGCTGAACAACTAAATTTTTTGAATTGGCTTTCAAATGTTAAAAATCTAGTACTTTCAAATGGCTCTGAAAATGTGCAAAATGTGATCCAATGGTATTAAAACTACTTTTTCCAAAAATTACGAAAAATCGTCCAGCGGCTGGGGGCTTCGCCCCCAGACCCCCGTCTGTGATACGTTTGAATTACAGTACAATTCTTTTCTTAAGCACGTCTCCCAATTTTCGCATTTTAAGTAGGCTATTGGTTTAAGCTCTCTCCTTGAACGAGTTCCTAGTTACATGCCAACACCAGGCCACGACTTCTGATCTTCCATTCTACTATATCTTTGCCCCGCCAAAAAATTCCTCTTTCGAAGTTTCTGATGACGTTATTGCGAGTGATTTGTTGTTTGCCCCCCCCAATCAAAATTCTGGCTACGCCTATGACTCAGGTAGTCGTTTTTTCACTTGTTTTTTTTTTTCAACTGCTTTCAGCAGCTGGCAGTAATAAGTTTTTGACTAACGTATGCAGTATATCATATGCTAAGCAGTATAAAGCATTCAAACATTATTGCTAAGTACTCAAACATATTCTGTAATAGCACTAGCATACTGAAAGCAATTGCTGAAAGTTTACGTTAATTTACTGCAATTAATTGAGTTGATAATCTAAATGAGAGGAACTTATGATCAAATATTTGATTTAATTAGGGCTGCAATAGCATTGGTCTTCTGGTCTTGTTATTTGTGAAATGCATTGTTGCGCTTAATTGCAAGTGCAGATAAATCATGGTAAAGTGGTGTGTAAAGAAAAGGGCCCCCCCATTTAATTTGCACAGGGGCCCCCCCTTTCCTAAGGCCACCACTGAATGTGCACATACCTACTGAGATATTTGTTTAATGTCTATCAAGTATTTGTTGTTGCATATTTATCCTCCTGTCACCAAACGTAAATTGTTCCTGCATAGATTTAGCAAATTCTCGTCCACTGAATTTGCTGCTGGTTTAAAGCCACCGTAAATTGTTCTATCCAAGGATGCAGCAGTAGGATGAATCCAAACAATGCTATCAGGGTCATCATCAAAATTATGCTTTTACCTTTCTGTCTATCTGTCGTAGTCAATAACTATATTACAGTTTGCAAGCAGACAGCCAGGTACTGTATAACACCTCATCTGCTGTGCATGGCGATTAGGTAGGTTTTGTGATTTTTTTTAAACAACAATGGTCGTTTGATTTTGCAGGAACAACTTGGCGATATTGCATACTGTGGTTTACCAGATATTGGAGCGAAGTTTGAAAAAGGAGGTTGGTTGACCTACATGTTGAAATCACACATCCTATTATTTTAGCAACAGTAGTAATGATTTGCAGTTTATTTTAAAAATGAAAAGAAAGTGAAGCATCCAGCTAGGATTATACGCAAGACAAAAAAATATATCATCAAATTTCGGCTTTCTATGACCTATCGTTTTTGAAATATTTCAAAGTTTTGATATCTTTAATTGTGTTGCCGGTTGAAATCTTATTTCGTAGGAATTGGGATATCCTACCTAACTTGGTAGAAGTATTTCTGTTGTAGTAACACTAATTGTGCACTTAAGACGCTCTCTCATTGGTCTTTTTCTTTTCTAACATTAATTCATGTAGAAGCCTTGCATTCAGGTGCTTTCAAACTAGTCGTAAAAGATACCTTGAACGTTATTTTGAAAAGATAAAAAATTTTAATCGGCCGCACTGCTGAGATCTAAATTTTAGAATGAAATATAGAAAGCTAAAATTTGACGAAGATATGCTTAAGATTATTTATTTTTTTGCACATAGCCCTAACTGAACGCTTCATCCATTTAACACACACAGTACGCGAGTTAGTCACTATTTATTCAAGTATTTATTCAAGTATTTATTCAAGAGGAATAATTGTTTAATTACTTAAGTCTTTTAGTTAATATAGTTTTGCTACATCTGTATATAGTTCAAATAGTATTGAGAAATACTGCATGGATGTGATACTATTCAACCTCAAGTTTTGATGTACATACAGCATTTTGTCAAAATTAAAATCTACGGTGATGCAGATTTTGTACTGGTTAAAATGGATTTTCAACATTTTGCCGTTTAATTTGTTTCAGAATGCTTTGCCACTATTGAAAGCGTAAAAGCGGCCAGTGATTTGTATATGCCCATAGCAGCTGAAATAATGGAAGTAAATAATGATTTAACTGACACACCATCAATTATCAACGAATCACCTTTTGATAAAGGTAAATTTACGTTGCTCAGTTTTTTAATTTCTAATTTTTTTACATTTTCTTTGAATAGTGCCTAACTTGTCTTCTGTTCAGGGGCGTAGTTAGGGAGGGCATGGTGCCATGGCCCCCCCTTTGGGTCGCCAGGATAATATAATTAGCATAGAATAGTATGCAAAATTGCGGCATGCCCCCCATTGTAACTTGGGCAGAAAGTTTGAGCACACAAAAGGACAGAATCTGGGTAAAGACCTTTTTTTGGTCTTCACGTAATTTTGGGCCAAAAACCGGACTGATTTTAAGTGAAGACCTTTTTTTTTCTTTGGTCTTCACCTATTTTGGGCAGGAAAACGGACTGATTCTTGAGTGGTGAAATTTTTCTTTTGGTCTTCATTATTTTAAAATTTCCTGCCCCCCCTTTCGAAAATCCTGCGTACGCTACTGCTTCTGGTATAGCAACCTTGCTGCTTAGTAAAACTACAAAGCAAATATTATCCTCCCTGCATTACGCTGATTCGTCTAACGAGTTAGCGGGGCCCATTTCTGCAACATTGCGCCCGAGCAACTCAGCTTCTTTCAACGAAATGTCGCTGCGGTGGCCAGCCATTGGCAACACTGTGTATGATTTGACTGGCCCGAGATTTGAACCTCAAACCTCCCGCTCCACAGACGAAACGGGTTATCGCTCGACCAATTTGCCGGTGGTAGTGAAACTACAATTTTCGAAAAGGAAATAAGACGTTGCAAAATTAATTGAACGAATTATTTGTACTTTGTGCAGTATTTGTTATATAATACACTACTCAGAGTTTCCATGGTTTTCGTATTAAAACCAGTAAATTTTTGGTTAAGCCTTATTGTTATTTGATTTTCAGCCTTGTTTGTTCTGGAAAAAGAAAATTTAATGTAAATTGTCAAAAGTGTAAGAACAAAACAGTAGGCTACAGTGCACTAGCTGTGATAGCCAAATGGTGGTTACGTCGTTACAATGCGGTATTGGCATTGTTCTTACATTTTTAGCAAAAATAAGCCTCGTGTTCTTGTAAAATGGTTTTTATGAAAAGTGTAGTTTCTAAATAATTTTTCAGCTAACATAATGTCAGGAACCACTGCCGTGGAGAAACTTGGCTTGAATGTGTAAGCTTTGTATTGAACTAAAATCACTTTGAACATTGAAATGACAAGATTCTTGGGCTCTTTTTAATTTCGTCTTACAGCATATTGATGTTTTTTTTACAGGTTGGTTGGTAAAAATTGAAATAACTGATGCCGCAAAATCAGATCTTGGCAAATTACTTGATCAAAAGCAATACGACGAATTGAAATCAAGCGAAGATTGACATTCAGACTTCACTCGCTTCATTACAGATTGCTTAATGCGTGCTTTAAGTAAAGATATTGCCACAAAATCTGGGTTTTGCTTTGCTAGCTAGCACGCCAACAATTTTTTGCAGATTTTGTCTGATTCTCTTGCTGCTATTTGCATAGTTTACCCGTGTGGTAATGCCAAGTTTGAAATGTTTTTTACTTTGCTTTTTTGTTAATTTTGCCGTACATTTAAGCGTCAGTCGTACTACTGGGTCCCCCAAATAAAAAACAAAGCGTAAAATTGTTTTGATGTATTTCAGCAACGATTTCAGAGATCTTTTACCTTTCTCGACATTTTAGAGAGGTTTGATGTTGGCTCGAAAAAATTATTGTACAGTAAGAAATTTTGGTGCTACGATTGTTTTTGAACATTGCAAAGTGCATGCTGCTTTGGTTAGACCAGGTTGTGTTGATTACACTTTGATGTTTGTTATCGCTTGGCGCGATGCAAGAGGAGAATCTAGCCAAAGCGATAGCGCTAACATTAAACAACAAAAGTTAATTTGTTTGATCGTGGGATTGAAAGTATATTTCTCAAAAGCAGCTTTATGTGATTAACTGACAATTTACCAGTCCACCTTAATGTTATTACACGTTGCTTGCGATTATTCCGTTGCTTCTACTATTTTTGTACAATTATCAATTGAAAAGTTTCGCCAAATACCTATTTTGGATGCTAAATGCATGTAGTACAAGTCACGTAATGGAGCCAATTTGTGAAAAATTAACTTATTTAACAAAATTATGTCATGAAGTTGCATCCAAACATTCTCGAACCTTCCACCAAATGGTATTAATTTTACTCTGTTTTGATTTTTTCCTTCGATATATATAATTATTTGGTATTTGCCGATAGCTACAGTACGAACTGCATAAAGAATTAAATTCAGCTCTAAGTTGGTATTATCCTAGAAAATGGCATAATCCACGATGCGAAATGAAATTGTTTGTGCTCGGGTTTTAAAAACGTGCATCTATCAAACTTCGGTTCATCAAAATATGCTATTTGAGTTAAGTTTATTAAATTATTTCACTCATGGGATGTAGTAGTGTGCTTTTGCAAAATTAGCCTGTGAAGTACGTTTCAGTTCGAAACCCAGTTAGTCGAGCGGTAACGCGCTCGTCTATGGAGCGGGAGGTCTGAGGTTCAAATCTTGGGCCGGTTAAAATCGGACACAATGTTGCTAACGGCTCGCCACCGCTGCGTCATTTCTTCGAAAGGAGCTGTGTTGCCCGGGGGCAATGACGCGGAGATGGGCCCCGCAAACTCGTTACACGCTTCGGCGAATTACAGCGAGTATAATTTGATTTGAAGAGTGGCTTTCTACTACATTTAACTTCTGTAAATAGGATTAGGCTAAATGCTAATAATCTTTCCTGATTTACAAAAAAGCTTACAATTTCACTGTTCTATAAATTAAGGACGACTTCGATAGTGCTGTTGAGAAAAAGCCATTTACTGGCGGTAATATCAAACGAAATACGACTTATACAAGCAAAAAACAAACGAAAACGCGGTGTTATGGGTTTAACTGATTGGAATACGAAACTTTAGATTGTCAAAGCCTTGAAACCTTATCAAAGGTTCAAAATAAGGTTAGTTGGAATTACCCGCTATTTCCCCCTGGACAAAAGCATGTGCAGCAAAATGTCACACCATAGAACCAGTAGGCGTGCGCGAGAACCTAGAGAGAAGTGGTCCTTTTTCCCATCATTCAAAAGGGTTCCACAACCTTTTGACGCCAAACCCAACGCGACATTCTCGCGTATCCGATAAATCGCATGTTGGTCGTTTGTGAATAAGCATACATGCTATAAGTATCAGGGGAGTTGTTCAAATTTCGTACAGCAAAACAAGCATGACCAGAGGTTTAACATAAACGAAAGATCAACGTTACCGGTACGTCAAATAATCTTGGTTTTCGTAAAGTTCGGAAACAAATTGTGAATAAGCCTACGAAGCCCTAACATGTAACGTCTTATAACATAACGATATCTATGAAACTGAAAGATTCCAGCCCATTAGTTACAATACATGACACATCGGCATAGATGGGCACAAGTCCGTTAATCGTTAATCCGTTAATAACGAAGCTAACTTTTTCATTAACTCGTTAATCCGTTAAAAAGTTTTTTCATGTTAACGGACTAAATTAACTTCCGTTAAGTTCTGTTAACGGACTAAAGTAACTTCCGTTAAGTTCTGTTAACTTCCGTTAAGGTTTTTATCGTTAATTTCTTGCAGCTTCGTTGTGCATTTGAACTTGTTTTTATCTTGAAATTAGATTAGACTGTAAAATGTAACCTTCAAAACACAAAAAGACCATCATAACAATAAATATTTCCTTACAATCAGCTCAACAGCATCAATACGTGTTCTACAAGCGAGTGAATAACACGAAATGTAAATTACACGCAAAATATTAACGGATTAACGGACTTTATTAACTTCCGTTAATTAAAGCTGAAAATAACGGATTAACGTTAACGGAGGTGTGAAGTTTGTTAACGGAATAGTGGTTAACGAAGCTAACGTTTTGCATTAACTTGCCCACCTATGCACATCGGTCATAATAACCTTTCCAAAGCTAGTAAGTTATCACGACAAACGTTTCGTTACTTTTAACTCATGGTGTGGTTCATCATTTTTTTATTCGAGAATGAATCATCTCTTAAGGGATGGGTTTAAGGGTCTGTTAATCTTGAGAAATGGTATAGTTATGATTACGACAGATGTAACGGTAACTCAAAGTTTTTGAAACCTACCCAATCACAAAGCCCTCGTTTGGACGATAGTTTACACCCAGTCACCAAGCATTTGAGAACAAAACAAAATATACATTTAACAAGGTTACAACTTGTCGAAAGAAAACGATTTTGCTCTTAACACCAAAATTTACAAAACAAATAACACAGAACAAAGTTGAATTGTAATCCAAAAACTTTAGGAACGAGCAGCGGCATAACCACGAGGGGTTATAAGGAGGCTGAAGTTCCCCTTAACCAAGTCACTAAGAAAATTAAACCAAATACCATGTTTTTGAACATGTTTTGAACTGGCCACGAAGTAAAGAAGGGCTGAAACGGATAAGTAATTTAATTTCCAAATCTTTGCAATTACTTTTTAGAATGGCTCTTCTACAAAACGTGCGAAATTTCATTTTAATAGTATTACAATGGCTATATAGTATACACTTGACCACGTCTGTTAAAAGCATACAAATTCTAGCCTGAGATTCAGACCCCTCTTTAGCAAAATCCTAGTAACATGTCTAAGGCACAGATATTTGAAGAATAGTCATCATTCTAAACGGTAATTTCTAAGATATTTGCCAAAGTTGAGTAATTTTTATTGAAAGAACTCTTTTAGATTACATACTACACTATTTTTTGATCAGTGATAGAAACTTTTTCTTCGGGAATCACTACAGTGGCTAGTTTTAATTTTCAAGGTACATTTTTTAACAACCAAGCAAAGTAGAAGCAAATTTTGTGCCGAACAAATGTAGAGAACAGCAATAGCAATAGTATACGGGCTTTTTAAGTTGTGGTGCATTTATTTCGATATTTCATCTTTGACAAAGTTAAATTAAGTCACTACCAGCACCCTTAAGTTCCTAGGGTAAACCACGGTAGTTTACAGGCAATCAGAAATAAAACGAACAAATCTATACAAAAAGAAAAAAACAAAACGAGAAAACCAAGAGGAACAAACAAGGAAGACAGAAGCAGCAATGATATGGGGGAGCCCACTACGTAACGCATCGTAAATCCTACGATAACTAAACTCACAAACTAGAATTAAAGATGATCGTAAATCTGACGATGCGGTGCATAATATGGCCCCTGATGATACAATTGAACAGTTAAACAACGGGTGGTGGTTGTGGAATTAAAGATGAAAAGAAGGTTGTAATAAAACACCAGGCAGTGGCGAAAATGGAAGGAGGCGGAACCTCTTGCTCTTCCGTTTCATTCTCCGCCTAAAACGATATAGTTGATCAAGTTCTTGAGGTAGGCAGAGAATCTAAGTTTCAATCTAAGTTCTGGTGTTAACCAAACTTTCATCGGTAGCCACGCAAACAATAGTCGTAACAGCGACCACGCGAATGACACTACCAAAAACCGCCCTTCCACAACATCCACTAGTGGGAAAATGAACTGGTAATAGGCATTGGTCCACTGTTCTAGAGGCCCTTAGGTTGGTTAGGACATACAAAAAATGGGTCCACGACGACTGACCGCCACAAACTGACTGCCAACTAATCCTAATGTCGGCGGTTAGTTGGTTCGTGGCAGTTAACTAGGTTCGGAAAAAATCAACTACTGTTAAAAGCATGTTTTTGAAATCGTCTCGTATAAGCATTTTTAAGCAAAGTTGGAAAACGATTAAGTTAGTGGAGCAAACTAGCATTAGTTCTTTCGCAACTGCCGTTCTTTTAGTTGGTTGTTTCGCATTATAACTTTTTGAAAAATATACTCGGGTTTAGTTTTAGCTGAGAAAACAGATATTTCATTACATTTATCACGATCGAAATCTATAGTGTAAATGCTGCAGCAATTCTAATAGTGACATAAAAGTGAGTTGGTTTGTAATAAAGAGAAATTAGTTACTTACATTTTCGTTGTTTGAATTATTATCGTTATTATTGTCATCGGTATTTTCCTGCTCTCCTTCACGTCTGTCGACCCTTCTTTCCACTTCTTGAGGATGAGGAGCTCTTCGCTGAGCTCGAAAAACTCCAGATTGATAACTGCAAACAATTTTTTGACTTTTTAAAACAAAATTCGACGCCTTTTTCATATGACGCTATTCCAATTCTAGGTAACTAGCGATTCAGTGGCTAGACAAGATATATACCGCGCTGCTAGCAACAACTAAGCTAGGTGATCGACATTCAAAAGAGATAATTGGTAAAAAGAAAATCCATATTTCATGTGATAACTTACAATTAACATGCGACAACAGAAACGTATAAACCACTATCCAAGGCATTGCGAGTACAGTAACTTGGAATTACTTTAAAAATAACTGTAAGGGGCATAAATTTTAAGCAGCTAGCAGCACACTACCTATGTTGTGATAGCGCGCACTACCACAACTAGGTATCAGTAGCAAGTCGTTGATACCGTAGCTTAAAACAAGAAAACCTCTATCTGACATTCTAGGTGACCTAAAGATCAGCTTTGTTTAGAAGGTAAAGGCGTCAAAAATAAAAATGCTATGCAGCAACACGAACAAATGCGTAGAGAAATCTATCAGCAAACAAGCATTGAGTTTTGAATTAGGTAAGTCTGGGGTCGATCATTCTTCTTTAATGCCAATGAATAAGTTTCTTATTCCATAATAAGTATAGAATAGATGAATAATATTGAGAATAGTTTCCAAGCCACCACAAAGGCTAAATATGTCATAATTTTCTACGTGAAAATTAGGAAATTTAATCACAATCGTAGTAACGGTAGGAAGGTTATTTTGGACCTCATAAATTTTCGATTGTTGAAAGGACAGTGTTGCGAAGCTAAGATAATAAGTCACGCTATTGTAAGTGACGCCACTCTTTCACAAACTAGTTATCGCGCCATTTTTTCACGCGAAACCGGAAAAAGTATGAGTCAAGTCAAAGTTAAGATTGTATCGCATTTTAATTGTACAAACAGAAACAACAATGGGCTTTCTTAAATAATCTAATCCAAGATAATGCAATACAGCCAAAGCTAGCAATTTGCTAAATATATTCCGATGAAATCCAGGAATATCTATGTAGACAAAATGGGGAAGCGAAGGCTTCTCTCGCGTTTGACACTAGAATGGCTTATAACGTGATTGTAATCTAACTGCATTTCTAGAATAAAAATCGGATTAATAGCAATTATTGTGAATAATCTATGATTATTGCACAAACGCAGCTAGATTAATATCTCATTACTTCTTATGTCAAGCGTGAAAGAAACCTTCGGATCCCTTTGTTCTTTGGAAATTCCTGATAGTCTGTTAGAAAAGGACTGAAGTCAAACTCAATGGAAGTATCTAATGTTAGGGTAATCGTATTAGATTAGATTTGCGTTGACTTCATCCTTCTTGGCCCAGCCGTCGCAGAGATATTTTACTTCAAACATTACGTCGGAGCCTCTCTAACCATCATTTTTATTGGCAACCCTGACGTTGATAACAACGGCGATGCCATCTTAGTCCTATTCTGAAGCAACGCCGCAATTAAGCTAAACCTCAGAGGCCTTTTAACCTATATATAGGTTAATATAGTTCTCAGTACGCTAGACAATGCATTGAAAGGCAAAGGGGTTCCCTATAAAAAATTATATAACTAGGGAGGCCCCTACGCTGTTCGTGTTTGAAGTAGAATATCTCTGGAACGGCTGGGTTAAAAAGAAACTGGAGTCAACGCTGATCTAACACCATTTCTCTAACTTTAGATGGCCCCATTGATTCTGCCTTCAGTCCTCTTTTAAGCCGTGGCCGTAATTTCATTTCTATGAACCAGATTGATAATGAAACTGAAACGTCAATTCGAACATAGAAGTTACAAAATTTTGGCTATTTTTATTCCTTTAAAACCTAAAAAAAACTTATTAACCAAAGAGATTATTATTTTTACAATTACAGCTATCCTCAAATGCGATCTCACAACCTGTGAATAACCGACCCACATCAGCATTTACTGTAGCAAAGGCTAAAACAGCAAGTGTACTTTATAGAGAGAATAATAAACAGGTATTAAGTAGTAAATATTATTGTGTAACATACTTTTAAGTAATGTAAATGTCTTTTCTGATGTAATTTTAGCTCACTGTACACTGTGTACAGCATTTAAAAGTTAATATTTGAAAACTATGTCTTACGCAAGCAGAGCTATAGCGCGATTTGTTATACTCATAGCTCATACGTGACGTCATAAGGACACGTCTGCATTCGCTGCTTTCGGAAATTCCTAATTGAAAGAGACGCAAAGGTTTTTATCGAAACACGAAACTATCTTCTGTAGTCTACTTCTGCTTACAATTTTAAATCATATTACCAGTTTCCAATTTTTTCAGTGCAATAGTCCCTGCATTATTTTCGTCAGCCCACTAACTACTTAAATGCCAGATTTTTTGTTATGATAAGTGACATACAATTAAAAAAAACACAAAGTGTTGAAATCGCAGTATTAGAACACTGTCCCATTTCCAGGCTTACTTTACGTCGTAGGTTCTACACACCAAGTCTGGTTGATTACGGTCCAGTTTTAAAGCTAACCCTAACCCAAACTTAACGTAATCCAAAGGCCGAACTCGATGTAGCTTTGTGACGTCAGATGTGCCAACAGCGAGAAAAACATGGTTAGGCATTGATACCGGTACTTAGTTGGTAGTCTTTAGTGACAACTATAATGAATCTATAAAAACTGTCACCTATCATAACACAGTACAGAGTATACGTCACACAAACATTTACAGCCTGTTTCGTTCGTTAAGGAGATCATCAAGGGCGTCTTATTCCAATAGAAAAACTATTACTTACATGTACATAATGAAAAAGAATCCGGCCACCAACAAAAACCTCCAAAAATTCGAATAGAAATAAATAATACTGAGAAAGAAAACGTAACGAAACATGGTGAATAGGACGTCCAACCAATCATTGGCAACCAGGTCATCATTGTCAGCGGCAACAAAACCTCCTTGAGCGTTCATCTAAACGAAGAGCACGTTATATAATACAAACTGACCATTTTAATCGTTTTGCGTGCTTCTGGCCTAAAGGCTACCAGCTCGGAAGCCTAGGGAAGAGCCACCAGAACGGCGACTACTTAAAAGAAGCAATGCGAAAAATTGTCTTCCCACAGGAATCGAACCTGCAGCCTTTGGATTACCGGTCCACTGCTCTACCACTTGAGCTAGAGAAGACGCCTCCTCGCATGCTTAATTTTGGCTATTTAAACCCAGCAACTTGCTTGTTGTATGATTGTAATAATAAGTCAATTAAGATGTTTTTTGACGTTTGCAGGCCAGAGTTTTAATATTTTAATCGTTTTGCGTGCTTCTGGCCTAAAGGCTACCAGCTCGGAAGCCTAGGGAAGAGCCACCAAAACGGCGACTACTTAAAAGAAGCAATGCGAAAAATTGTCTTCCCACAGAAAATTTAAATTGTCTTCCTATTTAAATGTTTTAATATTTAAATTCCTAAATTGTCTTCCTGTATTTAAATGTTTTAATATTTTAATCGTTTTGCGTGCTTCTGGCCTAAAGGCTACCAGCTCGGAAGCCTAGGGAAGAGCCACCAGAACGGCGACTATTTAAAAGAAGCAATGCGAAAAATTGTCTTCCCACAGAAAATGCGAAAAATTTAAATAGCCAAAATTAGGCATGCGAGGAGGCGTCTTCTCTAGCTCAAGTGGTAGAGCAGTGGACCGGTAATCCAAAGGCTGCAGGTTCGATTCCTGTGGGAAGACAATTTTTCGCATTGCTTCTTTTAAGTAGTCGCCGTTCTGGTGGCTCTTCCCTAGGCTTCCGAGCTGGTAGCCTTTAGGCCAGAAGCACGCAACACGATTAAAATATTAAAACTCTGGCCTGCAAACGTCAAAAAACATCTTAATTGACTTATTATTACAATCATACAACAAGCAAGTTGCTGGGTTTAAATAGCCAAAATTAAGCATGCGAGGAGGCGTCTTCTCTAGCTCAAGTGGTAGAGCAGTGGACCGGTAATCCAAAGGCTGCAGGTTCGATTCCTGTGGGAAGACAATTTTTCGCAT
Organism: Trididemnum nubilum; assembly: GCA_963965965.1. Lineage (NCBI taxonomy): Eukaryota > Metazoa > Chordata > Ascidiacea > Aplousobranchia > Didemnidae > Trididemnum > Trididemnum nubilum. The sequence goes on along the minus strand of OZ014479.1, from coordinate 32,418,547 downwards.
TGCTTCTTTTAAGTAGTCGCCGTTCTGGTGGCTCTTCCCTAGGCTTCCGAGCTGGTAGCCTTTAGGCCAGAAGCACGCAAAACGATTAAAATATTAAAACTCTGGCCTGCAAACGTCAAAAAACATCTTAATTGACTTATTATTACAATCATACAAACTGACCAGTTGGTCAAGCGGTAACGCGTTCGTCTCTGGAATGGAGAGACCTGAGGTTAAAATTTTGGGCCGGTTATATCGAACACAGTGTTGCCAGCGGTTCGCCACTGCTGCAACATTTCTTAGAAAGCTCTGTTTGCCCGCATGCGCATTGACGCAGAGATGGGACCCGCAAACGCGCAACTCGATTCGGCGAAACATGGCAAGTACAACAAAGATTTGATTTTTCTAATGAAGTTTTTCTTTGCTTTAAACTCGATAAAGTATTAGTTCAACTTAAGAAAAAACAGTTCCACCCAGATTAATATCCAAAGCTGTCAATTTTATTCTTAGCAAAACTATCAATAAAGTCCAATTATTAGGCTCTGAAGAAAAATACTTTCGCAATTAATACGGGACTCACAGGAGGATTCGCTTCCGGAACATTAGCTTGAGGAGGAGGAGCATCGGCGGGGGCTGCAGGTGGAGGATTAGCACCGTCTGTTTGAGTAACAGGAGAACTGGGTTGAACAGTCGCACCGGGTTGACTTTGACCAAGAGAATTATAGCTGCAAAAATATGCAAGCAATGTCAGCAACTAAGTCCGAAGCTTCTATGCAGTTCTATGCACCATTATGAAAATTAAAATTTTTCTTTATTTAGAACAATTAAAATTAATGATAAGCTATAAACAGTATCCAGAGCCTTATAGGCACAATCAAACCTTTGATTAAGACATATTGTTTCGAAATCTACATTCGTCTTTCATTCCGCGTCAGTATAGCTAGGACTACAGGTATGAACATGAGCGTAGAAAGAAAAGGGATCGCAAATTAACCAGATCATAACACAATTTTTTTTCTCGAAAATGTTGAGTGATCACAATATTACGAGAGATAATTATAATAATTTCCAACAGCAATTCTTAGAGAGTAGTTTCGCCCAAACTCAGAGCTCTTTAGTAAGGCTAGCAAGGCCAAAATTGCAAATATCACCAGTGATAAAAATCTTTAAAACATACATCTTTACCAATTTATCAATGAATGAATAAATCTTTACCGATTATGTTTATATTACATAAATCTTTACCCATCAATTTTAGCCCAAATAAGTAAATCTTACTGGTGATATTTGTCAGTTTTTCTTTACTACCTTACTTCTGTCTAAGGTATGCTACTATGAATTACTATAATTATATCGTAATATTGTGATTACGTTACATTTTCGGGAAAAAAAAATTGCGTTATGATCTGGTTAATTCGCGATTCCTTGCCTTTCTGCGCTCATGTTCATACCTGTAGTCCTAGTTATACTGATCAGGAATAAAAGACGAATGTCGATTCCGAAACAGTATGTTTTAGGCTGTTAGTTAAAGGTTTGATTGTGTCTATAAGACTCTGGATACTGTTTATAGCTTATCATAAATCTTTTCTTGTTGTTGAAGCAATGTGAATCACAACTCACAAGATGTCGTAGGACATTGATTATTATTAAATTGACTTAAAATATCCGCAAATTTACAACTATTGGAACTTGGAAGGCCATGCTAGACTTCAGTTTTCTTTAAATGATCTACAATCTAATGAATTTGGCATTTTTTCGTCATGGTTGACCACCTACTGGCTCTTGGACAAATAAAAAATAAGATTTGAGCATACAAAACGAAATAGAGGCTCTACGAGTTGAAGGCAATCTATTGAAATTATCAAGAACTTCCAACGAAAAAAATTATCGATAAAAATGAAAAAATGAAAAATTATTTCACTTTAAACTTTTGACTAAATTTTTTTGCAAAAATGGGAATCTTAAAACCAAGCGTTTTATGCATGGCTAAATGTTAACTAAAGTATGCTGAAGACAATTATTGGTAAAAGCATTTACAGCAAGCAATTTAATTAACAACTTCGATGACTAACAACAAGCATGTTACGCTTTCGACTTCCGCAAACATTCAATTGAAAAATGAAGCGTAGATTTCTAGTAAGAATAACCATCACATACACCACCTCGGCCTCCTCCAATATAGAATGGTTTAATGAAGTATTTTTCACACTCTAGCCTGAACTGCGACTTGCCGTTAGGCATTGAATAGTGGCACAAAAGATTAAACACGATTTTGGTCAGTAGGAAAGCACAAAAAATCAGTAAAAGAGTCATGGTTTCATAAACGTAGATGTTACAAGTCTCATAAAACCACTTAGCATTTCGACTTTCATACAAGCAATTCTATCTTGAACAGACTTTATGCCGCGGAATTTGATACTTGTTAAGTTTCCAGTCACAGCCAACTGGTTCAAATTAAACGGCACAACAAAATTGATTGATTAGGTATAATTGATTAAATACGTACAATAATAAAATAGCGACGAAATTTTACAAGCAAATACTTGTGTTGTTTTAAGAGTTACAGTATGTTTGAACAGTCAAGTGGAAACATTACGTTATGTAACCTTTTTTATAAGGGCACTTACTAGTTCATATAATCGTTAACTTGTTGCTGATACTGTTGCCACATTGCAGCATAATGTTCATTGCTCGCAGTTTGTTGGGGATAAGAGTACTGCTGGTAATAAGAAGCTTGCTGCCACTGTAGCCAAGGGCTAAATAAAAACAAAAAGTTCAAGTTAAGTGGCGACAAACTGTTTGCAAGGCCGTGCCAGTCTCAGTTTATGTTGATTTTGAACGGCAAAATCTTATATGTCCAAGTTGTTGTAACAATGATTCAGAGTTTGTTTTTTTACGATGACGCAAGTTTTACGCTTGTGTTTTTAACACACTGGTTTGAGCACGCTTCTCAAGTCATGTTGAATTGTTTTAGACTCTCAAAACTATAATGGCTACAATATGACCCACATTTTAATAAAAATTGCGAAAGTCCACCTGGTGACTCAAAGACCCCAAAAGCAAATCAACTGCAACTGAGGCAAAACTATAAAAACGTAGGTAGCCTACTCGTGAGGTGGCAGGGGTGTGTTTCCACCAACATTTCGATGTCGTAGTTCTGTTCCTTCGGTAACTCTTGAACTTTCACAATGCTGAAAGCAAAATACCATAAAATAAGCTAATCCAACAGTTTAATTCCGATTATTTTGCAGTATGATATTGTTTTGATGTTGCGTGCTAAATAAATACTAGTAATTTCACATTTTAACGTTTAAATTTTGATACAAACATTCAATCGTATGAAGTTTTTGACGCAGAAGAAGAGATCACGCGAATTAAAGATTTTTTCTCAATAACAATGACATATTAATTTCTTTCTGCTTACCCAAGTTATGGGAACAGCAGCGTAATTCATAAAAACTAAACTCCAGCCTTTACCAAATCTAGAACTTGGTCTGGTTCAACACACTCGCAAGTTGGATGAATACCACAGATGGTAACTTCCTGCAAGCCTGAAAGACTAGAGTCATTCTCCCTCAGAAGTAAGTACCAGCATTCTCTCTGATCGTGTTCACTGGTTGCGAACAAAAAAACAACTCCAAAATGCAAAATAAGTCAACTGACCGCCACTAACTGACCGTAAACCAACCGAACACCAACACCAAGGGCTAGTTGGTAGTCAATTGGTTTACAGTCAATTTGTTTGAGTTCAGTTTGCGACAATCAGTTGTTGTGAACCCCCAAAAATGGCAGGATAATCGTTTGATAATAACAAATAGATTAGCTTTTCAATTCACAAAATAACACAGAGAAACACAAAACCAACGAGAGAAGAAAAGACAGTGAAGTCATCCACCGGCGCAACCAGAAAGGGGGAAGCTAAATTTTTTTGTTATGATTAAAGCATAAATCGGAAACAAATTACAAAGGTTTAGCGATAACACGCAGGCGTACAGTCGTCGTCCATGCAGCAGACTCATAAAAAATAAATAAAAGAGAATAAAAGTGGTTTCACATGGCTTTACAATTTTAATGTATTTGATGATATAACAGCAGATGCAAAAAAACGCGTTATTTCAACGTAGGGCATAGGCAAAAGTCGCAGATTGCCATTATTATTCAAGTAAGCTGGTATAATAATATTTCAACTTTTAAGTATAGTATATTGCAACAGATTAAGAACAAATGAGACGTACAATTCGCAGAAACATACGACCAACCCCAACCTACACCCGAAAATGATTGGTTTTTGAAAAAATAAGTGCTTCCTATCATTATTTATGCTAATTGACACCACGTACTGCTTGCTATCTTCAAACAGAAAAAAAATGCGCTATATTATGGTTTGCCAATGCAAAGTTTTGATATTGATTATTGTACTATTATTATTGTCGTTGGTAAAAAATAGAGATCTTAGCATTAATCAAGAATAATGCGATAGCGATCGACCATACTTTACATGCGGTTAATTGTCTCAATCAAATAATGCAAATCTGGAGGTGGCGTTCGCAGAAAAATGGTCATAACTCAGTACAATGGGTTTATTTAGGCAGTACGCCCGCAAACGAAATTTGGTTCGCGCCGAAAACTGCGTAGAATGCTTCCAGAGAGAATTTTTTGGCCCAGCCTACACCGTGCGTGAAATCGTAAACGTTCTGGTACCGGCGTGTCGTTACTTTGTTTGAAACAACAGACTGCTTGTACGCTGGTTAGTGGTAAGGCGATACGCTGGGCGTACCAAATTTCGGTTTAAAATAAACTCGAGATGAACTTTTGCGTTTACGATTTTACGCACAGTGTAGATCGGGAATACGCGGAAGGCGTCTGCGCGACTTTTTGCTCGCAACCAGCGCACTCAGTATAGACTCGACACAATTTGAACAACGTCGCGACTCGCTGCTCTGATAGACGAGAGCACTCTTACAAATCAACACAGCTATACGGTGTAGTATGCGGACATACAAATTGATCGAAAGAGATTTCCTCCTAAACATAAATTAACGTACTATTTACAGTAATAAACATTTGACACTGTGCAGTTTAAAGTTGTAGGATTAATTCAAACCAGCCGACCCGCCCGTTCCCCCAACCACAAATGAAAATAAATTTAAAGGATTAAACTGACATTGTAGCTACGCTTTTGGTAAACTACAAAAACTTTTTGAGCAATATTATATTGATTCCGCCGTTTTTCAGGCAAACGGGCTCTCTAGCCTGTTGGTCTAAATGTAGGCCTTTACATTAGACGGTTTAGACCAATTACGTCTGATTTCTTTTTCAGTGTAAACGCAAAAAAAAGAGAACCAGGCAAAATGCATGCATTCAAATGACATGCGCAATTGCGCATATTCACACGCATAAATACGCGTGATCGGTAAACGGACCCAATACTTTTTTCCGAATGTTTTCAATTAAAATATTCTCGAAATTTATTAGGGTCAAAATACGATTTGACTATGGTGATATTTAATTCGTGGACTGATACACGTCAGTTCTCGGCCGCCCCAAATTCTCACCGATATCTAATTCTACTTTTTGGAAAATGATAAGTTTTGAAACAAAATGGATGCGCTTTTTGATGCAAATCGCGCTGTTTTCTACCCCGTTCGGTTCTGCAAAAGCAATGCGGTATACTGACGAGACATTATCATTCCAAGACAGCGCGATACGGGCAATGCAATGATCGAACATTTTTAACAAATATCAACGCTGATATACAAGCATTCCCACTCTCCGGGTGTTGTTTTTGCCGTGTGTTGCAAAAAGGCAACGGGGCTAAATTCTTGTTTCAATAAAATCAAGTTTTTACGCGCGATTGTTTTATAAATGTGACGTAATATATACATAACTTTTTCAATCATTTTTACTAAACTTGATTTTTTGATTGTAACTCATTTCCATCTTTACGTTAACTATGTATGACTCATTTGCCTTTTTGTTGCAAACGTTTTTTCCGCCCGAATATCTAGGAAACAATACAAGCAAAACGCCTGAAATTTTTTATAGAGAAGCTAATGATCTTGAAAAAAAAATTGAAAATGCAAAAGTTTTGACGTTGCTTATTTGCAACTAAGGGTAGAATTACACTTGAGTTGAGCATTTTTTAATTAGTTTTTCGACATGTTATCTTTTTTAAATAACTTTTTTGAAATTGTGTACTTTCAAAAGGGGGAAGGGGACTGGTTCCCCAAATGCCCCCTGGCTGCGTCGGTGAAGTCATCAGATTTAGGCACTGCCCTAATTCTTGCTTGTATACTAAGTATTGTAGTACTAGATGACAAATTAAATTTATAGTGATGCAAGATAAGCAAAGTACAAGCCATATTCCTGGAAGTTCACTTACTGTGGAAGATGTTGCCTGTGGTGTTAAAACCAATTTAATCAAATGGACGTTATCTGATGTCTGAAAAACAAAATAAATAAGGAATTGAATGAGATAAAATACCAATTAGTTTGCAATTACTCGAGCCAAGTCAACTGACCGCGACAAACTGACTGCAAACAAACTGACTGCTAACCATCGGTTTCGTCACAGTGATTTCATCACTGACTTTGTCACAGTGATTTCGTCACAAAATGAGGGTTAGGGCAAGATGGCTCTGGGGATAGTAAAATATTTCTATAACCGCCCTTCTCAGCCAATTAGGGTCAGCTGGTTCACGGGCAGTTGGTTTGCGGTCAGTTTGCCCCGGTCAGTTGTCGTGGACTCGCAATTACTAGCCATAAACAACTGGCTTTGTCCTTGAAATGACAAGTAAAGGTTAGTTTTGTATCAATGGCAACCAAAAAAACAAGTCATGCAAGGTAGTGCATAATATACAACCAATAATTATATACAAACATGATACCCCCAAAAAAAACATAAAGTTATGATTGCTTTCTTATTGGATTACTTTTGACAGCAAACTTGATGTCAGTGGTGCCAAAACAAAAAACATTAACAGCAGAAGTAATAAACATGTTTTTATTGGTTTATTTCTTACTGTAGCTAAGTTGTTACTTTTCAGATTTAAATTATTCTCCAGTGGAGTAGTGGACTATTGCCAAAGACAAGATTTTTTTACTAGACTATGGTTTAACAAAATTGATGTTTATCCCCAACCTGGTACATAGTGTTGTAAGTGGAAAAAGTTGATATGTTTCAGAACAAAATTGACGTGATGTATATACTATTGCTTGACATGATATACTGGTACCATGCATAGTTACCGCACTTGATCTTAAGCGTAAACAACAATTCAATTTTTGAATAAATGTTTTAACAATGTATAGTAAATTCTTTTTCAGTTTTGCTTTAAAATTTGCGAAGGTGTGATTTGCTGGTTCCTGTAAATAACATAGAATCTAGGTTGGGGTATAGGTTAGTGTTAGGTCTTACTATTCTCCTGCATCATCCACATACTTATTGTTACAACCATAGTATACCTACTAGTATTATGCCTATTTAAATGAGCCCATATCAAATAGCCTCTTCCTAATTGCAATGGTTGACTGAATATAAAATTTTGACGCAAAAAATATGCAAATATTCTTTTAATTTTTTGGTTTTGTAACCAAAACAACAATTTTTTCAATCAATCAATTACCACAAAGACTAGGTTGCTTATAGTGAAATTAGTTTGTTTTCTTTAATCATTGAAATGCTGCTAATCCACACTTTTAGTTAGTGTCCAAAAATCAGCCGTTTCTGAGTCAGAATGACCACAAAAAATTTAGCACATACAAGCTATAAAATTCACTTATGATCACAAAAAAGATCGGAAGTTTTTTAAAATCATCCAAAAATATTTACAAATTTGGTCATTTGACCTAAAGTTTGAGCGAAAAAATAAACCAGATGTACAGTAAACCTGGCCGACTTAAATTTAGTATCTTGAAATCTTTTATCTCTGAAGTTATTAATCCAAAATACCTTCAAAAATGAATTAATCACTTGGTTGGATTGCAATTCTTTTTCTCCATAAAACAACTTCTGAGTAAAAACTTCCTGAGAAATAAAATAATCTCATAAAAAACATATCCTGAAAAATTTGAAAGCACAAAAATAAAACAACAGCATATTATTTTGCAAATATACTTAATAAATTTAAACATTAACATTGTAAACCAGATTTTGGTGCATACCACCAACACCGGTGATACCATTATGTTATTAAACAAATTGATATCCTACCGGTATATGCATAATACATTCTGGTTTCACTATATTTATGTTCCCTTTTTTAATTTGCAAATGTCAGTCAGAATAAGGCAGTGGCTATAACCAGACTAATAACAAATAAGATTAATAAAATATTTCTACAGCAACACTGTACAATACATTGATCTTCGTGTTCCAATAAAGCGCTTTAGTGACTAAGTTGTATAAAATTTGTACTCCAGCAAAAGGTTGCCACAACTACTAAACTAAAAGTAGAATACCGGTACTGCTAAGTGTCTGGTTGACAATAAGGGCTTTGAATCACATCTTTTTTTATTTTTTCTATCACCATGACACAGCTGCACCATCTTTTTTTCTATTTTGCTTTGTTTTTAAATTGATAGTTGTTGATGATGCTCAAGCTAACTATAAATTATTGCAAACCACGCAAAATTCAAAGATGTTTCGTGCTGTGAATCTGAAGGTAAATACCATTACTACAGAACTCTAATACAATTGCAACAAAAAAGTGCTTAACAAAAATTGTAGGAAATAGATTAAAATCCAAGTGTGTTTCTCACTTTTTATGTATTGCATTATATACTAGCAGTACAGCACACATTACTGATACATCAACTTAAACTGTTAAAACGCTGCGGTAGAAACTAGATATAATATATGCTACGATGTCAGTCAGTTAGGATCACACACTTACAGGTTTAGATGGATGAGTTGCTCTTATGATTTCTTTTAATTGAGTGATAGACCATTCCACATTACAAGACAATGAATAATCCCCAGTTCCATCAGATGCACGAATAGTGATGCTAACTTGTTGGGAAGCCATTATGTTTCACTTTAATTTAATTACAACAAAATTCAGGTTTAGATCAAGTCTGAACAATACAATTAGCCCTGAACCAATATTGATACTGGCCTACAAGCACTAATATTATAACCAAAACAATACCGGGACAGGGTAGGCTAGTCCTAAAATGACAAGTCTAAAATTAGAAGTCAGAACTGAGAAGAGCAAATGCTCAATAATATTTAGATTATAAAAGGAAGACTTCATTTTGCCAAAAAGTTTTATTTGCTTGTCAACTATTCTACATTTTTACAAATTCCGACTTAAATGGAAACCTTTATTGAGTAACTCCAACACCAACCCAAAATCTAACCAAACCAGTAACCACACTCTTAAGCCAAAACGCATAATTTTTTTTTCATTTTCGTTATGTATTTTCATTTTGCTGTCAGTCTAGCCGTAACTTACAATTTTTAGGTAGAATATCGGTAGGCCTAATCCAGAGTTACTTTTATTAGAAGAACAGAGATGTTGTAGGTAGGGCATGGTATAGCATAGAAGACAATTTTTTCACATTCCTTACTGGCAATTTTTTTCCATTCCATAGGCTACTAAAAATCTTCCATTCCATTGCATACTGAATTTTCTTCAGTACTCTATTTCAAACCGAAAAACTTTTCGATAGGAAGCAACACAATGCGTAACAGATAATTTACATCTTTGCAACGTTAAGCAAATACCTTCGCAAATGGTTGCTCAGAAGCTAAGCAACCACTCATGAAGGTGTGAGTAACATTGCATAGATGCAAATTCTGCAGTGCATTGCTTCTGGTCTGAACATATCTAAAGAGTTAAGACCACTTAAGAAACAACAACCTTGCAATTATTCCAGATTTTGTTTTTATAGCCTGAGAAGCCCTTCAAAGATTTAATTAAGCAGTCAAATTTACTAACAGCCTAAGCTTTAGGGTGTAACACTTTTGACACTTTTATTTCAAATTTCTACTCCCTAGTGATTTTGAATTGCAAAATGGGCTAACTTGGCAGAAGCAAAAATTTTTTTGAAAAAAAAGTTTGTTAAAGTGGCCACACTCCCCATTTTTATTTGCGTCCCCCCAAATTAGCCAATTTTTGATATCTCTAGTTCTAGTTGAGCTAGAGACCTGATTCTTTTATGAAAAGATGCAGAATACCCAAGTTTATACATAACTTATTAACATTTTACATTTCTAAAACCTTTCTTTTTGTTCAGAAATAGAAAAAAACAGTTTTGGCATCAAAAGTAACCTATTTTGTAGGAAATTCTTGAATGAAAGCTTAACTGAATGCTTTCGAATTCTAGTCATGGTTTGTATCAGCAGTTACATAACTTACAATTGCAGCAAAACTAGTGAGAACTACTAGTTAGTACTGGTACTCTGACTAAAAGTCTAACCGTGGAGTAACTAAAAAAACTAGGAGAAACTTCTTTGCAGAAGTTATTGTTAGTTGCAGATTTGCCTAGGCTTTATAGTTAAACTTTAATAGTATATATTAACTTTTTGAAGAGTGCAAAGTCATGCCAAAATATTCTACGTAATGTAAGAGCGATGAAAAAGCTCACAAAATTACGAGTCTTACCAACACTATGCAATGTCATACAAGGTTATTTTTGGAGGCAACATGAATTGAAAGCTGGAAAAGGTCCAAACTTTCAACCAGCGACCTCGGATTAGGCAAGTCTTGTAGAAGATATTCGCCAAACTTGGATCTTTGCAAACCAAGGAACTAGTTTTTTGTCATCCCAAAGAATCACAAAGATTAAAACCAGCATTAGTCGTCTTTCAAGCTTGAAAGCTCAGCCAAAAAATAGACTTCAGTCTCCAAGCTACTTGAGCAAGATAGGCAGTTTTGAGAAAGAAGGTGATAAACTTTTTATATTTGCTCATGCAAATGCATATTTCCATTTGGCAACACCATTAATGAAGATGAAATTCCCTGCAGAGACCAAAGCAGAACAAAAATAATTGTTTGCCCTTGTCCCATGAATGCTAGAATACATCCATGGGAGTTAAAATTTCTTTTAGATCAAAGGGCGGAGTGTAAAATGGTAATTGGTTACGGCTGTTACTAAGAGGTGTTGCTATGGCTGTTACTAAAGCCAATTTGAAGCAAATATATCGCGGTAGCATCCGAAAACGTCTAAGGCTTGAAGATCATTTTTCTGCAAGTACCAGCCGCAATGATGATTTGCAAGCATCATTTGATGATGAAAGTTCAAGCCTTTCCAAATCAGTAAGTGAGTTTGCTTCAAGTGAAAGTGAAGAAGAAAGTGCTTCTTTATTGAGTCACCTTGTGAGCCCCAATGTATGTAAACTAACTGACAGAAGACATACCAGCCTACAATTCGCTAGTGACATATTAAATGAGGCTGCATCAACACAAGGAAGACCCAGCAACAAACGAAGCAATATGACAGTGTGCTAAAAATAAGAAATTTTATGAAAGCATGCAGAGTTTCTGGGCCTGCAAAAGAAATGCTTCATCAACCACGGAGAGAAGTGGCTTAACCCAACAGCATCTGCATTGGGAGCTTTAGATGAAAACATTGACTTATCAAAAATCTCAACCTCATATAAACTAGACACAAAAACTCTACTTTGGTCAAATTGCCCACTGGCTGCGTTTTTTGATGCAACATCTGCAGCTTCACCTTGCATTACAACAGGAAGAAAAGAAGACTGGGTGGCTTTCCACAACAACAATATGGCATGTGAACGACTAATTGGACAAGTCAAAGAAACCATCAACAAGACGAAGATTTCTCACACAACTGATGTTGACAATAAGATCAAAGGATATATCAACCATGTGTTTTACTTATGTTTTAATTCTGGAACAAGAGTCATTGTACTGTTGGTGAATGGTGATGGTGTTGTGGTTAAGTTGATGTTTCATGTTGGAAATATAATTATTTAAACATTAAAAAAGCTTCATGCATTGATATATTGAAGTTAATGTCAGATGACTGTTTTAAGGCCACTCAGTGTATTTAAGTGTCTAAGTTTCTAACAAAAAAGCTAAATTGTCTCCAAAAATGGTTTTTCATAATTACTGAAAAAAATACAGGTTTTAGAGATATAGAATGTTAATAAGGTACATGTAAACTTGGGTATTCTGCATCATTTGGTTAAAGAATCAGGTCTTAGCTCAACTGGAACTCGAGATATCAAAAATTGGCAGATTTTGGGGAGGGCAAATAAAAATGGAGAGTGTGGCCCATCTGAACAAAGTTTTTTTCAAAAAAAATTTTTGCTTCTGCCAAGCTAGCCCATTTTGAAATCCCAAATCAGTAGACATCATTAGGTTGATCACAGTATTACACCCTACTACGCTTCTACATATAATACAAGATTGAAAAATGAATGAAAAATAAATGTAAACTTAAAATTGAAATAAATTTAAAATTTCAATTTTTTTGCTATTACTGATACAGGGGTATACTTTTTTAGGATGCTTAAGACACACGTCCAAATTGTCCTAACAAACCGATACTTTTTTTAGGGCACTATTAAAAATCAACTGAAATCTAGTTTATTTAATTAAAACTTTAATGAGAATTCAATCAAAATCAACTAAACTCTATATTTTAATAAAAAAATTTTATGCGAATTTATGCGGTAATAAACGCAGTACCAGTATGTACAAAGACACCTCCATCCTAAAAAAAGTTCAATACTTTTTTTAAGACGCTATCAAAATCATTGAAAATCTGGTTTGTTGACATGAAAATCAGCAATGTAAAGTGATGCAAAGTTTGAAGATAAATGACCAATTATCCTAAACCTGCCAACAAAAAAAATCAAACGCAAATTCTTAATAAATTTGTCGTAACACATCTCCTTCCTACAAAAGTATTAATACTTTTTTTACTTAGTTTAATTAAAACTTTAATGGGAATTCAATTAAAATCAACTTAACTCAGAGTTTTTAAAAAAAAATTGGATGTGAATTCAGGCAGTAATAAACGCAGTACCGGTATGTACTGAAACACCTTCGTCCAACAAAAGTTTTAATACTTTTTTTAGGAAGCTATCAAAATCATAGGAAATCTGGTTTGTTTTATAAAAACCATCAATCTGCGGTGATGCAAAGTTTGAAGATAAATGGCCAATTATTCTAAACCTGCCAACAAATAAAATTAAATGCAAATCCTTAGTAAAGTTGTATTGTAACCTTTTTTAGGACGGAGGTGTTCTAGTACATACCGGTACTGCATTTATTACAGCATAAATTCACATAAAGTTTTTTATTGAAATATATAGTTTAGTTGATTTTAATTAAATTACCATTAAAGCTTTAATTAAATAAACTAGATTTCAATTGATTTTTAATAGCATCTTAAAAAAATGTATCGGTTTGTTAGGACGTTTAGGATGTTCATCGTACTTGTCCTAAGCATCCTAAAAAAGTATTACCCCTGATACAGCATATACAGGTTTCCTAAACCACTACTCTTCATATCCACCATTAGATAAATTATCACAGAAAGTCGATCACTATATCATAGTTGTGAATTTTTTTTCTTTTTTTTTGTACGGTTGGACTTATCTTATTCCATAGCCTATTCACAGCACTATCAACACAATGAGCTATCATAAAAATGTTAACCATATCAGATTTAACCAACAGACGATAGAATGATTGATATCTGGTATGCATAATTGCATATAATTCAATGATTATATAGGTTTGCATTCACACCAACTATAAAATTTGGCATAACCAAACTGCTTAAGAACATGTACCGTAATAAAAATACTTAGCTTTAACTTCCATAAGAAAGAACTATAAGCTAAACACTAAAAATAATTTAAAAAAATACAGTACTCAATCAGTGATGAAATACCAAATACAAATTTTGGTGATGATGGAAACAATTCATGACACGGCAAATTAAATCTTGAAATGAAAAAACAAGTCAAATCTGTTAAAGCCATCAGCTACCGCATCAATGCTGGAAATTGCAATGTAGCAATACTTACTACCATGCAATATATACTGTACAGTGTACACTGCTTGTGCAATACAAACATCAAACAACTAAAGTACCGCGATTAATCAACAAATATACGATAGAACAGATGCTGAATACTTTGAAACCATTACTTATCACTACGCATACATTTTTTTTTTCGAAAATACCGTGCACAAAATCTAGTATGGAATTGATATAAAAGTATGGAAGATTGTTGTCTATTCTTGGGTCGCGACCATGCGCACAAACACATGTCACAGAAATTCCCCAGAAAAAGCAGATAGCTTATTCTGGATGACAACCTACTTTTGCACAGGCTCAGCACCAGAGTAGCGTGACTGAGGGGGGGGCAGAAAAAATATTTGGTGGGACACAGATAACTTTTACCCTCATCTTCGGGGGAGAAGACCAAAAAAAGGTCTTTATCCAGACCGTTTACCTTCTTTCAGGGCACAAGTTTAGGTCATGGGGCACGTTCATTGCCTGGCAGAACGTGGTTGAATCTAATGGTACAGATTTTACTCTTTGCCCACAAATTCAGGGGTGAAGCTAAAAAAAAAGTGCTCTGTAGGTAAATGTTTCAAAGTTTCAAAATAAACTTTTAAGGTAGAAATTTGAGATAGTTTAAAAGAAGTTTGATGTTGTCAAAACAGGCTACCATTAGGCTACTTAACCTGTCTACTAGGCTATGCTTAACAACTACACTTTTCTAATTGCCAGTACGTAGCCAACCAGCAAAACTTTGTAAGATCTATGTCATGCCAGTCTAACCACAAAGATCTTCAATTTAGCTGAATTGTGAGAGCTGTAAAACACAACTGAAACATAAAACATTTCTGTTTTGTTGTACTTCAAGTTGCATGTTTATTCTCCAGTCTCCAAAAAGCTTGAGACGCCAACTAGGCTATTGGATGATCCACACACTTTTCATTGCGATAAGTAGGGAACTATCGAGTATTGGTACATGATTATTGATTGGAGAAATTCGCATCTACTGAAAGAGTGTCCAGGAACTGCCAGTAATTCAATGTTCCTGTTCTGCCAAGAATTCTTTCTTTGAATTCTTTTCCACTGAACTTGCTGCTTGTTTGAGCCCACAAAGCTGCTAGTAGCAATAATCATCACAAATCGTCCAATTAAAAACCCTACAATGTAACCAGGGTGACTGTTGAATGACGCTTTCACCCTCTCTGCCACATTTTGGCAGTGGACTGCACATACAGTACTGAGTTGACCAGGGTTTACACAAGTTACAGTAGTTCATGACTTGTAGGTATCAGTGTTCCCTTTAAGTTTTCAGCTCCTGCGAAAATGCTGGAAATAGTGTGAACATTCCAAACTCAAGGTGAAAATGCCGAAAATTTACTCATCGTTTCGTCCGGTTTCAATGTGATTTCCAAAAAAAGAAAAAAAGGTTATCGCACTGACGGAGGCATCTTTTTCTCAGATTTTATGTTGATCTCAAAAAAAAAAAGGTCCTTCGTCTGAATTCTGCAAGTTTTCTACATGCTTTGAGGCGCGTGAACCGCAGCTGTCTACGGTTTTTAGTGGGAAACAAAAACACCAGTTTTTGGCAGAAGAAAAAACGCCAGAATTCGCAAAATTTCAGTGCGAAAATGCCAGAAAAAATTTTGCACTTTTTTGCGCTTATAGGGAACACTGGTTGGTATCTTCTACTACTAGTGCTGCCGTCCCAAAGTGGGTAGGTTCAACCCAACATAATCAACAAGAAAGATTTTGAAACAACAAAAGCAAAACGATTTTCTCCAAAATTTTGTAGCATTTTTAAATTTTTCTGTCAATTTTAGGTGAAGACCAAACTAAGAAAAAGTGGTCTTTGCCAAATCTGAAATTTTGTTTACATTTATCGTTAATTAGAAGTGGAGGTTTTCTAATTGTAAGTGGCTATTTTGCCTCTAGAGGCAAAATAGTGTTTTTCCTTTGTTTGGGTTAGGATTTGGGTTAAGGTTAGGGCTAGGGTTAGGATTAGGGTTAGAGCTTGGGTTAGGGTTAGGATTAGGCTTAGGGCTATTCTGGCACTTGCAGCAAAATAGCCGTTAGGACTATTTTGCCTCCAAAAGGCAAAATAACATGGTGCTATTTCTTTTGACAGCAGACAGCCTATCTTGGCAAAATAATGTGTGGGTCTAGG
Source organism: Trididemnum nubilum (assembly GCA_963965965.1). Lineage (NCBI taxonomy): Eukaryota > Metazoa > Chordata > Ascidiacea > Aplousobranchia > Didemnidae > Trididemnum > Trididemnum nubilum. The sequence goes on along the minus strand of OZ014479.1, from coordinate 32,402,412 downwards.
CTGAGCCTACCCTTGACAACTTGAGAACAGCATTGTTTCTAATCCAGTGCTTGTCAACCTTCGTACACCATTTCAACTTTTACTTAAAAGCTTGTACAACCCAGTCTTTACAACACAATACACTGAAACTGCATCAATATTAATGGAAAAAAATAAAACACCAGTGAAGGAAAATATTTATTTGTACCAATAAGTCATTTCAACAGCCATTCAATGCGAACCTTGCTGTTGAATTTCATCAGCTAGTTGAGAAAAGCGGATCTCGTTTCAAGTGCTCCTCGCATCAACATCTTTGATTGCGTTTCTTTTTGATATAATTTCAACAAGAGTGGAAAACCCTTGCTTGTAAAGGTACCAGTTTGCCGTAGTGGCATGAGCAGTGTCAATTAGTGTTATAAACGGGTTGACTAGCCTAGTTCAGGCCCGAACCTGAAAACTAATTTGAAGCCCAACACATGCTAAAAACGAAAGTTAAGTTAGGTCTGAAAAATTTAGTAACGTTGCAAAGTTATTTTGATTAGGCTATATTTTTGGGCATCTAAGACAAAAAGCACAACTCAGGCCCGAATTAAGCTGGAAATTTTGTCAACTTTAGGCTCGAACCCACACCAAATAGCCCAGACCAACTTCTAACTTTGGTGTCAATGCACCACAGCACCTACAATCAGCTTAAAATGTCTCTTTGCCCTCTTAGCACTGAGCAGTAAAGTTACTCTCGTCCTATCTGGTCAGAATCATAGTTCTGTCTATTTTATAATGATACAGCGATACCTGCTATGAAAATAAATTCACTATATTGTTTTATGGTATGTTGTACACCCCAGTATACCCAATTATAGTAGTAGGCCTACACCATTTAAAAATTTTGGTGCACCCTAGGGTGTACAATACACCCGGTTGAAAAGCACTGTTCCAATCTTCCTTGTCTCTATCATTATTTCTTGTCTTCTCAAAGTAGTCAGATGTGAGCTGTGCCGCGGTACACTGCAACGCGGTACACTGTAACGCGGTACCTTTTTAGAACCGTTATTGGTACATTCGGTGCTTTTTCAAAAAAGTAGCCTACCGTTTTCGGTACAGTTCTCACCTATTTAGCGCTTAGTGGGATTGGGACTGGGTATTCGGGACTTTTGTATGACTAGCTTCTACTGGGACTTTTGTGTGGAATGGAATAAAAATCATTCAAAAAGAGTTCAAATTACGGAAAAGCACTTTCAAACTTTGTCAGCTTTGCCCACGTAATAAGGAGTGCTTACTGGATGATTGTGGATGACTGAATGTTCACCGACAACGCACTAAGTTGCTTTTCAGAGGAAATTATAAAAGTTAGCTATGTTGCGTTATGTCTGCCTATATTGCCTTATGTCTGCTCTTCACTCTTTTGTCTGCCCTGAAAAATGAAAACCAACCTGTTCTCTGTATAAAGCAGGGTGTCGAACCGAACCTGAACCCGAACCGTAAACCCAAATGAACCGTTTCATTTTGGTGAACCCGAACCGAACCTGAACCAGAAAAATTTTACTTCAGTGAACCTGAACCAAACCTGAACCCCCAAAATTGTGCTCAAGTGAACCCAAACCGAACCCGAACCCCTAACAAAAGTAAGAATATATTTTTCCATATCCGGATGCCGCTGGCGCTGGTACACGCACAATAAAAGCAGTGGTGGTCATCAACAGGATCAGCAATTTCTCATTTTTTTTTTCTGGACGAAACGAGTAACGACAGTTAAATTTTAAGTCAATGAACCCGAACCGAACCTGAACCAGTAATATTTTACTTGAGTGAACCTGAACCAAACCTGAACCTCGAAAATGGTGCTCAAGTGAACCCGAACCAAACCTGAACCGCTAAAATATTTTGAGCAGGAGCTAAACCTGAACCCGAACCGTTATTTGAAACGGTTCGACACCCTGGTATAAAGTCATTTTGAATTGACATTCTTGTATGAAGAACAATTTTTGTAGTATAAATTTTTATATGGGGCTGTCCATAAAAAACGTCTGCAAAAAATAGTAAAAAATTGACCCCCTCTTTCTTGTCCGAAAAGTGTCCTCACTGCGTTAATCCCGTGTTCGCGCGGACGCAATAGAGTATAGTTACGAAAGGTATAGACAGTCGTCGAGTGCATACGTGGATTTTTTGCTCTGCAAGTCAGGAAAATTAAATCAGAATTTTTGAGCAAAGGAAAAGTTCTATTTGGCAAAAAAATTAACTAAAATCTTTCCGAAAGTCTAGGGATTGTTTTGGCAAAATTAAATAAAGAAGCGCTCCGTGGAATTGCATTAATTTCTGAAGAAAGTTAAAAAAGATTCTAGTTTAAGTCTACGTCTCACTCAGCTTCAGCAATAAGACGCCATTATAACGTTATAAAATAACTCACAATCATCACGTCTGGTAAAAACAAAACTTCATTGAGGGAAATTCAAGTGGCCGACAAAACTATTGAAGATTCTTTAAAATTACTAGTAGAAAAAGCTGTCAAATCGTTTAAAGAAGAGTGCAATAAAAAAATTGAGGATCTAAATACCGAGCTTTTGAAGGTGAAGCGCAGTCAAGATTTTATTTCGACTCAGTACGATAAATTGAATGACGAGTATTTTAAACTTATAGAAACGAATAAGAAACAAGAAGCCGAAATTAAGAAGTTGAAAGCTGAATCAAACGTAATGAGTGCACAAGGTCCTACAGAACAGTGGTGCCGATCTTTGTTTAGCATTGGGGGGGATAATTTGCTATTTTACCCCAATTTTGCCCTATTTTCAACATTGGTGGGCATGAACCTCAACCACAATTTTGTTCAGGTGTGGAAATTTAGTGAAGACCAAAAGAAAAATGCAAATAGAATACTTTTTCTCCCCGATATCAGGTGAAGGCCAAAAAAAAAAAAAAGATCTTCAGCAAGAATAGAACACTTTTTCCCCGAATTTAATCTCAACTGTACACCCATTCAAATTATTGGGGGGATGCAACTATTGGGGGGGATACAGCCAAATTATTGGGGGGATATATCCCCCATCCCCCCCCCCCCCCCCCCGGGTTTCGGCACCCCTGCTAAAGAAGCATCTCAACTCGATGCACTCGAGCAATATGGTCAAGTGCGTCGAGTTTAGATGGACTTAGTAAAGAGAGACCATGTTGTATTGTTGTTGTTGTTGTAGCTTGTAGCGCATATTTATCCTCCTGTCACCGGACAGCGTCAGACACTAACTTGTTGGACGATCCGCACACTTTTCATTACCAGAACTACTTCGTGATTGGAGGAGTGTTTTCGATGATCCAATGTTCCTGTGGATTTTTTGAATTCTTGTCCACTGAATTTGCTGCTTGTTCGAAGCCACCATGCAGAGATAATCATCGTAATGCGTCTTATCCAAGGACGCAACAACGTGGCTAGGGTGCGGGTTGAACCCAGATCATTCGATCAGGGTCGTCGTAGAAACAACGCCTTTACCCATGTATTGAAATGCCACCAATGATAAAAATGTGACAAAGCCAGTAGCGTACGCAGGATTCTGAAAAGGGGGAGGGGGGGCCAGAAACTTCAGAAAATTTGAGAGGAACATAGATCAGAATTTGATATTGTCATACTCAAATTTCGTCCCATTTTTCGCCCAAAATCAGGTGATTATGCCCTATTTCCAAAGGGGGGGGGACCATGCCTCAATTTGGCTCACTTTTCTATGCAATTTTGCAATCCATGGCCCAATGCCCCCCCCCCCTAAATACGCCCCTGGACAAAGCCTAGTGTTTTTTCTGCTTCAGTTTCTATTAATATTTTTCGCGTACAACAGCACACGCGTACAATTGTAATTAACAATAATATTGACGACGAGGGAGCCCGGGCCGCCTCAATTCAAATTTTGCCAACCAATTTAAAAGTATAATCCAGGTGAAACTATGAGTTTTTATTCTAAAAGTTGCTTTCTCAGGTCCTCATTTACTTTTTTTATAAACTCAATGCAAAACTAGATAGGAGCTCACTAAAAGCAAGCCCATGGAACGGCCGACACATGTTAAATATTGATTTTTGGGACCTCCACATGGGAGTATCCGAAGGGGTGAAACCCCCAAACTATGTCAAAAACTTGTTCCTTTCAAATATCTACTGATGTCAAAAAAACTATCGCTCTAGCTTAAGTCGTTTAAAAAATGTTTTTTGAGGGATCCACGTGGGGGACTCACGAAGAGGTGGTACCCAAAACTATGTCAAAACATTTGTCTTTCAATATCTACACATCAGGAGCGTATTCTCCATGCATGCAGGCATGCATTGCATGCCCAGTCATTCGCCTAAAAAAGATATCGATAATTTAACCAAGAGTACATGCAAAAATTTAAAAGAAAATCAAACTAAGTTGCCACAGTCACAAATATTCACTTTCAAGTCAAAGTAGCGATAAATAGTCTCGCTTAATTCATTGATATCAGTTTTAGTCTGTTTTCAACATATCGCTAAATTACAAAAAATAATGGCAACACGCATGCAATTTTTAAATTGCATTCAACCGCTTAAGAGATCGCTATGTTTCGATACGATTACAGACAAATTTAAATAGGTTTGAAAACTTTGATTGGCGCATTGTTTGCTGTAAAAGTTCTTTTATACGTCTAGTTTCTGGTTTTCGCATAATATAGTCTCTATTTTGATTTTAGATTTGTCGAAGTAAATTAGCTTAAAACAGGCCACTAGCGATGCAACAAAGCATGCAATTTTAAATTTTGCATGCGTGTTGCCATTATTTTATGTAATATTGCGATATGCTAAAAGCGAATAATTCAGCGGCGAAACCAAGCCGTGATAGCCGATAGGCAGGGCCTGCGAGAAAGGGTTCAGGGGGTACATCGTACCCGGGCCCGGGGCTAGGGGGGCCGGGACCCAAGGGACCCCGAAGAGTTCAGGTTTACGCTTTAAGTTTTGGTATTGCACCATAGCACCGTCATCAAACCTGCCTACAGCTAAAATATCAGTCAGCCTATTCCAGTACTTAAATTGTAAAATTTTGCATAGGGGACGCTTTTGCAGCCTTGACCAAACGCATTTGGCATGCGAAAGTACTTTAGTAAAGATTACGTAATTCCGTCGGCGAAATTGAATGAACACCAAACAAAAGTTCTTTGCCGGAAATTGAAGTGTGTTTTTTGCCAAAATTAGGTGAAGACAGGCGCGTAGCCAGAAATTTGCAATGGGGGGGTGGCTATGGTAGGGGTCTGGAGGCGTAGCCCCCCGCGCTCGAAAATTTTGCTTTTTTTCGCAAAAATAACTTAATTTTAGGGCTGTTTCAATAAAAGATAATACTTTTAAAACCCGGCATAGAAATTGGCAGTGCAAACATGATTAAACTGATTGCATCAATGGTCTATGTGGAGGTTGCTAATGATAACATTGTAGTTCTCTTGCTTACATGGTGGTAAATCATAAAATTCTATTATTCAATAAAACTCAAACGGAGTAATCTACTTCGTCATATTTTACAGAGAAAAATAATTTAGGGGGGGCTATTGGAAAGATATTTATGAGAAGTGAATGGTGAGTAACTAATACTGAATAACCCCCTCCCTTCCCGTATTTCTGAGTTTATAATATATTTGTTGATGAAATCTATGTTTGGCCTTTTTACACTAGCGATCAAATCTGATTGCTTAGTTTTGGACATTTTAAAAAATTGTCATTGATTTGTGACTTTTATTTTGACAAATTAGCCGTATATGTGTATATTGTTTAATTATATGTTATATGTTTAATTAGCCGTATTATACGTCCCCTCCCTGCATATATGTTTCAAAAAATGCTTTAAATCACTTTTTAGTCCATTCCAGCGCAAAAAAACAGTCTCAGAAGAGCTAAAAACGTGGTATTTTTCTTATTCTACATTTTGGTTGAAAGGCCAATTGGCGGGGCGGGGGCTTTTCCCCCCCCCCACCCCCGCCCCTCTGGCTACGCTACTGGTTGAAGACCAAAAAAAAGGTTTTCGTCGAAAATTGAAGTGTTCTTTGGTCAAATTTAGGTGAAGAATTAGGTCTTTTTCGTCTGATCTTCCAGCGCTCAAATCTCGATGGGGGGACATCTAAATCTCGATGGGGGGACGCTAAATCTGATGGGGGGGACGCTAACTCTCGATGGGGTGACGCTTCCCCCCTACAATTTAAGTACTGGCCTATTCAGCACTAGTAATTGGTCGCTATCCAATATTGGCCGATTTGATTAAAAAAAGAGGAAAATGTATCAAAAACCATACACCTGCACCGAAGTTAACGTTTTGTTACGTTTCTCTGACTTGAGAGCCATAATTCTACGGTATAACAATGTACAAGGGCCCACATTTCCAGAGATCCAAAAGCATTTCAACCTCAGAAAGCGGAATCATATTTGACATACTCTACTACTATCATTAAGGAACTCACTCTATCTGTATGAGTTTAATAGGTATTTGGGATTGTGAAGTCTATGATTGCAGATGACTTCTTAAAACTTTTATCAGTAAAATATTTGGATTTGCGGTATGAAAGTCATTATTTTGTATAATGTGTCAATGTCATCATCCCCCTCTTCACATACAACACTTTCTTTCACGTATATCACGTTTTCTGCTTGTCAATTTAAGCAAGTTTGGTGCTAGGATGTTGATCAAATGCTGTATTTTACCTTCGAGAAACATAAAAAGTGCTAAAGCTTCCGGGACTCTGCCCCAGACCCCGCTGGGGGAGCTCACAGCGCTCCCCCAAACCCCCTGAATGGATTTAAACCAATTTTATGTCTAGTTGTGTTCTTCACAGGGCCTAACTGTATGCGAATATCATTATCCACTCGCTTTTAAATGAGTATCTACACCCATATCCGACAAAAAATGATTTAACGGCATGGGCCCCCGATAAGGCTTGGGGGGCCCAATAAGATTTGGGGGCCCGGTATCGACCTTCGTACCCACTGGAAAATTTTCTCTCTGAGGCCCTGCCGATAGGTATTGACAATATGTAATGTAAGTCAGAGTGAGTGTTTCGGTGTTTGATATGGTACTGTTCGCACTATTTAGGCTAAATATTAAGCTATAAGAGTGAAAGCAAGATTAGAAATCCATTTAAAAACGGAGTTACCGGGTGTTGCTTCCATTAGTACTTAGTAGGCCTAGATTAGTTGTAAAGTTTGTACTAAGTTTGCAAAAAAGTTTTGAAGACTATCAATAAATTACCGGTAGGCTGTTCAGCTGCTTTGTTTGTGCTTTACTGATTGTTAATTAAACTAAACGAGGCCAGGCCTAACCATACATGCATTGGACTAGCGTATGGCATCGCTGGCTGATGCCTGGCTACGATTAATGACATGAGAAAAAGAGGCTATGAAAGTAGGCTATTTATTTGTTATTCAGCAAGTTGACTCAGCTTTATTCTACAATACAATTAATGTTTTTACCTAAATGTTATTAAACCTACTTCGTTTTCAGAATGTGTTCTGGGGAGAGGATACCTAGTCGCAATTCTAGACCTTTGTCAGTGTAAGTTGTTTTTTTATTCTACTGCCTGAAAACCAGTGACGTCATCACCGCTGATGACCTCATCTAAATTGCATGCCTTATCTGGAATGTCACGCTACGCCACTGCTACACATGTCAGTGACGATCGGTGACCAAACAGTTTGGGTATTCACAAGGTTAATCCTTGTAATAATTTGTCATCACTCACCAGCGGTACTTAAATTGTAAAATTTTGCATGGGGTGACGCTTTTGCAGTCTTGACCATACTGCAGTAGAAATTATGTAATTCCGTCGCCGCAAATTGAATGAAGACCAAAAAAAAAAGGTCTTCGCCGAAAATTGAAGTGTTTTTTTCCCCGAAACAAAATGAAGGCCAAAAAACAAACAAAACAAAAAAAAGGTCTTCACAGCTGTATTTGGCCGAAATTTGTAGGGTTTATTCGTGCAGGCTGGCTCTTGTTCGTTTGATCATTCAGCGCTCAAATCTCGTTGGGTGGACGTCTAAATCTCGATGGGGGGACGCTAACTCTCGATGGGGGGACGCGTCCCCCCTACAATTTAAGTACTGCTCACCAGTCTATACACACATAAAATGCACTTCCGATCAGCGCATAAAACTACAATTTGTGGACGTATATTTTTGAAATAATGCCAAAGCCCTGCATAATGTAAACCACGTGATTGCAGACCTTTTATTTTGTTTTCATTTTTGCGTGTGTGGAAATGCTTTTCGTTTTCTGTGAGCACTTTTGTGCAGGGTGTCGAACCGAACCAGAACCCGAATCGTAAACCCAAATGAACCGTTTCATTTTGGTGAACCCGAACCGAACCTGAAAAATTTTACTTCAGTGAACCTGAACCAAACCTGAACCCTCAAAATTGTGCTCAAGTGCACCCAAACCGAACCTGAACCCCTTACAAAAGCAAGAATATATTTTTCCATATCCAGATGCCGCTGGCGCTGGTACACGCACAATAAAAGCAGTGGTGATCATCAACAGAAACAGCAATTTCTCCTTTTTTTTTCTGGACGAAACGAGTAACGACAGTTAAATTTTAAGTTAATGAACCCGAACCGAACCTGAACCAGTAATATTTTACTTGAGTGAACCTGAACCAAACCCTAACCTCAAAAATGGTGCTCGAGTGAACCCGAACCAAACCTGAACCGCTAAAATATTTTGAGCAGGAGCTAAACCTGAACCCGAACCGTTATTTGAAACGGTTCGACACCCTGCTTTTGTGCTTGACGCAAATGAATGAATGAATAATTTGAATCGCTTTGAATGGACGCTAGAGGTTAAGGCTTAAAGAACCAATGCAATTATTAGAATAGTTCATTGCAGGCACGTAGCCAGAATGGAATTTTTGGGGGGGCAAGCAAAAATTTGAGGGGTAAAGAAAATTTTTGTGGGGTAAATTACGTATTTGGACTGGAAATGCATAAAGTTTTGCTAAAAATGACGTTTAACTGAAATTATTTGGGGGGGAAAAGCAAAATTTGAAGGGGAGGGGGGCTGTTGCCTCCCTGCTCTTCCCTGGCTACGTTCCTGATTCATTGCCAAGCATTTCGATTTGAGTCTCTACGATAACAATTGCATTTTTCTCTCATGAGTTTTTGATGAAGGAACGAACACCCTAAATAACTGTCGTAATAAACGTTCATAGTTATGATGGATGTTAATTTTTTTCTGCTTAGCTTTATAGTTGCAGAAAACATTTTTAAAGAGAAATTCTATTGATAAGCAAAACACATGTGGAGGTTATATAAATTTCAGAGCGTTTAATTGACGTTTAATGGATCCTATACACCTCCACGAAAAACACCTTCCAGAAATTACATTTCCCCGAAAAACACTTGGCCGAAACTACATTATCCCGAACATACATTTCCCTGAACATGCATTTTCCAGAAATTACATTTCCCTGAACATACACTTGCCAGAAATTACATTTTCCTGAATGTGCATTTTCCAGAAATTACATTCTCCTGAACGTGCACTTTCCAGAAATTACACTTGCCTGAACATGCACTTGCCAGAAATTACATTAGCCCGAATGCTCATTTGGCAGAATGTACATTTGGCCGAAACTACATTTCCCCGAAAACTTATTTTCCAGAAATTACACTTGCCTGAATGTACATTTGGCCGAAATTACATTTCCCCAAAAACTTATTTTCCAGAATTTACACTTGCCTGAATGTACATTTGGCCGAAAGTACATTTCCCCGAAAACTTATTTTCCAGAACTTGCATTTGCCAGAATGTACATTTGGCCGAAACTACATTTCCCCGAAAACTTATTTTCCAGGATTTACACTTGCCTGAAAGTACATTTGGCCGAAATTACATTTCCCCGAAAACTTATTTTCCAGAATTTACATTTGCCAGAATGTACATTTGGCCGAAATTACATTTCCCCGAAAACTTATTTTCCAGAACTTGCATTTGCCAGAATGTACATTTGGCCGAAACTACATCTCCCCGAAAACTTATTTTCCAGAATTTACACTTGCCAGAATGTACATTTGGCCGAAATTACATTTTCCCGAAAACTTATTTTCCAGAATTTTTACTAAACAAAATTTACGTTTGGTCGAAAACACATTTCCCCGAAAACTTATTTTTCAGAAATTACATTTCCACAAAAATTCATTTTCTAGATACTATTTTTCATTCGAAAAATTATTCTATGTTTAGGTTATTTATTTCTAGTAAACAGAACAAACTTTTAGGTGAAATTAAGAAACGTTGCGATAACAGTTAGCTTGCGGAATGAGAAATATAACCCAGCTTTTTAGTCAATTTGCTATCATAAGTTGTGCTTCAAGCGTAACGAAACTTAGCAATTAAAAATCGATGCAAGCATATTCACAGAGGCAGGCGCGTAGCCAGGATTTGGAAAAGGGGGGGGCTATTTTGAAAGAGTGAGAAGTGTGCAAACGACCTTGACTCGAATTTTCATTGACCTTGAATCAGTTTCAGACGGTTTGTTTGAAATTTGAGACGAAATGTCTCGGAAAGATTGGAATTTCAAAGGTTTTTTCCGCCCAAAATTAGGTGATCTCCAAAAAAAAAAAAAAAAAAAAAAAAAAAGGTCTTCGCCAAAATTCAGAATGATTTTTCGGCCGAAATCCAAAATTCAAACGTTTTTTCCGCCCAAAATTAGGTGATCTCAAAAAAACAAAAAAAAAGGTCTTCGCCAAAATTCAGGGCGATTTTTCTCCCAATTTCGCAAGTTCAAACGTATGAGGGGGGGCTATTTTCCATTTTTCACAGAAAATCGGCCTCAAAAGCACAAAAAACATGCGATTTTGCATCCTTCACAAGCCAATGGGGGGGGCTCGAGCCCCCCCCGCCCCCCCCCCTGGCTACGCTACTGCACAGAGGCAATGCAAGCTTACTTTTACCCAGGTTACACTTTTTTTAGAAGAGCCAATAAATTTTAAGTTGAGCTGGCTTCTCATAGTTTTTTGCCAATTTGCTGCTTCATTTGTTCTTAATATTATTCCTCGAATTCTGAGAACGTTCATGTCAATTTAAACGACCATGTTTTTAAAGTTATTTTGGAGTCCAATTCCGAATGCTCTGTCAGCTTGAGCAAAGACTTTTTTGCAGCATCGTAAAACTGCAAAAGCGAAAAAGTACGGAGTTTTTTTTTTTTTTTGACTTGAGAACATCCAAATAGTTATGAGTTGCTTACGCTGTTTGAAGCAGCACTCTGTAATTTTAGAATCGTTGCAATATTTTGCTTGTAAATACTGGAAAATTACTAAAATTTCATCGTTTTGAATTAGCACAGAATTTAGTTGCTTTCAAGATTTGAAATTTATTCTTTTTTGTTTCCAATCTTTTTGTTACTGATGGAGACTGGCATTTTTTTAGATTCTGAGCAACAATGAGCCTCTGGTTTTTATGAAATATTATTGTTATAAAAATAGTGTAATTCGTCTTGCGTTCGCGACAAAATTAAATCTGCAGCTGTAGTACGAAGTACGTAGCCAAAAGCTAGGTCAAACAACACTTGTTGCATTCCTCGGCAAAAGATTTCGCGCTTTAGCTTACCAACACTCAAAAACGCAGCAATGGCGTGTATCCGCAACCAGCTTCAAACAGCTTTTGGTTGAAACCTACCGAGAAAGCCACTTCTACGGAAAGTTCATTATGATGTCAATTCCCGCCATTCACATTTCATACAATTAAGAACATTTCATTCGCAGTTCATGCGAAGGTAGCAAAAAGATAAGTAATTCCTTCAGGTGACGTAACAATTAAAACCTACGAGTCTTCCTGTAGCAAATACTGACCGCATAATGCAATGCCACTCCTAGTGAATTTTCACTAAATCTGGTGAATTTTGGTTCGGTCTAGTGACCTAGTGAATTTTACGATCTAGTGAATGTTTTTGTGGAGTGTGAAAATACCTGAAAGACCTTTTTTTTTATTTTTTAGAGATGACCAAGAAAATTACGCGAAAACCGTGCGTCGCTGGCGTGAAGACCTTTTTTTGGGAGATCACCTAAAATTTCACGCAAAAACTACGACCGGTGGTGCCACTCCGAGTGAATTTTATGTAGATCTAGTGAATTTTGGTCCGTTTTAGTGTTCTAGTAAAACGATCTAGAGAAATTTTTGTAACTTAACAAGTGAAGACTCTTTTATTTTTTCTTTTTTTGAGATCACCTAAAAAGCAGTCTCATTGTCTTGTTTTTAACTCAATTTTAAATTAAAAGCACAAAGCGTTGTGAAAATTTTTGTGTTTCACAAAATTCTAGTGAATTTTGAAGAGAAGCCTGTGGCAGCATTCAGTGGCGGATCCAGAAAATTTTGGTGGGAGGGATGACAAAATTTATAAGCAAGGATTTTATGATTAATCTTCTTGACGACCCTAATCTCAAAATTTAGGATGTTTATGATTAATCTTCTTGACGTCGCGCAAATTTGCTTGGCATATTTTTGATCAGGCGCGTGGCAAGAAAATCTGCAATGAGGTGGCTGTGTACGGGCCTCCAGTGGGCGGTGGCATTTTGCGGTGTGGGAGCGTAGCCTTTAACCGCCGGAGACTGGGGGTCTGGGGGCAAAGCCCCCAGCCTCTGGAGGCACGGGGGCCTGGGGGCAGAGCCCCCAGCGCTAGAAAATTTTGTATTTTTTTGGCAAAAATAACTTTATTTTAGGCCTATTTTAATAAAAATTATGCTCTTAAAGCACGGCATAAAAATTAGCATTTGCAAAAACATGTTTATACTAGTTACATAATGGGGTTTGTTGGAGGTACCGGTAGCGATTGCTAGAATTTCAGTTCTCTTATTTACAAGCGAACCGGCCAGTTGGTCGAGCGGTAACGCGTTCGTCTCTGGAGCGGGAGGTCTGAGGTTCAAATCTCGGGCCGGTCAAATCGGACACAGTGTTGCCAACGGCTCGCCACCGCTGCGACATTTCTTCGAAAGGAGCTGTGTTGCCCGGGCGCAATGACGCGGAGATGGGTCCCGCCAACTCGTTACATGCTTCGGCGTAATCCAGCGAGTATAATGAAAGATTTGATTTGATTATTTACAAGCTTGTAAACTATAAAATCCTATCCCCGTAGTTCAATAAAACTCTCAAGGAGTAATCTATTTCGTCTACATTCTATAGAGAAAGATATAAATAGGGGGGAAGGGGGCTAATGGAAGGAAGTTTGAGAGAAGTGATTGGTAATTAACTGCAGTACTGTAATACTGAATAGCCCCCCTCCCATATTCCTGAGCTTACATATTTTTGATGATACTTGTGTTAAGCATTTTTCAATAAACGATCTTTTTTTCAATAAACATTTTTCAATAAGCATTTTTAAATAACATTTTCCTGCCCCCCCCCCCTACGCCCCTACCCTATTGGCTTTAGAAATCAAGTCACAGTCGCACGGCCTACCAAGTATTCACTGACGGCTTTTTTTCAAATATGTAAGCTTAATATTACACATAAGCTGGATGCATGTTATGTTTAGGCTGGTGGGGGGATGTATCCCCCCCTAAATCCGCCACTGGGTAAGGAACAACGTAGAATGAATGATCTTGTCGAGATTGTTGTTGGGGAGGTAGCTGTACTGCAACTGCATAGGATGAAAATTCGAATTTCCTGCTGTTGAGAATTCTCTGCTGTGTACTTTTAACCAGAGAATTTTGAGTTAATATTTGTTTGCTACCAGGGTCCTGCCAATCTTTCGAATTGAATCATTTTACCAATTTACACATTGGTGTCAGGGAAAAATTAATTTTTGCTTTAAATAAATTTTCCCTCAAGGCGCGTAATGCCTACCTCAAATCAAAATGAAAGTTCCGTACGGTGTTTTTTTTTATTCTTCAAATTTATTAATACGAATAGGCCTATTTTATTATATTATTGTATAATTATTGGGAGAAAACGCTCACCTAACGAGCTCCATTAAAACAAGACTGTGGGCCAGTGCTTCCCAATTTTTCATCACCGTGACCTATTTTCAATTCGAAAATTTTCCATTGCCCACATCTAAATCGCTAGCTTAATCGCGATTTATCAATTTTCAGGTGATCCCCACAAAAAAAGGTATGGTATTCACGCCAAAAACCGCAAATTTTGTACTAGCTCACTCTCTAACGGGCCCCACAGCCCTAATGATTAAGACAGTTTTTTAACCGAATTTGCAATTACCCAAATAGCTCTAGCCCACCACAATATGCTCCTATGGCCCACAGGTTGAAAACCACTGCTGTAGGCCATACGTAAGCGTAATGGTCGTCAAATTTCATTTTCGTCTTTTCATACGTCTAAATCTGCGCTAAGGTCAGTAGCGTAGGCGGGGAAGTGATGCAGTGCCGTCGCTACAGGGGGCCATGTCCCCCGATTTGTTTAGCAAAAGGCCTAAATCAATTTGTTTAGCAAAAGGCCTAAATCAGACAATTTTTGTGCAAAAATAATTTTTGCTTCACCTCTCTAGCAAAGCTACATCAATGACTAAATTGCTAAAATTCAGAAGTCATTTCAAAGGCTTAAATTGCTTAACCCCTTTAGCCCTCTCCCCCTTACTTCAGGTCAAGTCTAAATACTTTTAAACGCTTATATTTTGACGTTAAATTTTTTAAGTGACTTGGCTAAGAGGGCCTAGGCCCCTTCACAATGGTGCTCCACTCACTGCGACCTGAAAATGTTGAGTGTGCCTCAAAGATCAAAAACAGTTGCTGCTCTTTGAAAAAAATGTTTTCCCCTATTGTTTATGTCATAATCACTGACAAAGTATCGGTAGCGATTCTGCAGTCTTATAACCCTCTTCCGCGACACATTTGTATAGGCGTGTTACAGTAAAAAGGCGGGTTATTCCGTCGCATTTATGTACACCAGTTGATTGCCTACAATTTGGCAAAAGATCTGAAAACGTCAAAGGAAAATTATGTTTAAAAGTTATTATTGCTATATTTCCATGATTGACTATTGTCTTATCTTTCTGTGATGTTGCAAAAACAGCATTTTGAGTAAACTGAAATCTGGGGACATGGCCCCCTGTAGCGACGGCACTGCATCACTTCCCCGCCTACGCTACTGACCTTAGCGCAGATTTAGACGTATGAAAAGACGAAAATGAAATTTGACGACCATTACGCTTACGTATGGCCTACAGCAGTGGTTTTCAACCTGTGGGCCATAGGAGCATATTGTGGTGGGCTAGAGCTATTTGGGTAATTGCAAATTCGGTTAGAAAACTGTCTTAATCATTAGGGCTGTGGGGCCCGTTAGAGAGTGAGCTAGTACAAAATTTGCGGTTTTTGGCGTGAATACCATACCTTTTTTTGTGGGGATCACCTGAAAATTGATAAATTGCGATTAAGCTAGCGATTTAGATGTGGGCAATGGAAAATTTTCGAATTGAAAATAGGTCATGGTGATGAAAAATTGGGAAGCACTGGCCCACAGTCTTGTTTTAATGGAGCTCGTTAGGTGAGCGTTTTCTCCCAATAATTATACAATAATATAATAAAATAGGCCTATTCGTATTAATAAATTTGAAGAATAAAAAAAAACACCGTACGGAACTTTCATTTTGATTTGAGGTAGGCATTACGCGCCTTGAGGGAAAATTTATTTAAAGCAAAAATTAATTTTTCCCTGACACCAATGTGTAAATTGGTAAAATGATTCAATTCGAAAGATTGGCAGGACCCTGGTAGCAAACAAATATTAACTCAAAATTCTCTGGTTAAAAGTACACAGCAGAGAATTCTCAACAGCAGGAAATTCGAATTTTCATCCTATGCAGTTGCAGTACAGCTACCTCCCCAACAACAATCTCGACAAGATCATTCATTCTACGTTGTTCCTTACCCAGTGGCGGATTTAGGGGGGGATACATCCCCCCACCAGCCTAAACATAACATGCATCCAGCTTATGTGTAATATTAAGCTTACATATTTGAAAAAAAGCCGTCAGTGAATACTTGGTAGGCCGTGCGACTGTGACTTGATTTCTAAAGCCAATAGGGTAGGGGCGTAGGGGGGGAGCAGGAAAATGTTATTTAAAAATGCTTATTGAAAAATGTTTATTGAAAAAAAGATCGTTTATTGAAAAATGCTTAACACAGGTATCATCAAAAATATGTAAGCTCAGGAATATGGGAGGGGGGCTATTCAGTATTACAGTACTGCAGTTAATTACCAATCACTTCTCTCAAACTTCCTTCCATTAGCCCCCTTCCCCCCTATTTATATCTTTCTCTATAGAATGTAGACGAAATAGATTACTCCTTGAGAGTTTTATTGAACTACGGGGATAGGATTTTATAGTTTACAAGCTTGTAAATAAGAGAACTGAAATTCTAGCAATCGCTACCGGTACCTCCAACAAACCCCATTATGTAACTAGTATAAACATGCTTTTGCAAATGCTAATTTTTATGCCGTGCTTTAAGAGCATAATTTTTATTAAAATAGGCCTAAAATAAAGTTATTTTTGCCAAAAAAATACAAAATTTTCTAGCGCTGGGGGCTCTGCCCCCAGGCCCCCGTGCCTCCAGAGGCTGGGGGCTTTGCCCCCAGACCCCCAGTCTCCGGCGGTTAAAGGCTACGCTCCCACACCGCAAAATGCCACCGCCCACTGGAGGCCCGTACACAGCCACCTCATTGCAGATTTTCTTGCCACGCGCCTGATCAAAAATATGCCAAGCAAATTTGCGCGACGTCAAGAAGATTAATCATAAACATCCTAAATTTTGAGATTAGGCCTATAGAAAATCCTTGCTTATAAATTTTGTCATTCCCCCCACCAAAATTTTCTGGATCCGCCACTGAATGCTGCCACAGGCTACTCTTCAAAATTCACTAGAATTTTGTGAAACACAAAAATTTTCACAACGCTTTGTGCTTTTAATTTAAAATTGAGTTAAAAACAAGACAATGAGACTGCTTTTTAGATAATCTCAAAAAAAGAAAAAACAAAAGAGTCTTCACTTGGTAAGTTACAAAAATTTCTCTAGATCGTTTTACTAGGACACTAAAACGGACCAAAATTCACTAGATCTACATAAAATTCACTCGGAGTGGCACCACCGGTCGTAGTTTTTGCGTGAAATTTTAGGTGATCTCCCAAAAAAAGGTCTTCACGCCAGCGACGCACGGTTTTCGCGTAATTTTCTTGGTCATCTCTAAAAAATAAAAAAAGGTCTTTCAGGTATTTTCACATTCTACAAAAACATTCACTAGATCGTAAAATTCACTAGGTCACTAGACCGAACCAAAATTCACTAGATTTAGTGAAAATTCACTAGGAGTGGCATTGCATTATGCGGTCAGTATTTGCTACAGGAAGACTCGTAGGTTTTAATTGTTACGTCACCTGAAGGAATTACTTATCTTTTTGCTACCTTCGCATGAACTGCGAATGAAATGTTCTTAATTGTATGAAATGTGAATGGCGGGAATTGACATCATAATGAACTTTCCGTAGAAGTGGCTTTCTCGGTAGGTTTCAACCAAAAGCTGTTTGAAGCTGGTTGCGGATACACGCCATTGCTGCGTTTTTGAGTGTTGGTAAGCTAAAGCGCGAAATCTTTTGCCGAGGAATGCAACAAGTGTTGTTTGACCTAGCTTTTGGCTACGTACTTCGTACTACAGCTGCAGATTTAATTTTGTCGCGAACGCAAGACGAATTACACTATTTTTATAACAATAATATTTCATAAAAACCAGAGGCTCATTGTTGCTCAGAATCTAAAAAAATGCCAGTCTCCATCAGTAACAAAAAGATTGGAAACAAAAAAGAATAAATTTCAAATCTTGAAAGCAACTAAATTCTGTGCTAATTCAAAACGATGAAATTTTAGTAATTTTCCAGTATTTACAAGCAAAATATTGCAACGATTCTAAAATTACAGAGTGCTGCTTCAAACAGCGTAAGCAACTCATAACTATTTGGATGTTCTCAAGTCAAAAAAAAAACTCCGTACTTTTTCGCTTTTGCAGTTTTATGATGCTGCAAAAAAGTCTTTGCTCAAGCTGACAGAGCATTCGGAATTGGACTCCAAAATAACTATAAAAACATGGTCGTTTAAATTGACATGAACGTTCTCAGAATTCAAGGAATAATATTAAGAACAAATGAAGCAGCAAATTGGCAAAAAACTATGAGAAGCCAGCTCAACTTAAAATTTATTGGCTCTTCTAAAAAAAGTGTAACCTGGGTAAAAGTAAGCTTGCTTTGCCTCCGTGAATATGCTTGCATCGATTTTTAATTGCTAAGTTTCGTTACGCTTGAAGCACAACTTATGATAGCAAATTGACTAAAAAGCTGGGTTATATTTCTCATTCCGCAAGCTAACTGTTATCGTAACGTTTCTTAATTTCACCTAAAAGTTTGTTCTGTTTACTAGAAATAAATAACCTAAACATAGAATAATTTTTCGAATGAAAAATAGTATCTAGAAAATGAATTTTTGTGGAAATGTAATTTCTGAAAAATAAGTTTTCGGGGAAATGTGTTTTCGACCAAACGTAAATTTTATTTAGTAAAAATTCTGGAAAATAAGTTTTCGGGGAAATGTAATTTCGGCCAAATGTACATTCTGACAAGTGTAAATTCTGGAAAATAAGTTTTCGGGGAGATGTAGTTTCGGCCAAATGAACATTCTGGCAAGTGTAAATTCTGGAAAATAAGTTTTCGGGGAAATGTAATTTTCGGAAAATTTCGGCCAAATGTACATTCAGGCGAGTGTAAATTCTGGAAAATAAGTTTTCGGGGAAATGTAATTTCGGCCCAATGTACAAGTGTAAATTCTGGAAAATAAGTTTTCGGGGAAATGTAGTTTCGGCCAAATGTACATTCTGGCAAGTGTAAATTCTGGAAAATAAGTTTTCGGGGAAATGTAATTTCGGCCAAATGTACATTCTGGCAAGTGTAAATCCTGGAAAATAAGTTTTCGGGGAAATGTAATTTCGGCCAAATGTACATTCTGGCAAGTGTAAATTCTGGAAAATAAGTTTTCGGGGAAATGTAATTTCGGCCAAATGTACATTCTGGCAAATGTAAATTCTGGAAAATAAGTTTTCGGGGAAATGTAATTTCGGCCAAATGTACATTCTGGCAAGTGTAAATTCTGGAAAATAAGTTTTCTGGGAAATGTACTTTCGGCCAAATGTACATTCTGGCAAGTGTAAATCCTGGAAAATAAGTTTTCGGGGAAATGTACTTTCGGCCAAATGTACATTCAGGCAAGTGTAAATTCTGGAAAATAAGTTTTCGGGGAAATGTAATTTCAGCCAAATGTACATTCAGGCAAGTGTTCATTCTGGCAGATGTAATTTCAAACAAGTGTTCATTCAGGCAGATGTAATTTCAGGCAAATGTTAATTCTGGCAGATGTAATTTCAGGCAAGTGTTCATTCTGGCAAGTGTGATTTCTGACAAATGTTAATTCCGGAAAAAGAAAGTTCAGGGAAATGTTTTTCTGGCAAATGATTTTCGGGGAAATGTTTTTCTGCGAGGTGTACGGATACCGACGTTTAATTACAGGTAGTTAACGGTTTTCTAACCAAACTGCTCGCTTAAGCTAGGTTTCTCGCTTGATGTCAAAATCGTTTCGGTTGCGTTTGTCTAGATATGATTGGTTACATACCTTATACGCTAACTTTAGCCAAACAGATTGCAAGCCAAGTTTCTAGAGCCAAAATGCCGATAACTTGAATATTTCACTGCCGTTAGAGAGCACCAAATGACAAATGCATATGAAATGCTTCCCTTCAAGCAATAAAGTAACAATAATAAAAATACAAACCAATTTTTGAAAAAGTAAATTGCATTGAACTAAAATAGATGAGGCGATTCTGTTTGGGTATTCAAAAAATGCCCAGATGCCACTAATCGATCGTCACAAACTGATATAAAAAAAACTAGGGCCCTAGCTTAGCAGTTCAAAAAATTGATTTTTGGGAGGGTCCATTAGGAAGAGTTTTCGGGGAGATGGTTCCTCCAAACTGTGTCAAAACATTTGTCTCTCAAATATCTACACATTTGTCTTTTGGAAATCTACTAATACCAAAAAAACTTGCGCCCTAGCTCAAGCCGTTCAAAAATTTGATTTTCGGAGGGTCCCCGGTGGGTGGTACCCCCAAAGTATGCCAAAATATTTGTCTCTAAAATAGCTACTGATATAAAAAAAATTATCGCCCTAGCTTGAGTCGTTCAAAAATTGATTTTTGGGGGTCTCCTTGGGGGGGGTACCCCCGAACTATGTCAAAATATTTGTCTCGTAAATATCTGCTGATAGCAAAAAAAATCTAACGCCCTAGGTTAAGCTGTTCAAAAAGTTGATTTTTGGGGATCCATTTGAGAAGGTTCTCGAAGGGGTGGTACCTCCAAGCTATATCAAAATATTCGTCTCCCAAATATCTACAAATATCAGAAAACTATATCGCCCTTGGTTTCGCCGTTCAAAAAATTGATTTTTGGGGAATTCATTTGGGGGAGTGCCCGGGGGATACCCTATGTCAAATATTGTCTCTCAAATATCTACTGATATGAAACAAAAAATTCAGCTTAGCTTGAGTAGGGTTGCCATGTCGTCCGGAAAATTCCGGACATGTCCGGTATTTAGGGTTAGATTTTGCGTACGGGAGGTATTTTAAAAAATGCTCAAATGTCCGGAATTTTATAATCCTGTAAATTATGTTTAACTTTAAACATTGTACATGTCTTCCAAAGACGAGAAATTCATTTGGAGTAATGTACGCTGCTTCTTGGCTACAATAATTTTCGTGATTGTTGTGCATGGTGGATCCTTCATTATTAGTGCATTTACACGCTTTGCAGTAGGCCTATTGGATTTTGTATTGCGACGTAGCATCTCCATTATCTGGTGGTAAATTACTTAGGTAGTTTCATGGCTGCCAGTTTAGATTATGCGTTTTTTATTAAGTTGAAATTATTGTTTATAAGAAAGATATTATTTCAAACGACTAAACGAAAGTGCACATTCACAACCGAAATGCAAGTAAAACATCCATCGATCCACGTTTTAAAAACAGGCAGAAATGATTACGAGGCAGAATGCTTAGTATGCAAACTCTTGCGTGTTGCATTGCCAATTTTATAAATGATATTTCGATGTGACAAAACGTGGTAGCGCATGTAATTGGTCTCATGAAAAATAGCAAAGCACTCAGTAGCATACGCAGGATTTTCAAAAGGGGGGGCCAGAAAATTTAGAAAATTTGAGAATAATAAAGACCAGAATGAAAATTTTCCAGCCCAAAACCAAGTCCGTTTTCCTGCCCAAAATTAGGTGAAGACCAAAAAAAAGTCTTCACTCAAATTTAGTCTGTTTTTTGGCCCAAAATAAGGTGAAGACCAAAAAAAAAGATCTTCACTCAAATTTAGTCCGGTTTTAGGCCCAAAATTAAGTGAAGGCCAAAAAAAGATCTTCGCCCACCGTTTCTGTGCTCAAACCCTCTGCCCAAGTTACAAAGGGGGGGCCATGCCGCAATTTTGTATACTATTTTATGCTAATTATACTATCCTGGAGACCCAAAGGGGGAGGCCATGGCCCAATGGCCCCCCCCTAAATACGCCCCTGCAAGCACTGTCCGGAATTTTGCTTTTGCAAATCTGGTAACCTTAAGCTTGAGCCGTTCAAGAAATTGATTTTTGGATCTTGTTTTGAGGGATTTCCTGGGGAGTAGCCCGAAAACATTTCGGGACACAAAACTGCGTTTGCAGCTCAACAACTTTACACAAAAATTAGATTGTGATGTTTTGTGGTTTAGGAGAAGAAGAGCATACTAGATTTAGAAAAATAAAAAAGGGACAAAGAAAGGACAAAAAAACTTATAGCGGCCAAAAGTGGGTTGGTAGAAATGAAAGGATATGGTAAGACGTAAAACCGCGTGAAATATGGTTTGCCGTACTTATGCAATTTTTGAATGAGACCGCTTTTTGCGAGAATGAGATCGTATGCAAAACTTTCCGAACGGTTTTCGGGTCCTCAAACCAAAATCACGTGACCTTTTGCTTCGATTTTTGGCACAAGCATACAACTAACTGAATAATCTCAAACTGCTGCCAAATTTTCATGTAGCAGCACCTAACCGTTCTTGAGTTATAAGCAAAATCTGAAACTTCGCACGCGTTTGTTCAAAAATGACTGAGTAAAAACAAAGGAACACGAGACGCGAGCATCGGTCGTTCCAACTAGGATGGACTTACCTATCGCACAGTGCGGAGGCCCCCATGCTCACAGGCGCGTAGCCAGGAATTTGCAATGGGGGGGGGGCTTTTTCGGAAGCTGGAAACAACATCAAACAATCTTGACCCAGATTTTGATCAGTCTTCAATCAAATTGAGTCGGTTTTTCTGTCAAATTTCAGGTGATCTCAAAAAAAAAAAAGGTATTCAGCCAGGCTGAAACGCTGAAACCCAGTTTTTCTTGTCGAAGTCACATTAGATTTTAGACCAATTCTCGTCCCAATCCCAATGGGGGGGCTATTTTTGCTTTTTGAGGAAAAATCGACCTTAGAAGCGCTAAAAACGAGGTATTTTGCATACCTTTCTTCAGGCCAATGGGGAGGGCAATAGCCCCCTCCCGCCCTCCTGGCTACGCTACTGCATGCTCTGATGCTTAGACTTTTTTTGGTTTTTTTCTATATTTGGCAGGAAGATGTTGCGAAAATCTCCAAAGTGCCAGGGGCCCGCGCAATATAAATCTGGCCTGGGCAAAAACATGGTTAGTAGTCGTAACCAATTATTGTACCATTTTTCAATTGTAGTTTATTATTATTAGTAACAAAGGTTTAACACACAAGTCAGAGGTCACATTCGAAACACAAGGAGCACGTATAACCCTAAGGTTTCCTTGTCGAGATGCTCCTTGTTAATATGCCCAATACGTTATCACACAAAGCTGCAACAAAATGATGAAGTGCAGCGAATAGTACAGAAAATGTCGTTTGAAGCGAAGCTCCCACTTGTTCAAATGAGTACGGGTACAGTACATACGATGTTTAATCAATGCCTAACAGTGTGGTCAATAATCTCTCAGTAAATTTTCTTTACACTGCTTTTTGAAAGAATTAAAGGGTTTATTTTTTAAATTTTCACTAATTTCTTTCCATAGTTTAGCACCTCTAATTTCAATTTTATTCTGTCCAGCAGATTTAGAGACTCGAGGTAAATAATAGGCCCAACAATTTACCTCAACCCCGCCAGTTTTTACGCGACAAAATGCTTTTAAAAAAGTTAGCCAGGGGAAATACTCATTGAACAAATTATTGCATTTAAATTGAGGGGGCCTGGGTTTTTGGCCGTACGTGTGCTCTATAACTGCGGATTATTATTTACAGCTAAAATATTGCAGGAGGCAATGTACCTTACTTCCCTACATGAGCCAAATGACTTTCAAAATTTAACTCCAAAATGCAAGATTTTAAACGTGTTTTGGATTGTAAGTAAAAGGAGGATTGAACAATTTAATTTCTTCAGCTGGTTTTCAAATGTTAAAAATCTAGTTCTTTCAAATGGCTCTGAACAGGTGGGAAATGTGATCCTACGGCATCAAAATAGCTTTTTTCCCGAAGAATTATATAAAATCGTCCAGCGGCTGGGGGATCCGCTCCCAGACCCCGTCTGTGATACGTTTGAGTTGCTCTAGTTTACTCAATGCGTCTTCCAATTCAGAAGTTTTTACTTGTTAACTTTTGGTTCAAGCCCTCTACCTTGAGCAAAATCCTGGTTAAGTGCCAAACACAGGCCATGGCTTCTGATCTTCTATTCTACGATATCTTTGTCTGACAAAGAGTTCCTGTATGGAAAATTTCTGATGACGTCATTGCAGTGCGATTTTGTGGCTTGCCTCTCCTCCTCTATGAGAAATCCTGGCTAAGCCTATGTTTGAGACCCTTCTAACATTCATTTTTATTGGCGACACAACTTGTTACTGAGTTTAGGTTACCAAAATATAAACAAAAATTGCACTTTATTTCGTATCAAAACGATTTTAAAACACCTTTTCAGTATATTTAGGTATGTCTATCATAGCTCACAAACCAAGCGTAGTTAGGGTTAACGACAAATGTGTTAAAAAACGACGGAATCGAAATTTCAGAGCAATGAAGGCGACTGAATTTTTATGCTTTGTAATTAAGGAATGCGTATGTTCACAATGCAGGTAGCCCTCTCTCCCCTTGTTCCCATTGAACACTCTCACTGACTGCGAAGTACGTCTTTTATGGACAGCCTCTAATAAAATCTGTTACGTAATTCTCTCACCTACCAGATAGCCTATGCGGTAACGTGTTCGGCTCTGGTGCGGAGGTTAGGGGTTCAAATCCTGGGCCAGTCAGATTGAATACATAGTTGCTAACTGCTCGCCATTGTCGCGACTTTGCTTCGAAAGGAGCTGTGTAGCCCCTAGCGCAATGTAGCGGCGAAGGGCCAAACAAACCCGTTTCACGTTTGGGCATAATACAGTGAGTACAATGAAAATTTTATTTTATTTTTTTAAGTAGTTGTTTCCGTAGATTCATTCATTAAGCTTGTTATGCCAGTCACTACTACAAAAATAAGAGACTCAATCATTATTCAACGCATAAAATCACCAAAAATATTGTTTCCAAAATGACCAAATTTTTCTTTTGAGAAGTACCGAATAACGGTACCGAGTGCCGGTACCGTCGGTCCTTTTTCAAAAATGTAACAAATAAAGTACCGTCGGTATTTTTTTAAACAAAGTACCGGTAAAAGTACCATCGGTACTTTTAAAGCACCGAGTGTCCACCTATGAAAGTAGTTAAACTGCAAGCAGCAACCAACACAGCACAATGATATTGAATAAGAATTTATTTACAGTCTTGAGACAATGCTGTAGCCTATCGGTTTTATGGTTTGCTTTTAAAGCAAAAAACAAAACACACATCTTTAACAAAAAAGTCGCAAATAACGCAAAAAGGTTTGTATAGTATGCAATTACAACAAAAAAAACTACGCCCCGATCTATTAAAAACATGAGGTACTTAGTTGATTGGCCACACAGACTCTGCATATTTCAGTGATAAGTAACTGGCTAAGGATTACAATGGTGTTTGCACTTTGTTTCAATATCAGCAATAAGTTTGAGCAAAATATTGCAAAACACAAAATTGGCTAGAGCACGACACGAAACAAAAAATACTGTATAGGAATAAAAATATGATGCTTTTGAAAACATATGATTACGTTCGTAATTTCCAACCTCGTGAGGTCTTGTTTAACAATGTGAAATCTTTAGTTGCCCACATTATGGTGTTTTCACAATTTTCTATGCATTTGTCATGAATATTAGCGCACGATTTTAATTTGTTCTGCAATATACATATTAGCAGACGATTTTAATAAATTCAGCTCAAAAGGTTTTAGTCTATTTCCAAATTATGGCTGGTTCTAAAAAGATATTAAAAATTGCTCAACTCTTTGAGGGGCACATGCAGTTAAATATCATTTGCAGCTAAAAAAAACTACAAAAATCCACCGGGTAAAGAACACTGCTCAGGTTTTCAAGGCAAGAGCGAAAATTGGGGAGTTTGGTATAAAAAAGGATAAATTTTAACTTTTCGCCTCTGAAATAAGCACAACAAAAATTTCAATCAACAAAAACACAAAATAAACATTCAAAACTACATGTTTCAAAAGTTTTATGAATCAAAACATCTTTAGAACTGATGCGGTGCTAGTACTTGAAACTAGATGGAAAAAGAACGTTTTACGTCATCCAATGTGTCTCGGGCTTCGTGGTGAAACGGGTGTCGAATTCGGTTGGGTTTGCGCTGCTTTAGTCCAGTTTAAACCAGTTTCAACAGCATTTCGCTCTTCTTTGACGTCGGAAGTCGAAGGTAGACAAGCATTGTGATCTTGAAAGTTTGCAGCCAACATTTTCATGCGTTGATAGAAAAAATTAGTTTTGTCAATTGGGTTTTGTAGCGTTTCAGAACTATCATACTTTGAACTTCGTCCTGGGAGACTTGAAATGCATGGCATATCAGTGGGAAAGTTCATTTCCGTTGGCAAAACAGACCTGGTAGCAGAGGAATGATAAGGCTGTTGAGTGTTGAGTGGCTTGGACGCTCCACTGAAGCTTAGAGTGCGTTGATCAAGCAAACTAAATCCATTGTCGTTGAACATGTGTCGATGCAAAGCAGAAGCCTAAAAAATTAAAAAGGGGTTAAAAACATGGGAATGTAAATTCTCATAGATTCGCACTAACTACAACGTGATTTTTAACCACACTTTTTTTCAATGCACAGTAAGTTCAAAACTAAAGCAAAATGAACGCAATGAAATATAATTGGCGACAACACCTCGTTCTGTGCGCTACTGCGCATGCGATTTACTAAACTAGCTCTTACGGTTGTGTTCATGACCTTAGTTAGACTTGGACTGTAGTGTATAATGCACCCCCTTTATCACAAACTGTAGTCCATTTTGACATTGATTTAGATGATTCGCTGAAATAAGGTTAATTGAAAGTGACTGTACGACAGCAATAACTACTAAATATTGTCTAAAAATTCAAGCAGTGTAAACTTATATTCAATAGATTTATTCTTAGATGCTACATCAACTTCTACCAATTTTGCGAGCTTTCTTCGGCTAGCAAGGGTTTGTGAGCTCATTTTCTATCGTGCAATCAAGTTTGATTTTGTACTTAAAGGAGCATTGCACTCTAATTTTTGAATTTGAACACTAATATTAAAAAGTAATTCATGAGCCTACCAACGTTTTTGTCCCTTTTTTTTTTTTGTTTGACGTTAAATATCTTTAACAGGAAAGATTTTGACTTTACGGAAAAAATTCGGCTGTGGCAATTTGACAGCATCAAATTTACATACGTGGATTTCAAACCAACGTTGTTATCTGATAGGTAACGGGGTTAGGACGTGCTTTTGCCAAGTTAAGCTGTGGCTTTGGCAAAAAAGGTTTGTTTTTTAAACGTAATATTACGATTATTGATTTGAATTTTCTTCTTTTAGCACAAAGATATTCGATTTAGAACATTTAGAAAAAAAACGCGAAAAATAGACCTAGGCCGATCAGATAACATTAACAATTTTGGCTTCAGTCATGTAAGCCATACTTAGTTGTTGTTTGTGATCATTAGAATAAATTAAGTCCGGCATGAAAACGCAGTAAGCTAGATTAGACTTTACAGCTTTTAAAAATTTACTAGCAGGCTACTTAACTACTGGTAGGCTAGAGTTAGGCCAAGTTAGCAGGTTTTTTGCAAATTGGTTGTGACCAACCTTATCTCATCAAAATTGAAGAAAATAAAACAAAAATATAGAATATTTATTCGTGCATTGTTTATTATTTACTTTTTTTAAGGGTTTAGGTTTGGGATAGTTCATGCACTGGTGAACTATGCTAATTATGCGTTCTATTCTAACATTTTCGCTGCGTCCACACGAGCGACACCAAATGGTTGATTAAAAAATTATTTTAAAAAATGATAGGATTGCTACAAATAGAGGAAAAAAGAAATGTAAATAATTATCTTTTTGATGTAGAAGTCGAAGAATTCTGAAATTAGCCTAAAAAATTAAAGCGAAAAATACAACAATGCTTGGAATGTTTTGCTTGGTACTGAATTATTATACTTAAATGCCCCCTTAATACGAATATGAGACTAACCTAATTGCAAAGGCAATCTAGGTTTGTTATTGCGCAGTGCTATTCAATTCCTTTCGAGAAACTGAAGCGCAGAGAAATCTTAAGGAAACCCATCTACTGTACTGATAACCTCGAAGGCCCTCGACGAACGAGAAACTAAAATTTGTTAATAGCAGCCTAATTTTTTTTGTAAAAATATGTTCTACCTCTTTGATCTACTCTATACATAGGCTTTCAAAAATTTCCAGAGCGTTTTCACGTTTCTTACCTGGTTAACCAAGTGGCTTTGTTGGGGAGAAAAGGCAAAGTGATCATTAGTCGAAAGTTGATGGACAGGCTTGGTTGAGCCACTGGAACTAGGTGGATTTGAATGCCTAAATCATAACCATGTCTTATATGAAATTAAATTTTTAAGTATACTTGTTGTATTACGTCGAAGCGTGTAACGAGTTGGCGAGCTCTGTCTTCGCGACATTGCGCACGGACAACACAGCTATTTTTGATGAAATGTCGCGGGGAGTTAACAACCAATTTGACCGGCCGTAGATTTGAACGTCAAACCTCCCGCTCTGGAAAAGAACGCGTTACCGTTGGACCAGGTGGCCAGTATACAGCACTTCTTAATTTTCAGTAATTTTGGTGGTGAGGTCTGTCTACAACAGAAATATTGTACTTTGCATAATCAATGAGAAGGCACTATTTTTTGGATGGAGTCACGGTTGGTTCAGTCTCTTTATAATTAACAACAACACAATAAGTCAATTACCTCGCGTCTCGTATTCTTTCCAATTGCTGAAGTCTCTCGTCTGCTTTAGCCCACGTAATTTGAAGGGTTTCATCCTGTGAATAAAATTGGTAAATGTTTCGGTACAAAAAATGTTTTCTGTCGACGATCCGGTGGGGGGGGGGAAAGAAATTTCTACAGTAAATTGAGAGAAATTTCTACAGTTAACTGTAGTAATTTATGGGACAATGGCTAACGGTGAGCTCTAATGTCAAAATCGTTGGCACCACACAGCAATTATTAATTTTTTGCAAGCTTAGTAGTATAATATACAACTACGTGCAAAATTAAAACTGTAGAAAAATATTAAACACCGTAATTCAACGGTGGAAGAAGTTCAGTTAAAAATTAAAATGATTAAAAATTAAAAAATTTATCTAGAAACTGATAAGACAACGTGCAAGCACCGTAATTTATATAATGTTAATATTAAAATTCTTACGCCTTTTTCCCCGATGGTATGGGGAGCAAAGTAGTTGCTCTGTGATACAGTAACTTAAGCAAATTTTCGAGGAGTGTGTTACTGTATATACTACAGAGCGGGTATTCTTCAACAACGGGAAAAATTTACGTTTTATATCAAAGTCTCGAAATGCTTTGCCTCATGAATCTGAAATTTTATTACTTGGTGTCAGTTTTCTTTTTAATTTTTGCAAGTCGCTTTTTAGCCCATATCTGGCATAGCTTTGGAGCAGTTTCAGTTACCAACTAAAATTAAATAGAGCTTACAGAAGGGCACCACTCTGGTCTTTGATCTCGATTCAGAAGTCGCATTTCCTCAACTCGTCGTTTGATTCTTCTGCATAGTTGGTCACCTTGCTTGGCAAGAGTGAGAAAAGACCATTTGTACTCCTCTGGTAGTGTAATAGCGTAGATGTCTCGCGCCTCTGAGGACCATTCATCATACTAAAATGAAATTTTGGTTTGAAACCATAAACGTGCGCATTTTTACCGTCCTTCTGACTCCTTGCTAACGTCTGGGGCTGCTGGTGTTATCATACTGTCCTACTAACTATCTGTGTGCCCGCGAGGGTAAGGCGGGCGTTGTTTATAAGAAAAACCATACGATCTGGGTTCAACCCGCACCATGGTCACGTTGATGCGTTCTAGATGCTTTGTGATGATCATCTTTAATTGGTGGCTTTAAACAAGCAGCAAATTCAGTGCAGGAGAATTCGAAGAAATCCAAAGGAACAATGGATCAATCGAAACTCCTTAGTACAGAAGGTGCGGATTCCTTCTTACACGAGGTAGTTACCACAATGAAAAGTGTGCGGATCATCCAGCAGTTAGCACCTAACGCTGTTCGGCGGCAAACAAACAAAAATGTGACAAACAAACAAAACAATACGGCTCTGATTATTCCTAACCCTAGCTTACCAGTCAAAACTTAAGAGTACAAAAAATCCTGGTTTAGATTAAAATAGAAGGCTTTATTTTTGCACTTTGTCCCTACTTTCAAATTGTTTACGCTAGGCGCCAATTTTTACCGGTCAAAGTTGTTTATTTTTGATTAGCTAAAGATTATAATTGGCCACGTATGAAGCAGCCTGGGGAAAATGATACGTCTTAAACTAAGTATGTTAAATTAACTAACCCATGTTTTTGCTTAAGTAAAGTAACATAAACAAAGCTATTATATAACCCATAAAAGAACAAGAAATAGCTTACGCAACTTAAAACGATAAACCTGTTTTTACGAAGTTTAGCTGATATTTTTCTGCAAAACAACGTGTCGCCTTTTCATTGGCCTTAAATTAAGTTTTACATAACGCCTAATAATAACAGACTTGTTTTTTTCAAAAGTTGTTTTTTGACCTAAAATTGAGGCCAACTTGACATGCCTCAATAAGGCCTGAGAAGATAAACAAAACACGGCTCTTAATTCTACACAAAAAATCGACTTCCTGGTATCACTAGGCAAAATTTTTATCTCGCTAGATGGCGCGTCGAGCAAATAGCAAAGCGTTTGAAAAAGTTAAGGTTTCCAGAATAAACCAAAACACATGTAAAATTATAATTAAGACAGTAGCATTAGAAATAATTATACGAAATATACCTTTTTATGCTTGTAGAGCGTTGCAAATTGGGGCCATATTGACAAAACATGACTCAAATGCTTCCAGTGAGAGCGATGAGCAGAATTATGTTCTTTCTTTAGGGGTGCCGGTAGGTTCCTGAATCAAAAATAAAGATTATCAGTTAGTTTAAAAAAAGCAACAAAAACGATTCTGAAATCAAACTACGGAACCCAGCAAAAACCGCCCGAAGAATCTTCAAAATTTGCAAACACTCATATACCGCTGATTATGCTAGTACCTAGAAAGTGGAAACGCTATCTAGCGCCTATTTCTAGCGCCGAACTTGAACATTTTTAGCGAATCTAGACAAACTCATTGGCGATAAATTAAATGGGCCTTATGAATTAAGGCATTTGTCATCCAAATGGCTCTTTAATCCCAATAAAAAGCAAGAAAATTTTGCTCCTTTTGTGCTTCGCCGCGCAAATCTGCGTGCCCTTGAAACTTTCAGTTTTTCAAACTGGCAGGTTAAACTTGCATCTTCCGTACTGCAAAATACCAAGCGAGAATTGGAAACAAACCACAACCTAATTTACTCCTACACATTCCGATACCCTAAACCAAAGTTCAAGGTTTCTTTTTATACCCCGACTCACTTACATGTATTTTTCTGCTTGTTCACAGTGAAATTCAATATTGCTTTGTGAAGATGAACTTCGCATTCGTTTCCCCGAGATACGTTCTTTTCTGCCCTCTATGTCAAGCATCTGCTGAAAAAAGTAACAAGCGTAAATTTACATCCAAAGGAATTGTGAGATAGTTTTAATGTTTTTGGAAATCGTTTCATATTAAAACAAAATAGCTACAATTACCAAAAAACAACAAAGCTGCTTTAAAAAAAATTTTTTTTAAATGAAAAACCCCTAAGGTTCTAATTGATTTAAAATGACTGTTTCATTGAAAATTTAAAAATTCGAAAAGAAAAAACAAAAATATAACTATCCTCACATTTTGTTAACGTTTTTATATTAGGGTTTGAGTTACGTTGGAATTTTAGGGAGAGTGTTGACGTGAGAAACCAACGAAACAATAAATTTCATTTTGTGGGCAAACTATGTTTTAGTAATCCTTAAACTTACGTTTGACTTTCGTTTGTTTTTGTGCAAAGAATGGGATCCAGCGATGCTATTTTGATCTGGGAGATACCTACAAGAGAGAAGTGTAAAAAATATTAGAAGTTGCCTGTTGGACTTTTGCTCTACATTCTACACGAACAAGTTTTAGATATGAAAGTCATCTGCTGCAATATGGGTGTAGTCGATTTTTCAATTTAGCTGATTTGGAAAAAATTTATTTTTTATAATCCATTTGAAACAGAAATTTTCCAAAATCAAGTCATCAATATTAAAGGCGGTAAATCATCCAGCCAATTCCAGTGGTTTACTATAGCTAAAATTGAACTATAATTTTTGATATTTTTTGTTTTGATTTTGGAGCTGCGTTTGCAAAGATATTTAACAAATACAAAAAGATGTCCCCCCGAAAAAAGTTTTTGGAAACTCTGAGTTTTGATCTTCCTGCCAAAACCGCAGTTCTCTGAACTATTAGGCCTACTGTAATCTTTTTAAACTATTAGGCCTAACTATCTGTAAACTGTTAGGCCTACCACAGTTCTCTAAACCATTAGGCCTACTGTGGTTTTGGCGGGAAGCACAAAACTCAGCGTTTCCAAAAACTTTTTTCAGGGGGACATCGTTTTGTATTTGTTGAATATCTTTGCAACCGCAGTCCCAAAATTAAAACAAAAAATGTCAAAAATTATAGTTCAATTTTAGCTATTGTAAACCACTGGAATTGGCTGGATGATTCACCGCCTTTAAAGTGTAGTGGCATCAAAACATACCAGCTGACTCATCAAAACATAAAACTGACATGCTTTTCTTTAATCTTTAAAACAAGAGGTTGTATTATATTTTGCATATTGCAGGGGTAAAGTAAAGTGTCTCATTTTTTAGTTTTGTTGGTTGGTAAAGTGAAAAAATAGTAATATTTCACTATTTTGAAAATTTTAATTACAAAGCAAAATTATACGCTTCGAGGTACTGCAGATTTGTTAATCGCGTTTTCTTAACTTCAAAAATAACTTACTTGAAATCCATAATATTTTCTGGAAAGCTGCTGTTGTTGTTATTCATCGAGGTTTGTGAAAATTGCTTTAGCAAATTAATTGCAGCGAAGCGTTCATAGTTGTTTCGAAAAGATTGAAAAAATGGATTAGCTTGTAGCAATCTTTGATGGTGGGCACTATTCACGGATGAAAGCCCAGTTGCGGACAAGGCACGCAGACTCGAATGCGGGACTAATGCCTTGTCATTGTCAAAACTAGGGACAGAGGAAGATGGTTCAGAATAGTTGCGGATTGGGGTAGGCGCTTGTCTGGGACCAAATTTACTCTGGTTTTCAGAAAAACCATCCCAGACCTTTCTTTGCAAGGGGTAATTTTGTGCTGCTGTGTTTGGAAAAGTAACATGGGGACGGACAAGTGGCTGGGATCTGGGGGGAGAGCTGCTCGCTTTCTTTTTCAAACTGAGATCATGGACAACATCTTCTTCAGAAGGCTCAACATCTTTGTGGGTGTTATCTTCACTGGAGTTGCCATTAGAATAGGAATGGATCTCACTTTCTCCGTGCGGAGATTTTTGACCCTAAAATTATAAAAACCGTTTTTGTTTTACTCGAAGATGAAAGAAATGAGACAGAGCACTACCTCACATTTTTTAAACTTTTCTAAAAAATATGTTTATAACTTAAAGCCATTGCAGCTTTCCTGACTTAAACATTTTGGCTCTTAGGTTTCTGTTCTTATTCATTGATAGCCACCGAACTAGGAGGTTAAATTGTAACTTTATATATTTGGGACACTGTATAATATGAAAACTTTCTTTTTCGTCAAGGCAGTTTACATAATTAAACCAGTCTTGTACCTCCTGAAATTCTTTCGAGCAATCTCCACTAAGCGCTTGAGGTTGCTCCGGCGAGGGATTGGAACTAGGCGGAGTGTTGGGCTTGTATTCCCGGCGTGCGCTAAGAGTTATGTGCAGTGGGTTTGAAGGCTGGGCACGATACTGGTCTTCTGCCATTGCCATGACAGCATTGAAGTCGTTTTCGTCGTTCAACTCGTAAGTAGAATGGTCTAAATAAGCGAAATGTCAAAAAGTTACCGAAGCACCACACTACCAACCGTGTCTTTCAGAGAGCTTGTTTGACAATTAAACCCATAATCAGGCGGGCAACCAGGATTTCGCTAAAAGGGGGGGGGGGGCTTGAACCAAAAGTCAAAACTTTTTTGTTTGAAAACTGTCTTAATCACATGATGATGCTGAACAAACTTGTGCTACTTTAGTGTATCACAGACGGGGTCTGTGGGGAGAAGCCCTAAGCCGCGGGTGATTTTTGAGGGTTTTTAGAAAAATATCCATTTTAGCTCTACTTGGATCACATTTCGCACGTTTTTATAGCATTTTTTTAAGAACTGAACCGCCAAAATTCGGAAGTCATTTCAAAGAATTAAATTGACCAGCCTCTTCAAAGAAAAGAATTAAACTGGCTTACTAGCGTACAAACTGCAGTTGAGGACCCAGTCGTACGCTCACGATTTTACGCCTAGCGCAGACCAGCAAGCCTTATAGTTTGTTTATCTGATAATTTAATCAGTTTATAGTATTCGGAGAAATATCAAAATACGATGCTTGTAGGCCCTCGCTGGAAGAACTAGAAACGCGAAAATAAAATTTTAAGCAAATTCAAGCTTAAGTTAAGGTACTTTTGACGAATCGAGTTTAAATTACAAGTGTCAGCTTTTACAAGCCCATACAGCAACAAAACTACATACAATTTCTTTTACAATTTAGTATTTTAATCAGCTCAGATACTTTTGTTTTAGTATTTCACTTTCTAGGTAAAAAAAATTTAGCTTGAAATAATTTCGAATTTGCTCGAGATTTAAGTTTACCTGATAAGGCGATGTTCAACACACAACTAACTTCAAAGGTTAAATTACTTCTTAGGTGTAGTTATATTTTTTAAGGCTACAGTTTTGCTAAAAGAGTAGAGAATAAAAGCTCCCAGCGCCTAATCGTCCACGGGCATCTAGTCCCAGTTCATGATTAAATTTGGGCATAGAGTCGTAGCAAACCGGAACATTAGAAAACGAAAATTAAAGCAGATTTAAAGTGCAGTAAAATAAAGTATAGGTAACGAACTTAATTCGCGACGAACGTTTATAACGATATACCAAAAAAATAATGGATTTACGATGACTTAGTTTTTTTAACAAAACAAGTAAACTATAGTCCAGAACTAAGGTGCTGGATAAAAAATCATAATATGAAATGACCAATCAATTCGCTGCGCTAAATTTTGATTGGATTGAAAACCTTGCAAATCCACCCACGCAAAACGATAATTTAAATTCATCGGCTATTCCTCGAATGAGTTTCTGGCAACTAACCTAAATCGGTCACCAATATTTAACATAACAGCTGTCAAAAATCCCAACGGGAAGACGCTTAAGACGACAGCAGTTCGAGCAGCGAAAATTTAGGCCAATCTCAAAACATGACCGAAAAATTATCGGCAGATCACGGAAGCAAAGCAACAAAGCTTTTTGAATGTTGAAAACTGACCCTATATTTGACTAAGGAGGTAAATAAATACAAATTACCGGTACAATATCTCAAACAAAACTGAAAATCTAGTAACTGTCAAATTATCAGGTACTGCAGTACAATAATACGAGATTTCGACAACCAAAAGCTGCAACATGTCAAATTTTCAAATGCTTCACGTCATTCTATTCGGTGATAAGGCGGAGAATATGGAAAACTTTAACCCAACCTGGACTAATATTTGCATTAACTTACTTGCAATGATTAGCTGGATTTCATTCGGCGGTTTTGTATTGTAAATCTGTGTCCAAATTTCGCGAACATCATTAGGTTTGGATTCTTTGTAAAGAATTCTCGTTTTCGTAACACTGTGTATTTCAGTACCAGAAAACTGTACACAAAATCTGCCATTTTCAGACATACCGTAATTTATTTTATTCAATATTCTGTCAAAAGTATGTGGTTATTGTTTCAAATGGAAACATACGTACAATACGCTATTACATAGAATACTAAAACAGGTTTGCACTACGCTATGGTAACAATGGCTTTTCGAGAAATTAAGGATACCAATGGTTCCAATTAAAACTACAGCTTAGCTTACTCCAAAGATTTGATACGCACAGCTGTCGCTAAGCCGGAATGGACCTCAAATACATCTTCAAAGGAATTAAAAGGAGTGTCAAATACATCATCTGTTACAATTATGTTTACTATGGAGAAGAATCATTTACTATCCAATCACTAATTCTAACACTTAACCACACTAAATCAAAAAATGAAAATTCTGGTTTTGGACTCAGTAATTAGCTTCAGTTTTCTTATTTTAAACAATAACCTAATGTTCTCTCAAGTGTCATGATCGAACTAAAGTTTTTGTAAGAACAATTTTATAAAAACATGAGTCTTTTTTGCCCAAAACTTACAAACAAAATTAGAGCACCAAGCGCATATCAGCAGAAATTTTAGTCGAGTCACTAGCGTACGCAGGATTTTCGAAAGGGGGGGCCGGGAAATTTGAGAATAATGAAGACCAAAAGAAAAATTTCTCCTCTCAGAATGAGTCCATTTTTCTGCCCCCCAATGAGATGAAAAACAAAAAAAAAGGTCTTCAGTCAGAATTTGTCCGTTTTTGCGCTCAAACTTTCTGCCCAAGTTAAAAAAAGGGGGGGGGGGCTTTGCCGCAATTTTCCATACTTTTCTATGCTAATTATACTATACTGGCGACCCAAAGGGGGGCATGGTGCCATGCCCCCCCCTAAATACGCCCCTGAGTCGAGTATCTGACCTACTTCCATTTTTTGGACTAAGATTTCTGCTGATATGCGCTTTATGGTTTAGAAAAATTTACATCTCTTTGTAACCGCAAATTCAGAACAATGCCAGCTTTAATATAAAAAATGATAAAAATAATTAAAAATAAGGGTTACCGACCATAGTTGGTTAAGCAGTAACGCGTTATCTCTGGAGCTGGAGGTCTGAGGTTCAAATCTCGGGCCGGTCAAATCAGACACAGTATTGCCAACAGCTCGCCACCGCTGCAACATTTCTTCAAAAAGATCTGTGTTGCCTGGGCGCGATGGCCCCCGCAAAAACTCGTTACACGCTTTGGCGTAATATACAGCGAGTATATGAAATATTTGATTTGATGAATAAGGGCTACTACACAACACACTTGTAAGTAATCAGTAGATTTTTCTTGGCCTTTCTATATTGCCATTGCTGATTTGTCTAACAATAATCGTGAGATATCATAAAAGATAACTTTTCACTAAGCAAGAATAAATTTCTGTCACTTCATTCTCCAATAATATCAAGTTAATAAGAACAAATGAGGCTGAAAATTCGCGAAAATTTAACAACACCCAGCTTCAAAGCAAAATTTACTAGGTAAAAAAAGATAAAGTTAAGAGTAACAAAAAGAAGTTTTTTTGTTAAAAACGAAAGTTATTTTTCAGATTCAACATACGCATAGTACAGTAAAATAAAACTTTACAAAAATCACATATTAAATTGTATTGTGCTTTTGGACAAAAATATTTTGCAATAAGCAAACCGTATATTGTCAAAATTTTTGAAAAATATCTATTCAAAACAAATTGGCCAATTAACGTCCAATTTCAACTCCGATGTCAAATCTAAACCACTTTACGATTGTCGCTGCTGATGTCAAGCTGACAGCGCCATCACCCTGAGAAAAGTCCAAGATGTCAAAATCAAAACGTCAAAGGTTCAATCTTCAACTAATTTATGCATCTGTTATTTGCACAAATGCATTGTGAAGAGCGTTCATTTCAATAAAATCAAAAACTATGTTGTTATTTTTCGCAAGATTTGCTCCGAAGTCCTACTTTTGCCTAAATAACGAAAATGCGCGAATGAATATTTTACATTTCTCTTTCAGACGTAACAAAGCAGATTTTCAGCATAAATTTTTTCACAACTGTGAGGTAGCACCTCTGCTTTTAGAACTACATTCACACATAATGAATTTAGATGCTGATGAAACGCTAGCCTAATGGAAAAGCAGATATATGAGGGAGGTGCTATCTGACAGTGGTGAACAAATTTCTTTCTTACCTCTTTAACATTAACTTTTCCGGTGAAACCGTATCTCCTTTAATTTTTTACAGTTAAAAAACGAACGAAGGCAAGTTTTTATATGATCTTGTTGGTCTCACCGCTAACTCCGGAAATAGATCCACCATCAGTACTAATCGCTGCGGTGCTTTTGCACTGGATCGGCTTCTAATCATTATTATTATTAAAAAAGACATTAAAAATCGCGAAATACGTCTTTTTGATTTCCTTTCACTTTGTTCCACCTTTCTTTTTCAAACGCTCTTGAATGACTGAATTTTCATGTCCCACTTTTTTATTAAGACGAACTTTTAGCACCAGGATAATGATGGACAGAAATTCTAGCCCAACCGGTGATCCCTGCATGATCACAACTTGAACTTTTTTAACGCAAGACTCACGCAAACCATGAGCGTTCACAACGAAGGTTGCTGAGGGGGTGAAGTACCGAGGCCCGGCAATTTTTTGGGACCCAAACAGTTTCAATGCTGAGCTCAACAAACACGCAAAATCAATGAGAAGCTAATTTTCTTTAGTCAGGAAAAAATGTCCGAAATCTGTGAAAATCTTTTGTGGAGGAAATTACGGTAGGTCCATTTCTGGTGGAGACCTTTTTTTGACTTCATCTAAACTCTCTCAGAAAATTAGGTCCAAACAGGGACAAAGACCTTTAACATTACGTCTTCGGTCCAGGAATTTCTCAAAGTGGGACCCGTTTACATTTTTTGCTTCAGGCCAGAACTTTCTTTGAACGGCCCTGTTCACTACCACAAGACAAAATTATCGTCGCATTTGCATTGTTTCTGCTAGTTCAAAACTTGGGCTATGATTGAGGGCCGAACCAAGTGGCGTTGTTTAGGCTAGGCTCAATATAAACGCATTTGCCAATATACAGCTTCAGTGACTGTGATACTGAAACGAGACAAAGCCCGCTTGGCGTCCCTCTAGCAACTGGCCTGCTAAGATTGCTCGAGCTATCCCGTACAGTTGATACCTGACATTGCTCAACTAGTATCCTATATCTGAATATGTTGTACAACATACTGTAGAGATCAGATTGAACAAGTCTCAGAGAATTAGGCTACGGGCTTTCTTCGTTCGGGCGTTTCCACGTCAGACCTGTGTTTCGAGCCATTTGGGATGAACTGACTGAGAATTGAGCCCAAATGTTTAATGTTCTGTTAAGCCACTGAACTACGGATCTCATCAACTTACGTGGCAAATAAGATCCTAATCTGTACGAAAAACTGAGTTTTACAGCGCTTCTATGTTTAGGCCCTCTATAGTCCTTCTAATCATCAGCCTCCTCTCTTTTTTCTCTCGTTGCAAAACTCGCTTCAAAAAAAGCCTTTTCTTTTTCGCAAAGCGTTTAGCGCCAAGTCTAGTTGCTGACCTATTTCTATTGTTTTGCCAAGAGCAGCGTTCGCATGAAGTAGCATAATCTATCGTCCCTGCGCTAATTAGTTAGGCAAGAACTGTTGTGGTAAACGCCACTGCTCCAGATAAACAGAGGATTAGCCGAAAGCCAATTCCTATGTTGTTTGTCTTGGACGTTTTGAGATTGAATTGTTGAATGCCCGCTTCTTGCGCAAGATCATACACAAACAGCGATCACAGTAATTGTTGATGTTTTGTGTGCCGACGAAAAGATGCTAAGTTTATGACCGCTTAAGCAGTTTTGGGGGAAAAGCGTGTTATGGTATTTTTGTTCCATTTGTGACTGGAAATTTCTAAAAACACCGTAAACGTCAAAATCAAAAGTTGCTTTAAACTGTTTTTTTTAAAGCTTTTACCAAGCGAGCGAAAGTTTTCCTCGAAGGGAATTAGCATTTTCTTTCATCTTAATAGATCTTCAAATAGACCATAGTTACTCAAAATGGCTTAAATTGGGAAACAAAGGCAAAACTAAGTGCACATCTTCACGTTCCATTTGAAAAAAAATTATCAAATAATTGTGTCAAAATTAGTTTTCTTTTTCACATAGCCGTTGTTTTGTGCTGTCACAAAACTTTCCAACATCAAATACCTCTTCAAAATTTTACCTTGCATACAATATTTCTAAAACAATTCGCTAAACAATTTCGAGAAATTTTGCTGCATCTTTGTCTTACATTATTTATTGTTTACTAATAAAGCTATCATAATACTAATGGTCAATATTTCATCTTCAAATCAAACTTTTCATTATACTCGCTGTATTACGCCGAAGCGTGCAACGAGTTTGCGAGGACCATCTCTGCGTCATTGTGCGCGCTCACCATAGCTCCTTTTGAAGAAATGTCGCAGCGGTGGCAAGCCGTTGGAAACTCTGTGTCCAATTTGACCGGCCCGCGATTTGAACCTCAGACCTCCTGCTCCCGATACGAACGCGTTAGCGCTCGGAACAATATTATTGTTCAATAATCTATTCTCGGTTTCGTTTTGACCGCTGTTTCAAAATATCTACTGATATCAAAAAAAAAAAAACTAGCGCCCTAGCCGTTCGAAAAATTGATTTTTGGAAGGTCCATTTGGGAAGATTCCAGAGGAGTGGTACCCCCAAACTATGTCAAAATTTTGTCTTTTAAATATGTACTGCTATCAATAAAAAGTGGAGCCCTAGCTTAAGCTGTTCAACAAAGTGATTTTTGGGCGTTTATTTGGGGGTTTGCGGGGAGGGAGGGGTGGTTGGTATCTCCAAATTTTATCAAAATATTTGTGCGTTAAATATCTACAGATATCAAAAAAAAAACTGAAGCCTTAGCTTAAGCCGTTTAGGGATTTTCGGGAGGGGGTGGTACCGCCAGACTATGTCCAAGTATTTGTCAGTTAAATGTATAGTGATATCAAAAAAACTAGCACCCTAGCTTAAACCGTTAAAAAAATTGATTTTTGAAGGGTCTTCACAGAAAATGAAACCTCAAGCCTTCTAATCATATCTAATGTCAAAATAAAGATTTAAAAGAGATTTTCTCCTTATCAAAAAAATATATATCATATGATTTTAAAATGAGAAACCGATGGCTAACTACATAATTGAACCCACGTCTATTCAATCGCAAAGGATTCAATTACTGGCGCCTTTCACCACTAAACCACATAGCAGCGCATGCGTATACAAGACGAAAATCAATGATTAAAATCTCTTTATCACAAATTATTGGCGCATATGTTCCAAACCATGTGATTTAGCGCCTCCAAAAATTTAGGTGCACAACTTTATATATAGGCTTATCACATCTCCAAATTTCAACTTTCTAGCTTTGGTGGTTTGGGAGTTTTTGCCTCTACGAAAAAAGTTCTTAAACAAATAAATAAACAAAAAAAGGGTCGGAATCGTCATAATTTAAATTTGGGAGCTGAAACTCGATTCCCCGGCACTTCTAAATTCGAAAATTTAATTCTCCTCCTGCAATTAGTTTTTGAGCTAGAGCGGTTTAAACCTCCGATTTGTATTTCAATTTTTGGCTCAAAATCCGTATCACGTGACCGATTTCCCCAAAATTCGCACAAAAAATGATCCATGTGTGTCCCATCTAAGTTTTAAATTTCAGGTTTCTACCTTAAGTCGTTTTAAAGTTATAGCGTTTTTGACCTCTGGTTGCCGAATTCGTAATTTTGCAAGGGAAAAAACATAGGGACTTCCGACGCAAAGCGTCGCAGAAGTCCCAATAATTACAGCATCATTTATTTTTTTTCGATTTACATACATACAATACAGTAACTTATTGTTTGAGATCAATTCCCTATACCAGTATTGGAAATATTTTTGATAAAAAGTGAAATGTACTTTACCACTCAAACTGTATTAATCCAATGCGATAAGATTCACCAGGTCCTGCATTTATCAAATACTACATTTTGATTCATTTTAGATCTCAACATACGTTATTAATGAAAACAAACTGCGAATTCGCAAAAAAAGTAAGGGCTTATCAATTGTTTTTATTACCTCTCGATCGCAAACGGTTTGCCATCACTAAGTTTTTAACTTGCTCATTTTCGATAGAATTCTTGGTACCACTGTATTTTTTGGTTCATAAAGAATTAAAGTAAGCGAGGGAAGCGAAACCTGTCAATCATTTTTGATGAACTATCGCGATTTCTGAGAATAATTTTTTGACCAAAGTACCCATGATGTTGTATTTTGCTTCCCTA
Organism: Trididemnum nubilum; assembly: GCA_963965965.1. Classification (NCBI taxonomy): domain Eukaryota; kingdom Metazoa; phylum Chordata; class Ascidiacea; order Aplousobranchia; family Didemnidae; genus Trididemnum; species Trididemnum nubilum. The sequence continues at coordinate 32,360,617 of OZ014479.1, read as the reverse complement.
GCATACTTGAAATCAAAATATTCTTGCAAAAAGTTTTGCTATCCATGCTTAGTTCGGCTACATACACTTTTTTTTCAACCATGTTCGTAATCACGTAATAGGTACTTCTTAACTTGCAATTTTCGTCCATGACAAGCGCATCTGTTGATGGTTGACTACAGTAGAATAACCAAAGCAAAAAATCCACCGATAGCTTCCCTTTGAAATCTCGAACAAACTCGGACAACAGATATGATAGTAGTATACCTCGGCGAAAACTATAGCCTGGCTACTTCAATCACTTCCGGTAGCTTTTCCGCAGCTATGCGACTTCTGCTAATCGGTATTAGTTTCTATATAGGCTAAGGAGTTCAATCAGCTAACATCCTAGTCTATTGTCAAAATGATCTTTTTATTGCATTACTATATAACACTTCGGCATGCCACAAAGCGCTTCATACTTAGCGTCTTTCCTGCTCAGTTAATTGTGACAATGGGTACAATATCATCCATTCTTGCGTATGAAGCCAGGCACTCTGCGTCAGTTTAACCACACCAACGGTAATTAAGTACTTTTTGGGGAGTTCTGTTTGCGAGTTTTTCAACAGGCTTGGTCACCTCGAGAATGTTTATTACCAATGAGAAATATGCACAAAATTTCTTTTCCAAGGATTCAACCACGCATTGCCCGTTCGGGAATCGAACCCAGAGTTAGCAACCTTTCGATCACAAGCTCGACAATCTATTAAATGAATTATCGCCTTCGCACGTTTCAATGATACTGTAATTGCAATTTGAATTTATACCATAGCAGTGTATAACCAATATCGCACAATTTCGTGAACAGTTTTAATCAATTTTTTTTTTACTATGAAACATTGAGAGATCGTCTTCATCAGAATGCTGAGGATCTTTACCAGAAAAATAAACACAAAATATTGCGGAAGGAAAAAGAAAAGTTGAAAACCTTTCAATGTGGGTTAAACCTTGATGACGTTGGAAGTAGCCAAGATAGGATTTAAACTTAGATCATGCTATCAGAAAAGTAGTAAAAACTCCTTTAAACTTTTCTGCGGTGAAGTTACAGTCAAACAGTCTGAAAGTCGGATTGACAGGGCATTGAAAATAAGCTTACCAAATTAAAAAACAAGGAATCAAAAAATTTTGGTCGTCAATTCAATCAGCAAAAAAGGCATCAAAAATTTAGGTCGTCGATTCAATCAGCAAAATTGTCAACTTTATGGTGCAAAATTGACAAATCGTGTGATAGCTGTAAAGTTTAACCCAAGCATCTTGCAAAAATGTAGGAATTCAAATAAATGTTTGAGCTTTATTGACAAAACGCTAAGCATTGTGTATAGAATCAATTTTTTTTTCCGCAAATGCATCCAATGGGCTCCGCAAAATGGCCTCCGGCAAAATAATGCAGATCCTGGTCTAAAATTTACAAGTAATCTTCAATCAACACCAAACGAAATAATTGTATTTCCCAATATTTTTGAAACTTTTTAATGATCGGCAAATTGTATGTTGACTTGTCCAAGAATGTATTAGCTATTTTGATTTCGGTCGCTATTTTGATTTCGGTCGTTGAATGCGTTTTTCCCGTAGCGGTTGTATAATGCCTGATACGACACGTAATCTTGAGTTGTTAATTGTGTCGCTGTTGTACAAGCAGCCCTCTAAAATAGTTAATCCCTTGCTACGCATTTTCGCAAGAGCGATGCAAAATTGAAAGAGAGCTTTGTTTATGTTAAGCAGATGTGAAATGGTAACCTAATGTTTTAATAATTTATTGCGAACTGGACACGTATCACTTGTGTATTTCGATGACCGCTTACATGCATTTCCTAGCTTTTTTTAGAACAATCTAACTTTAAAGCAAATTGTTATTGTTCAACTGGCTCTACTAAGACGAATTTCGCAGAAAAAATTCCTGAAATGACATGTACATGAACATTGAACAACCCTACAGTTTATTTAATAATTATGTTTAAGAAAATCCCTCATTGTTATGTCAACACAGCATCACCACACTAATTTGGAAAGTCGCATTTTGATAACTTCCAAATGTATCTAGCACTAGCATCGGATGGAGAGTGGACACACCCATTAAGTTTGACAAAGTTGTCCGCAGCGTGACCGAGACCATATACAATTGGGGTCGTTTTTACGAGGATCTGGGTGCAACCTGCACCCTGGTCACGTTGTTACGTCCTTAAATGAAGCGCTTTACGATGGTTCAGTGACTATGATTTGTGCTCGGTGGCTTTAAACAAGCAAAAAATTTGCATGGGAAGAAGTCAAACGCAAAGGCGTTGCTAGGGTTGGTGGCACCCGGGGCGGGATTTCGTGGTGTCACCCTTTTTTGATCCAAAAATAGGTGAAGACCAAAAAAAAAGGTCTTCGCTCTAAGATTAGCGGGTTTTTGGTCCAAATGGGGTCTGGAAACCAAAGAAAATGAAAAAACTAGGTCTTCACCACAAATCAGTGGAGTTAGGGTTTCACATCATAATATGTCACCCCAAATTGGTTTCACCCGGGGCTGGCCGCCCCCCCTCCCCCTAGCGACATCATTGGTCAGACGTCAACTTGAAAACTAGAAAAATGGTTAACTTCTAAGCAGACACACTACCAAGATTTCGCTGAGGGCGAGAGAAGAGGGCTTGAACCAAGAAACCAGTGGCGCAGCAATGGCTCTAAGGAGGATTTAGCCCCCTCCTTAGCCAAGTCATCTAGAAAATTTAACCAAAAATACAAGCGTTTCAAACATGGTTTGGACGTCACCCGTAAGTAAGGGGGGGAGGGCAATTTAATTCTTGGAAATTACCTCCGATTTTTGCAATTTAGTTTTTTTAAATGGCTCAAAAAGCGAGCGAATGGCCCTAAAATAGCTTTTTTTTTCAAAAAATCACAAAAATCCCCATGCCCCCATGGCCTCCGGTGGCTGAGGGCTCCACCCTCAGACCCTAGTTTGTAGAACGTGTAGTTGTACCGGTTTGCTTGAATAGATCATTTTTTAAATAGACTTTAACTTTGGGTTCAACCCCCCAGCAAAATCCTGCTTGCGCGCCTGCAAGGAACAATTTTTTCTTGTGAAAAATACTTCATTGGGCTGCGTGCTGAGCAAGCTGGCGCAACTTAAGCGTATCATACGCGCAGGTCTGGGGGCCAAGCTCCAAGCTATTGAGCAATTTTTGTGATGTTTTTGCAAAAAAGTAGCCATTTGAACGGCATTTGGATAACATTTTGCTCATTTTAGAGCCATTGAAATAACTAAACAGCTACGATTGGGAAGCCAGTTGAAGAATTAAATTGCCCAGACCTTTTAGCCTTTCCTTTACCTACAAGTCAAGTCCAAACACGTTTAAACGTTTGCATTTTTGTGTTAAAATTTGCAAGTGACTTGGCTAAGGGGCGGCTAAAGCCCCTTTAGCTCTCCTTGGTTACGCCACTGCTTCTAAACAATTGCGGATTCGTCCAAAGAAGAGAGCTGCCTTCGCTCTTTCGTAACAGAAGGACAAATATGCATTAATCAATCCATCTGCAAGATCTCAAGTAGTGGTTCAGTCAGTGGAAAGATCTGCTGAAGCAGTAGACTCGTGTTCAATTTCCGTTCTGGTCAAGCCAAAAACTAAACATTAATGTTTACAAGTTTGGACGGCTTTGCAAGCGGTTCGGTAAGTCGGTAAGAGTTTATCTCCTTGAAGTTCAGCATTAAAAGGCACAGCGTGAAGCAACGGCGTCGCTAGTGAGTGGTTTGAACCAAAAATGCAAGCTTCAACAAAAATTCGCAGCATTTTTTTGTCAATTGTTGGTGGAGAAAAAGTCTGCACCAGAAACTCGTTGCTAAGTTATACCGTAAAATTTTGAGAAATTCATTAAAATCTTGATTGGAGTTGTTATTTGTAACCTGCTTTTTCATGGTGGTTGTTAGTGGCTCTTGCCAATGTCAAGCCTGCCTAAGTTGATAAAAAAAACAAACAAACAAACCAAAAACTTTGTTCAAGTTATATTGCAATCTTTATCTTCACGTGGTCTTGAAACGAGCGATTCGATAAGCCGGTAAGAGAGAAAACGGCTAGATACGAGTTATTGAACATGTTGTTAGTACGCAATTAAGTACTAACCAGGGCATGAAATAATGGGGTGGATCAGCACCATTAGGCAGTGCGTTAACGAGCGCTTTGTTTATCCGCGGCGTGTTTCTGGGATTTCGAGGTCTTCTAAAATGCTAGAGCTCTCTCTCCGTAGGAAACCGCTTTGCCTTAGGCTTTGCTTAGCGACGTGTAAAAATGAATCCTTTCTAGGTTTAATTGTGCCCGGCTTTTGTCTCACAAATTAGAGGTCCTAAACAGCCGAAAACACTACCGCTTTTAAACCAATCAAAATAGAGCCTTTTTAATCTTTCGTTTGGTTCTCCTTCTAAAACGTTTCTTATAAAATTGTTCAGCTACTTTTTTTTAAGAACTGGGTTTTTTGAAAGCACAGTTTCAGCGAGAAACAGTAAAGCTGGCTAAGAAACGTAGCAGGCAGCGTGGTCAAGAGGGCAAAGGCGTCTTTTTTCTACGACCCTGATTGCATGATCTGGGCTCAACCCGCACCCTGGTTACGTTGTTGCGTTCTTGGGTAACACGCTTTACGGTGATTATCTCTGCTTGGTTACTTCAAGCAAGCAGCAAATTTAATGGACAATAATTCGAAGAATTTCATTCACAGGATTACTGTAAACTCCTAAGCAAGCTTGGGTTTCTTCAAGCACGAAGTAGTCGGCACAATAAAAAGTGTGCGGATAATTCAATAGATCAGCCTCTGGTGTTTCCTATGACAGAAACGCAAATATGCAACTAACAAATCAGAAAGAAATTCAATGTGCGTGAGTTGAATTTCATTATTTTGAACTGAGTAAAACATTTTCAATTTTTTTTTGACATTTTCAATAATTGTTAAAAACAACACTTACTCAGTGCTGCCACCTAATAGCAATGATTGCCCACTTTGCGCTGACCACTCTCGGAATCTTTCAACCGAATGTTGAGCGAAATCAAAAAAACAAATTTTTGAAAAAATTGTCGAGTGTTCTTTCTAACTTTATGTTCACCCTGTTTTTGAAAAAAATAATTTCGTAGTCGTAGGCATAAAATAATTTCGTAGTCAGCTAGACGTAGCAATCATTTTCATTCGCTGCTTATGCCGACGACTCATCAGTGGCTCAACCAGATGGGGACGTAAAGTGGTTCAACTCAACCTTAGCCAAGCCACTTGAAAAATTTAACCCAACAGCGTTAAAAAATGCTTTGAACATGACTTATGAAAAAGGGGGGAGCTTGAATGAGCTCGCCATTTAATTCTTCAAGTGTATTTCGAATCTTAACAATTTCGATGTTTCAAATGGCTCTAAAAATTTACGAAATTTGATCCAAATAGCGTTAAAACGGTTAGTATTGTTTTTTTGAAAAATCACAAAAATTGCCCAGCCTTTGCCCCCAGACCTTGTATGTGATACGCGTGCGAGTTTGCACCACTTTTCTTAGCACGTTGCTCAATTGAAACATTTTTCAAGCAAAATTTCTTGGCCTTTGGGTTTAACCCCTCTCCACCTTGTGGTGTTCTAGCCCTCTTTGGCGACTCTCCCCCACCATGTGGCCCACGCAATGTGTAATTGTGCATTGCCCCTGGCCCAACGCTGACCTAGCACATTTACTCGTCCTTCAGCATTCAAGCCTGCATCCTGCAGCAAGAGAAATTTTTGGGCAACAATAGACTGAATTGTCAGTATATAAACCGTGTATACGCATCGAAGCGTTTTCTTTTTCTTCCTGTTACTGCTGTAGCAAACAGATTTGCGTTGCTCTGCCTTCAAGAGATGTTAGAAATATTGGAACACGTTTTGTATCTGCTTTAATCGACAAGAAGAACACGCCGAGCTACCACTAGACCAGAACCAAAACGTTGCCCAGTCTAGTTACGTATTGTCGCTGCAGTAATGGGCAGAACTTGGCAGTGGTGTAAAGTAACGAAGTACTTTTACTTAAGTAGATTACTTGAGTAGTTTTTTTCGGTAACGAGTACTTTTTTGAGTAGTTTTTTTTTTAACTATTTTTACTTAAGTACTTTTAGTCTGAAGTAATGCTACTTAAGTACTTATTATTTAAAAAAATACAAAGTAGTTTCAAAATTTGAGCTACAGTGTTGACTGCACTTTGACTGCGGGCATCAGCAGTCAATCATTCGTAAACGCGCAGTCAGGCCATAGACGGTCAGGCTATTCTCCCTTGCTCCTTTCTTTAAATTCCACGCTTGACTGCGCTCATATGCTTTTGAAAACGATAGCATTTTTTTTAATCAGGTAAGCTGTTGGACATGACGCAAGCAATAAAATAGCAGGATAAGATTTGTGCTTGCTTAGTGCTTACATCGACTTCTTAATCAAGACTAGGAACCAAAGCTCTACCGAATAGCTAGCCTGCAACACTGTAGGTAAACCTAACCATTTTAACACTAATAAAATGCAATAGAATCGTAATTTTGCCTGAAGTCATAAGTGAGTTAGTAGGTTAGGGTGTATTTACAATCGAGCTGTACGTAATTAGGGTGAAAGGTCCATTCGCGTTTTGCTGTTCTGTAGGACTTGAGGATTTAAGCAATTGCAAAAATTTATGAATAAGTGGAGATATGAGATCCTGGCAGGCGCGTAGCTAGGAATTTGCAATGGGGGTCTGATTCAAAGGCTGGAAACAACATCAAACGATCTTACTCCAGATTTTAATCGGTTTTAACGCAGATTGAGTCGGTTTTACAGTCAAAATTTAGGCGATCTCCAACAAAAAAGTCTTCAATTTTTTTTTTCTGGCGATCTACAAAATTTTAACAATTCAAAGCATACTGCTGTCCTCGAGCCGAGAACAGGGCAATTTTCGAGGACTTGAGGCCAAGGCCAAGGACTTCAAAACCTGTCCTCGAGGCCAAGGACGTCCTCGAGGACTCTACCTCTGCTGACTAGCACTGTAGCAGTAAAACTTCGTCATTGAGTAATGAACTGATGAAATGTTTAGTTTCTCTGTTCTTGAGAACAGTGTCTTGCAGTTTGAGGGCCTGGGGTTGAACTGATAAATATGCCGCCAAGATGGTATAGCCTAGTGGTTAGAGCATCTGTAAATCAAGCTGAAAATTTGAGTTCAAATCGGGTCCAGTTAAGCCAAAGACTTAAAAATAGGTAGCATAATGCAAACTGTATTCACATTTTCTTGCTTGACATTCTGCATTGAAGGTGATAATATCCTGCTCAGTGCTTACACCTTTGTATGGTAGAAAGGTGGCAGCTTGCCTCAAGTACCCTAATATCATTTTGCCATTTCCTGGTTAAGGCAATACGGTAAATAAATCAGTAAAACTAATAAAAACAAACTTGGTGAAATTTAGGAATTGCATGATAAACTTTGTCTAGGCAGGTTTTCTAAAGTGCAGCAAGTAAATTGAATTGGAATTAAATTAAGCTGCAGTCTAAACCTACTAATGCTGTGACAGGACACTGGTATCAATCAATGAATGACTGTGCTTCACTAACAGTTTCAGTTATGTTTCTATCGGTTTCTGTCTGACTTCACATGTCGTGAAATAAATTCAATTAAAAAAAATTCACAATAAGTTTTTCTTCATTAATCCAAAAAAAGTTTATCGCAGACTACTGAATTGGCTTTGGTACCTGACTTTTGGCGCACCCTGTAGATAGAGTAGACTGTTCTCTGACAAGGCACTTCCACGCTGTTGTTACTTTTTAGCATATAAATTTAACAATGGCAGTGAATGAGTATTTGAGCAAATATTTTATGAATTGATTTCTCGAATATAGTACCAAAAAACCAGCAACACTTAATATCTCATAACTTCTTAAGCTAGTGAGGGGTTAGAAAATCAAGCGCTTGTGGCCAGCACTTAAATTGTAAAATTTTGCATGTGGGGACGATTTTGCAGCCTTGACGAAACGCATTTGGCATGCGAAAGTACTTTAGTGAAGATTACGTAATTCCGTCGCCGAAATTGAATGAACACCAAAAAAAAGGTCTTCGCCGGAAATTGAAGTGGTGTTTCGCCAAAACTAGGTGAAGAATTAGGTCTTTTTCATCTGATCTTCCAGCGCTCAAATCTCAATGGGGAGACTCCTAAATCTCGATGGGGGGACGTGTCTTCCCTACAATTTAAGTACTGCTCGTGGCAGTGATGTGAAGGTAGTCGAACAGTTGTCATATGTCAATTGAACAGTTTGTTTATTTTGCGTGAATACTTTCAGAAATACTTCTACTTGAGTAGTTTTAAAATGATTACTTTTTTACTTTTACTCAAGTACTTTTTTGATCAGTACTTTGTACTTTACTTCAAATAGTTTTTTGACAGTAACGAAACTTTTACTTGAGTACAATTTTTGAGTACTTATTACACCACTGGAACTAGGACGTCATCGCATTCATGACCTCAGCCACGCGTCTCAATACTTACACCCTTTAACAAAATCCTGTTTGTGCGCCTGCGACGACTAACCTTTCAAGCATTTTGAAAAGTTGATTGGTGGTACAGAACTTGTCTGTGACAGCCGCTCCTTTTCCTGCGCTCTCCATTCTGACGATTCTTCGTGAGAAATGTCAGACGAAAAGCTGCTTTGGAGACAAGAACATTTTAATTCAAGCATTTTTTTGAAAAAAACTTGATTAAATTTATTTAATTTTTGAACCATCAAAAAACGGGCCCCCACCAAACTTGGGCCTTGGGCACTCCAAACGTGCAATACATCTGGCACTGGTCCTATTACAAACACTAAACTAGTTTTTGGTTAAAAGAGCATTCAGGTCGTAAAACTTTCTGGTAGGTTTTCTCTCTTTCTTGACAGATCTAAATTTTGATAGATATAAAGACTACCGGCACCAAATTTTTGCATTCTATGACCTTCCGTTCCCGAAATGAGACAATTTTGATTTCCTCTTAAAGGCGGTGAATCATCCAGCCAATTCCAGTGGTTTACTATAGCTAAAATTGAACTATAATTTTTGTTATTTTTTGCTTTGATTTTGGGGCTGCGTTTGCAAAGATATTCAACAAATACAAAAAGATGTCCCCCGAAAAAAGTTTTTGGAAACTCTGAGTTTTGATCTTCCCGCCAAAACCACAGTTCTCTAAACTATTAGACCTACTGTAATCTTATTAAATTATTAGGCCTAACTATCTCTAAACTATTAGGCCTAATAGTTTAGAGATAGTTAGGCCTACACTATTTGGAAATAAACTATCTCTAAACTATTAGGCCTACCACAGTTCTCTAAACCATTAGGCCTACTGAGGTTTTGACAAGAAGAACAAAAGTCAGAGTTTCCAAAAACTTTTTTCGGGGGGACATCTTTTTGTATTTGTTGAATATCTTTGCAACCGCAGTCCCAAAATTAACACAAAAAATATCAAAAATTATAGTTCAATAAATATTAGCTATTATTGTAAACCACTGGAATTGGGTGGATGATTCACCGTCTTTAAGAGGTTTTTCCCCTTAAGGAATTATGCCAGAGTTGCCAACTACAAACAAAATTACAAAGAGTTACTGTTTGTTCGTAACTCTCAAGTGTTTTCCGCAGTGTAGCACCGTTTTGTTTAGTTTGCTTCATTCAAGATTCGAACCAGGACTTGTGTATTTTATGCATATTGCATGATAATTTAGATTTCCCCCAGGACACCCTCTGGCTACGCCCAGGTATAGTATGGAATGGAACGGAAATTTCGGTATGGAATATCATGGAAGATGCCAGAATGGAAGGTTTCAAGAATGGAATGAAAGACAATCTTCCATACTTCCATACCAATTCCATACTACGGAGCAAAATGACGGGATCGGCAAATAATTCTCAGTAAAAAGCACAGAGCCAATATAACTGAAAACATTCTTTTATTTGAAATTACGTCATAAAAGTTCATAATAATACAGTGTTGAAGAGCAAACAATGTTACCGTATCGTAGTTAGGGAGTTAAATTGCAATATCACAAAAATATTGAGAATTGTGTTACGAAATAGTGAAATGGTTGGTACCAGGACAACAAGCTGAAATTACATAAATATACTGCAATATAAGCAAGTCTGAGGCTTACGGAGGAGTCTGAGACTTGCTTGATTTGAATGCTCTTTTAAACATCTTTTTCGCGTTCCTTTTCGTGCGTTAAGCTGCGAACCATTTGCGGAGACAATTCACTGTAGAGATACGAGAACGGATTTCTGCAACGTGAATTGCAATTCGATCTTTATTTACCTAGGTTTCTTGGCCAGGTAACAGCGAAGGGACGATTTGGTCTTCGAGTCAAGCTGTCACCATCCCACCGTCCTGTCTACCACACCCGAAGAATGCTTTACACTATCTCTTTATGCAAAATGTCAAGCTGAAAAACACTTAGTCAAGCGTACCAGTTTGACAAACGTCTTTGGTTTGACTCGACCTGGAATCAAACCCAAGTCTAGTGTTTCAGTAGCAAACGCTCTATCCCAGAGTTGTAAGTCGGTCCGGGCGTTTCGGGTAGAGTTTGGGCCGGGTTTAATTAAGCCCGACAAAAAGTCGGCTTAATTTGGGCTATATGTTCGTACTTGCTTTGTCTTTTAGTCCTTTAGATGCTCTGAAATAACTATGAAACATTAATTGACGAATTCGTTTACGCATCAGAACAATTATTGCTACACAATTATTATTATGACGTCACAATTGATCAGCAGTGACTAGTTTTATTAACCGACCAGTTGGTCGAGCGGTAACGGTTTCGTCTCTGGAGCTGGAGGTCTGAGCTTCATTTTCGGGCCGGTCAAATCGGACAAGTGTTGCCAACGGCTCGCCACCGCCGCAACATTTCTTCCAACGAAGCTGTGTTGCATGGGCGCAATGACGCTGAGATGGACCCCGCAAACTCGTTACACGCTTCGGCGTAATACAACGAGTGTAATGAAAGATTTGATTTGAACCGCATAGGAGTAACAACCGTACACATTATTTAGACTTAACTTAACTTTCGGGCTTTTTCGGTCCTGCTTATGTCTTTAAATCACTAGTCGGTCCATTTACCACTTAAGTTTAAAGATAAAACCTTGTCAGAAAGAAGTGTTTATTGTTGATCATGCCGTGTAAATTGAGATTGTCGTTCTCTTAATTATGTCGTGGCGACCTAGAAAAACAGTATAGATACAAAAAAAGAGCGATTAAGGCAAAAAGTAGACTAGTTAGTAGCTTTGTCAGCCTCAATTCGAACTCGAAAAACTTCATAATTTTGCCGAACTTGAACTCAAAAAAATTAAATTGGAGAACTCGAACTTGTCAATATAGGCTGAACTCAAACTCGAATAAAAATCGATCGAGGTCGCAAGTTCGAATAAAAATCGATCGCCCTGGTCCGCTTAGAATAAACAAAAAGTACAGTTTTTTAACCGAATGTGTAAAGTTAGGTTACGAAGACCTCTTGAGTACAAACCTGCGCTTCATTCGGGGTAGAACAGCGTTTTAGTAGGCGATTAATAGATATCCATCGTCAGTGGTTACTGGTTATTCGTCCTGTGTAGTGATACTGGGGTGCCCACTCTTTTGAGTGATGTGCAAATGGCTACAAACTTTCCTGGGTTTTCTACCCCAGCTGGGTGTGGTCCTGAATCCTGATGTGGTGTAGGACCTTCGTTGCACAAACATGTTATCGTTTAGCGGGAAGCAGCTGACCAGCTCCATTTTACAAATCAAGACTTTTTGGAAGGTCAAGAAGATTAAAAACTAGATCTAGGCCTACTTGAAACTGGGCTTTGTTTTCTGTCTAACAAGAGCACCTTTCTTCTCTTAAAATAACTGGCAGCGTGGCTTAGTGGTTAAAGGCGTCGTTTTTACGACGACCCTGATCTCGCATGATCTGGGTTCAATCCGCACTCTGGTCACGTTGTTGCGTTCTTGGATGAGGCGCTTTACATTGATTATCTCTGCTTGGTGGCTTCGAACACGCAGCAAATTTATTGGACAAGAATTTGAAGATATTCACAGGAACGTTGAAAATTCCTAAATGTATGAATATGCTGTCGTTCCTTTCTTTATATTAGTTTTTTTTTGCTGATACATTTCGACCAATTTCAGAGATTAAACTTTTCTTCTGAAAACAAGTCCATGTTTCTTGATTAAGCAGATGCGGATTCCTACAATCATGAAGTAGTTACCGCAATGAAAAGCGTGCAGATTGTCCGATAACTGGCGTCCAACGCTTTCCGGTGACATAAGGATAAATGTGCACAACAACAACTCTAGTTTGTGCGTGTAGCCAAATCGATCATCCACACAGTAGCGTAGCCAGGGGGGAGAGGCTATAGGCTATAGCCTCTCCCCATTGGCCTGTCAACCAAAATGCAGAATAAGGAAAATACCACGCTTTTAGCTCTTCTGAGACTGTTTTTTTGCGCTGGAATGGACTAAAAAGGGATTTAAAGCATCTTTAGAAACATATATTCAGGGGGGGGGCTAATTTTTCAAAAATTAAAGTCACAAATCAATGAAAATATTGAAAAGTGCCTAAAAATAAACAATCAAATATGATCGCTAGTGTAAAAACGTCAAACATAGGCTTTATCAACAAATACATTATAAACTCAGGAATAAGTGGGGGGGGGGGGGGGGCTATTCAGTGTTAGTTAATTACTAATCACTTCTCTCAAATATCTTTCGATTAGCCCCCCCCCAATTATTTTTCTTTATAAAATATAGACGAAATAGATTACTCCGTGTGAGTTTTATTGAACAATAGAATTTTATGATCTACCTGCATGTAAACAAGAGAACTACAATGTTATTATTAGTCACCTCCGACATAGCCCATTAATGCAACCAGTTGAATCATGTTGTGCTGCCAATTTCTATGCCACGTTTTAAAAGCATTATTTTTTATTAAAATAGCCCTAAAATTAAGTTATTTTTGCAAAAAAAGCAAAATTTTCGAGCGCTGGGGGCTCCGCACCCAGACCCCTTTTGGCCTCTGGGGGCTTCGCCCCCACATCTCCATAATAACCACCCATTGCAAATTTCTGGCTACACGCCTGCATTCACACCACTTTGGTGAGCAGATCCAGAGGATAGATTCCGTTTGGTTTTCCTCGCCATCATAATATAAAGTGAATTGATCAAACAAATAACAACCCTCGTACGTGATTCATGGGTTCGCAAATATTGCATGGTGATTGGTGAAGCTAGATTTCAAATTTGTTGTCAACAACCAAAAATTTAGTACAATTTGTTCAACTTTTGGCGCTGCACTGTTAATGCATGGCTTTGAAAAAAAAAAATTGCTACCGGTATATACATGTACGAGCATCTCGTATATATACCGGTTCACAATAGTCTATCATTTCCAGTCCACTTTGAAATTTGAAGTGCGCTGAAGTAGAGGAAGACCGAAACAAGCGTGGAAACAACTAGAGAATGAAACGAAGAAAAACGAACTGATGAAAGTTGCATGTCATCGAACGAAATGGAGAGGCTGGGTAAAAATAACGACCATACGAAATCCGGCCAATTCCATCAACGGGGATAACACCAGATCCAAAATGAGATAATGATGATGAATAGTCGATCACTAAACTCTGATATAATTAATATTACAAAACTCTTTTTTTTTGTCTGCTAGCAAGTTTTTCGGTTTGGGCGAGTGCAGGGTGATCTGAAACTAATGCTAGAAGTTTTATTCAAATTCAGGCGATTCTATATCGAACTAAAATTTAAGATTTTTCAGCCAATACTGACTTCATCAAACGGGTCATTGGCAGGTTGTGCTGTCAGAGAGGATAGTTTTAATGTTTCTAACAGCGCAATTTCAAAGCTGAGCCAATATAATAATTACGTCCTTTGTGTGTACAATGTTCCCACATTAGGTCAACATTTCGTCTCTACACTTTTTCTACGCAAACATTAGGCTATGTTTGATCTTAAAATGGTTGTAAATAGAACTGCTCAAAGTAAATATGGCGATAAATCAAAAATTAAAAGATATTGAGTGTTATAAGGTCTTCTTATTCAGTAAAAAAAGTCTTCGCGAAAAATCACGGATGATTCAGCATTCGTGTTTTCAAAAAGCGGCACCAACTTTGCCCAGTAAACTGAAAAAACTCGAAGGAAATAGAGTGAATATATTTATTAACAAACATTAAACGTAGAACACTATATTATGAGACAACTGAAACTTATATGGCACCGTAACAAAATAAACACAAATACAGCGCAACATACACGAATATGAAAAGCGAAATATCATGTGCACACAGTGGTGAAAGTTCCTATTCGTCAAAATGTGCATTTGGCGTCAAAAAAATTCTACAGAGTCGTATCTGGGAAGCTAGAAGTGGTAAAAAGCACAAAAGCACATTGTGGAATGCATGATTTACATGGAATAGCACATACAACGGTGAATTAGACATTGGCACAATTTCATTAAAAGCGTGTAACAGCATATCACAAATAATCAAAAATGTACAGCTCATTAAAACGATACAAAAAAAACAACAAAAAAACAGACATTCTTTCTTCCTTTTTTTTATAAGAACCAGTAAATTTTGAGTCGAGGCAGGCTGCTCCTAAATTTTCACGAATTTTCAGTCTCATTTGATCTTAATTTGTTCTGAAATTTATTGGAGAGTAAGGTGACACAAATTTATTATTTGGTTAAAAGTTGTCTTTTGTTACTGTTAGACGTATTACCAACGGCAATATAAGAAAGCCAAGAATACTCTGATAACTTACTAACATGCTGTGCTACCCCATGATGCTGAGCCTGGCATTGTTCTTAATTTGTTCATAAATTTTGAGCAAAGATGAACTTCGTGTTCTTATAAACTTGATCTTATAACAAAAAAATTTAAAAGTGGCCAAGCAAATTTTTTCAGCAAAGCATTCTCGAAATTTAAGAGAAGACGAAATAGATTTTACTGGCAGGGAGCATTACTTTTCGTATGCGACCAAACTTCATCAATCGCCACAACCAATAAAGCCGGCACACACTACATTGGTCGTGCGGAAAATCTTCAAAACTCTCGGTGGATTAATCGATCAGCGGCAAAAATTTGATAGCACAAAATCAACAAAAATCGCAGTCCAGTTTGCAATTTTTATAATACTAAACACTACGGGTTCAGCAGACAAGTTCTTTTTCAGGGCAAGTGGATCATGGAGGTTTTGAAAAGTTGAGAATAACAGAGAGGTTAAGATTAAGGATCTGGGTAGCGTAGAGCGAACGTGGATTTGAAGCCGCAGTATTCTAATACAGCCAATCTCTAGACACTGCCAGTGATGTGAAGTTTCTAGAGGTGAACGCTAAAAATAATGTACTAAAGCGCAAAGATTTTTAACCCAGTGGGAAGATAATTTTTCACTCCAAAACGTAACTTTTGTGAAATTATTTTCCACCAAGGTAAATCACAATTACTATTTCACCATAGAATCCCAACGTAATTTCCGATTTTTTTGCATTTCGGGTTAGAAAACAAATCATTTCCTTTAGGCAAAGTTTGCTATCAAACGATAAAATGTTCAGTATAAGCTTAAAAGAAGTTCTTGGACGCACGGAGCAATTAATCCGCGATATCAATTTTAGATTTATAAATCCGCAACAGCTCTTCCGCATTGTCACAAAACAAAAAAATAAAGCGATACAGCAGTTGCAAATATTGCGCCAAGATGTACTCTGCCCACCTTTAAAAGCTTGTGTATAGCCTATTTACGTTACGCAGTTATATAGAGAAAATTGCACATTCATACATTGAAAGATACATTAACACATAAACAAATACTGAAACACGTAAAGCAATTATTGTAGAAATTCGTTTTTACAACAAATATTGCCACTGAAAAAGCGGGTTTATTGACAGCAATAAAGTTTCAAACGTCAATAAAATGGTTTTAAAGCTAGACGCAATCTCAAACGACGACGATTTTACGAGGAACAATAAATTTCGCTCGCATAGCTGGCGCCTGTTATCGAACATCGTGTAAATTCCCACAAAAAAAATGCACCCTCCACCGAAGAATTTTTTGTCTTCGATTTCCATGTAGAGAAACTATTGTAGTTATAATTGGATATTTACTTGCTAAGTTCCTAGGCCAGAAGATAGCGAAATGACCTTCGGTCTTTTAATCAAGTCGCCACCCGTCTACAACACACAAAGGAGGCTTCGCACTGTCCTTTTAAAGTTGAACTTCAAGCAGGAAAACCGAGAATGCCAATTTTATAGTCTTGGGACTCTTGGTTTGACCTGAATGGAAATGGAACAAGAGCAGGGGTGACCAAACGATACGAGGAACGGGTCGCAGTGACTTTGAGCAGGTCGCACAATCAATGCTCGCCCGAACTAGAAAATGGTTTCTAGTGAGATTTGATGCAAAAATTGGGAAAATTTACGAGAAGACCAAAAGAAAAAGATCTTTACCGCTTTTTGATGTGATTTTTGTAGGACTTTTAGATGGTGACCAATCGAAACAAAAGAAAATTGATCTGTGTTTCTTGCAAATTTTCTGAGCAAGTTCATCTCGAAACCACTCGCCGACGGCTCGCGACGTGGGAATAGGGCAGGCCTGAACTACAGCCTTTGCAGGAGCAGACTCTCTTACCACTTGACCATTTATCAGTTCAATGCCCAAGTGATTTTCTGTTTCAGAACCAAAATCTTAAAAATAACGATGAGGACAACAAAATTCTTGGTGAACAACTCACTTCCCAAGAGAATTTTCCGATAAACATTAATAAATTATGCTGCTAGGTTTTGGATGCATACAAAAATTCCACAACTCCCATGAGATTGCTTGGGGTTCACTTTCGTTCCAAGCAAGCCATATTATATTTTAGCACATATGACAGCGTAAAAAGCTTCTCTCTCTAATTGCTACCAGGTTATTAGTACCAAATAACATTAACAAATTAACGTAAATGATGTACCAAAACAAATTTGAAATAATTGCTTTAGAGGCGATGGTGGTTGATGTTAAAAGGGCATTCAGAACGAAAATTGTTTAGCTCGGTTTTCTCTCAAAAATTCTTCACAAATCTACAAACTAACTTCTTCAAATTTCAGCTTTCAACGACTTTCCGTTCCCAAGATGTGACAATTTTGATTTCCCTTAGAAAGGCTTTTTCCCTTTAAAATTTTGCCATGGTTGCCAACTACAAACGAAATTTCAAAACGTTAGTGTACGTTTGTAACTCTCAATTACTGTTTTCGGCAGAGTTGTTGCCAAAACAAAGTAAAGGGTCAGAATTGTAAACCAGCTGCTTTTTAAGTAAATTCAAACCACCTTTCCGATAGTTGACTTCTGTCACATTGCTGGCAAAATGGCAACACTGAAGTAAGAGGAAATTTGTTAACTTTGAAATGCAATATTTTGAAAACGGCAAGACGTAGAAAGTTCAAATTTGGTGAGAATGCATTTAAAGCTTTTCCCAACATTTTGGTCAA
Organism: Trididemnum nubilum; assembly: GCA_963965965.1. Lineage (NCBI taxonomy): Eukaryota > Metazoa > Chordata > Ascidiacea > Aplousobranchia > Didemnidae > Trididemnum > Trididemnum nubilum. The sequence continues at coordinate 32,343,158 of OZ014479.1, read as the reverse complement.
CAGTAAAAAATTTGACTTGAATTAACTTTTAAATTATTCTAGCAACTTCATCATAAAGTATTGGACGTGAAAATATACGCCAAGTTCACATTTCCGAATTTTTTTTTTTTTATAAAAACAACAAAAACGGCAGAAAGACAGAATGTGAAAATCCATAGTCGAGAATAATTGTAAAATCGTCGGTATTATAAGGGAATTTTGATTTAAGAAATATCGCAATTATACCGGCGTATAATCGGCGGACATCTCTAGCATGTACACGCCAACAATTTTACGACCATGCGTAAACTAGTCTTTAATCATTAAAATGCATCAAAAATCAGCCTTAACATAAACAAGTAAACAATGGAGCATAATGAACAGAAACTTTAGACGTTCTCTATACGTGTAATTGAAATTAGAAAAAAAATAAAAGCGCAATTACATTAGCTAGCTTTAGCACAATTCAAACGGGTACATTACATTCCAAACACAAATACACCGAGAAAGCAAATGTAGCCATATGTTACAAACACAAACTTACATGATTTAATGAAAAGACATAGGAAACGCATTAGTGTACAGGGTACAATGGAACATTAATATACAATCAACTAAGCGTGTCCGAAAGCACACAGTAAAGTACGTCTACAGGTTAAAGTTCACATAGAAGAAATTCAGCGATCAATTAATTTATGCTTGGCGTATCGCCGCCGAGCCTTTAACCACTGTTGACATTGTGCGATTGCTAAGCTGCATAGATTAGCGTGACGTCATAACTGCCGAGACGTGAATGACCAATTTTGGTAATTCCAAGTTCATTACAGTTAACAAGTCGAATTACACATTAAGTAAGCTTTTGGGTTTACCACCCACTTAATAAACGTAAAAGCGATTTAATCCAGTGCCTTTTTGATCAAGAATAAATTATTCAAAGCATAAATATATTGAAATAATCATCTTTTCGCAAACAGAAACTTAAATTTCGTTAATACTGTATAAAGCGATTTAAACTGATAAGCAATATGGCATTAAAAATGCCTTTAATTTAGTGACGATACACTAGAGCAAATTTCGGCTTTTATTTCTTTTACTCAAACTGAAGTTAAAAATCTAAATTCTCTGCCATATCGTAGTGCTTGTTGTATTTGCGACAAAAGGTTTACAACCGTAAAACATGAGAACTTTGCCGGATAATTTCTTATATAATATAATCATTTATGAACTCACAAAATTGTAAACTTTATCAAAGTTTTTAACTGCTAATGCTACAAAGAACACTTGCATTGACACTGAGCACCTTTGGATAAACAGTACCGCAGGGACTTATTTCAAACCCGACAAATAGCATCTCCCTACATTGAACTAATCAAAGTCTGGTAACGTCCGGCAACGATCGCAGAGCAGGGTAAACAAACGAGTTCTTTGCTGGTACATTTTCCACAAGGTTGCGATTTAAAATCTTCGTCACAGAGCACAAACCGGATTTTTACCATCAATTATGTCGTTTTCAACTGTTTCGCTTTCAGCTGCGGCAGCTGCTTGGTTGGACAAAACCGCACAGATAAAAGCCAACCCTGTCCCAACTAACGCAGCGATGTAGGCCCAGCCAATGTGGCAAGTACCAGTCTACATAAAAAATCATATACTAAGTAAATACTAAAGTATTATTGAGTCACAGCTTATTTATGACATGTATAAAAATGCTTGCTTTTGATTATAGTAATAGAGTAAATACTGTACTCAAACTAAATTAATTCGATTAACTATTCTGGCCAAAGAAGACCGGACGTGAACAGATAGATTTTAAAGCAATCAATAGTGAAGTCAAGAAATAAACACGTAGAACGTCATGAATTGCTAATTAGGTAAATGTCAGGATAAAGCACTTATGACATTCGCAATTACATTTATCAGTCAAAGTAATGCAAGCTCAACTAAATTTGATACCTCTTCTTTGAAGCATGCATTTCAATGTTTTGAAGTCCTAAGCCCAAAAATAAAGGCTGCAACTTTTGGACCACATAGTGAATGAGAGAAAGATGGTACAAAACTTTCATAGCTGAAAATTTAACCTTCTAATTTCTAGCTCAAATTTGAACTTTATCAGTTACAAACTGGTATCTACTTTTGCACAAATCAATTTAAAAATAGCTAGTTTATCACTTTCAAAACGCCACAAAATAACAATTCAACAGCGTAAAATACTTGTGAAATACTTACATAAAAGGCAGCTGATGTCCAACCACATTCATGCTGTACCTTTTCCGAACCCCAACCGGCAGGAAATAAACCCAGTGCCAAAATTAAGAATAAACCTAAAACAAAATTGCATGCACAATAACAAGTAAAAAATTGAAACTCTGCAGTGACATTAATTTTCAAATTCACATGCTAAAAATTGTTTCTGAAATAGATTGGTTACTGGTTCACGAAAACTCCTTTCAAAGCATATAAAAACTTAAGAATTTGTGCAAGCTATACCTTACAACGCTCTCAAAAAATCTGAAATGATAAACATCTATTTCAAAATCAAACACAATGTACAGTAGAAATCAGATGATTATTTTGCACACAAACTATTAACAACAGCTTATTGCAACGTACAGCCACACTCACAATCAGTCACAAATTAGAAACTTCGGTCATGTCTATAAACAAAAATAATATAGTTTCTAAATTAAACCCTACACGGTATGAACCTATGTTACCATTAAGTCGATTTTCATCAGCGAATCAGTGTTTTTGTTGGGCGCATGTTGACTCATTTTTGGATTTTTCGCTGCTTACTATAGGAAAATCACCGAATTTTTGGGAGCAGACCGACTCACAAAAACCTACGAGGGAACACTGGTATCAACCATTGTAATAATAATGTATAATTTCTGCTCATTTCATACCAGTATTTTCGAAATGTAAATAAGCATACCTGCAATTGCTTGCAATATCCCAGAAACGCTGAAAATGCTTTTTTTGCCAATACTGCGACGGCATAAAGCAACGATGGAAAACATTGAGACCATGAATAAAAATACAATACCAATTGCCATAAATATGCATGTTGCCACCCAAAACGGAGATGCAATTTCACCGACAGAATGTGCATACACTCGGCAATTTTTAGATACACTTAAAAAACCAACAGGACCAGTTTCTTCACAACGAAAAAATAATCCAGTAGTTCTAATCATCGTCTTTTCTTGTTGAGGAAATAAAGCACTACCATTGTTACCACCATTTTTGACAGCTGGTTGACTTATTAGCCAATGTGCACTTAAAAATGAAGCTAGTTCAGTTAAGAATATGAAGATGCTCAACAACGACCAAACCAATGACCGTAAAGTCACTACAACATAGCAGCACATTTTAATTCTTTAACTTTGGGCCAATTAAATGCTTTTTGTATTATCAGCTTAACTGCTAATAGTATTTGATATATAATACACTGTATCTGCAAAATACAAAACAAATTTAAGCTGGGAATGTTCATTTCAAAATAATTACGTATTCTAGAATAATTGTGAATCTTTTTTTCCGAATCCAGAATTCCGAATCCTAAATATATAAAATGGCCGTCGGTACTATTTTGTTTTTCCTCCTAAATAAAGGTGAAAACCAAAAAAAAAGGTCATCACTTGGAATTAGGACGTTTTCCCCCAAATAAAGGTGAAGACCAACGGAGAAAGTCTTCACGCAAAACTAATACATTTTTCCTCCCAAATTAAGATGAAAACCAAACTTGCAGTTTTTCTTCACATCTAAACCAAATCCTAAAAATGGAACCGGTTCCAAATAGGATCCGGTTCCGTAGGATTTGATATTCTGAAATGAACATCCCTAACCTAGCAAACCTTAATATATCATCTACTTGTACGATTGTAGTCGAGATAATCAAACTAAGGTGACAGTAGTTGTCAAATTTAATACGCATATGCACGATTGAAAAGTTTGCATGTTGCGTAAAATCACATAATTTCGCACCAACTTATAAATTTACTGCAGAAAATGCAAATATAACTTTGGCTCGGTGCAAAGTCATTTCAACAACATAAACCAATAGCGTGGACTATGGGATTCTACCAAAATATTGGCAATCCCAAGGAGTGAAACATTTTTTTTTCAGAATGCATAGCACGCATTGCAGACACTTTGTAAAAAATCTCATCTCAACCCTAGCCTACAACTGTAATAATCAAAATACAAATTTCGGAGACCGAGTGGCATCACCTGAATCTTTGTTTATTTCAGGAAAAGCCAGCACACACGTTTTGTGCGCCAAGTCACTTCATTTTTTAGTTCAAGTCGCAGAGAGGATCAATAAAGAATTTCAATAGCAAATTCTATTTGTCTCAATGGGTGTGCACCATCTACTTTATTTGGGTTGGCACAGAAATATATGAGTGCTTGATTGGCGAAAAAAAAACTGGTGCAGTGTCCAGTATTTAAACTTTCTAATCTGGGACACATGGAGCGGATCCTACCAAAACATACAGGAGGATAAGAACTGCAAGGATCACAAGAACCCAAACTCTTGCACCATTGCAATCCTTGTGACCTCTTTGGTCCTTGCGGTAGTGATACTGTATATGAGAACCCTAATCCTTGCGGTCCTGTATATTTCAGATTTTACTAGTAAGCCTAGTTACTAAGGTAGTAGGCTACCGTAAAACAACTATACTTTGTACACCAGTTCTAACTTCAAACAGTGCCCCTAGTGCCTGGTTTTAAGTTTTTTTTTATGATTTTTCGTCTATGATAGGGTTCAGCAAGTTTCCAAAACCGCTTTTCCAAAACTTTACCAAAAAAGCATAAACAATAAAACTCAAAACCAACCACTAGGGGAGCTGTCCATATTTAGACCGTGTTGTCCAAAGTTCAGTTGTTTTACAATACCACATGCTGGCATTAGGCAAGAATTCTGCATTGTGTAACCATTAGGCTAAACTCCTTTGTATCAGAAAATCAGCAGTTTTATGAAGTACAAACCAAGTATCATACCATAAGCCAGTTTCAATTTTGTATAATGATAGATACCGGTACAGTAGGCCTATAACAAAAACACTGATTTTTGGAATGCAAACAAAAGTAGGCTACTGGCATTAAAAAATGAAGGAAAAGGCTTGGTGCATGTTCCGTGCGCTGACATTTTGTAATATAACTTTAATAACGTAATGCTAACCCTTAACCTAATCCGAACTTTAACCTTCGCCCAAACCTACAGGCCTAACTGTAGTAAACGAAAAAAAAATTTCTAAAACAAGTGATGTCACCAGAATCTTTGTTTATCTAACCATTTACTTAAATAAAAAATTAGTACTTACTCAAAAATCTACTTCAAATAAAAGTAGGGCAAAGTATTTTCACCTACATAAAAGTAGGAAAGTAGGCAAGCCAAAATCAATTGTACTCAGTAGCCTACTTAAGTAGGCCTAATGAAAGCAGTTTTGAATTTTACTTGTTTCTTTATTCCTCGAGGATTTGCTGTTGTCAGAGGTGGGCAGCACAAGTCACAACAGTTGCACCGCAACAACAACTACTCTAAAATTCTTGCAGCACAAGCGTTTCCGCAATTCCCCAAAATAATTGCGCTGCAAGCACATCCGTGATATTTTGATAAGTATAATTTTGATTGACTCACTGATCAAACTGTCGTATAGGTTGCGATATGAAACAAATTTTCAAAACAAATCATGCACACCACCAAATAGTAAATTTTTTGAAATTAAAAAGAAATCTTCTATGGCTATCATGTGGGGCTACTAACTCTAAAAATTTCATTTTGCTTCACAATCTCCATGCTTTCTGTGGTGTCTTAGTCCAAAACTACCTAGTCAGAATTATAGGGTCTCTTTAAATTCTTTTGTTTGATAAACAATTGATAGTCTAGTCCAGCAAGTAATAGGTATGAGAGGAGCATTTGCTATGTTGCGATTAGGCAATATTTTCTCGAAAATTTGAGATACATAATTTTTTATGGATTAGCAAGCCATTTTCAGTTTAAGAAAACTCTATTTATGATAATGATATGGTAGCAAAAATAGAATTTCTTGAACTGCGCAAAGATGCACGCTTTAAAACTGATTTAACCAGAGAGGTTATAAGAAAATTTAAGGCTAATACTGGTATTTAAAATGAATATCCCATCTTTCAATAAAAGCTTTGGGTTTCATTCAATTTCCTTCAACTTATTGCTGCGACGTGGGATTTTCTTCAATGGTGTCCATAAAGACAAAATATCGAAAAAGTCTTGAGATTGATAATGATATGAGATGTTTTCATTCCTGCACTCAGCCTAGATTAGAATGCTTAATAACAAAACAGCAGCATCAATCTTCTCTTTAAATGCATTTGTAATAAAAAATGACCTTATTTTTCTGTGTGTTAGTTTGGATTGGTCATTGGAAGCTATTATAGTTGCTGTTTTTCTAAAAAGAGTAATTGACATACATCAAAATATTTTAGGGGTAACAACATAGGAAAGGTCAAGAACCACTGCTTTAGAAGCAAAATAGCATTTAGAACTATTGATACTATAGGTAGGCTAGCCAACTAACTGTTCTTCCGGTAAAAGGCACATGATTAGCAGAGCGCTAATTTATTACGTTGATGTTTCGCTCAGCTGAAAACGCCGAACATCACCAGAAGTTGAGTTAGAGGACTGTCAAGTACTCCTCCAATACTAGCCCAAACAGTACATGTAGCAGATAAGTTAATACAGAATAAATATCAAAAGAACCGAGTAAATTAAGTGAGGTATAGATGATTATAACGTCATAATGATCAACTTGTGAGCTAGGGCCAATTCAACAAAACGTAAAAATTCAATTGCTATTCTGTGATGAAACGAGAGAACATGGCTAAGTCACATATGGTAAAAAAAAAAAAAAAATTAGCAATAAAACAACATTAACTGAGCACTTTTGGCTACAGGTCGGTACACTGATGGCAATGTCTCACCATCCGAGCGGTTGATAACGTTAGTGTGGGCCAGTGTTCCCACTAAGCCGATTTTTTTCAGTGAATCGGCGATTTGATGGAGCAAGGGTAAATAAATTTTGGCAATATAGTGAACATAGCTTTAGAAAATTCGACAAATTTGTGGAAACATGACAGTTAGTATACTTTAATACTGGTTTGGTACGAAATTAAGGGTGCACAAATGTCTTTTTAGAGTTTTGGGTGCAATTGTTTAAAGAAAATTTGGGCACTTGCTGATTAGCCATAAAGTTAGAGGGAACACAGGTGTGGGCATTCATAAACCAACTTTCAGCAATTAACTGTCTACGTTAACTATTAACATGTTTTAAAACCGTGGATTCTTCCCAATCAATACGATGATCAAACAACATTAAATGTTCACGTAAAGCGGATTTTTCTGGTTCTGTATTTTTTTGATGACTATTTTATGTTCTGCAACACGACTTTTTGAATCCTGTTTTGCTTGCCCCACATATACAAACTCACAATCAGCACAAGGCATCTTATTAACTAATCAACTGCCTTTTATAAACTAATCAACTGCCTTAAAGAACAGTTAGTAGGCAAGCCTACTTATAGTATCGATTTTCATGCCCGGTAGACCAGATGGTTCTAGAAACCACTCTTCTTCAGTTTTTGAATTTAGAACAATTTTTATTTTTAACATTTAGGACTATTTTGCCTCTAGAGGCTAAATAGCATTTAGAATTATTTTGACTCTAGAGGCAAAATAGCATTTAGGACTATTTTGGCTCTAGAGGCAAAATAGCCACTGCCTTAAAATATCGATTATTGGTATCGGCCTAAAAATTTCTAAAATATCAGTATTGGCCCGAATAAGTCATAACTATCGAGCTCTAATTTCTACTCATAAATCATAGCTGTAGCCTACTCCAAGAAAATATTACTTGAAGTAAAGATGAAAATAGAAGTAACAGAAATAAAAAGTAGGCTAGCCTACTTACCAATTAATAGGCTACCAGTAAGTAAGCCTACCAGTACAGAGTAGGCTGGTTCGTCACTGCCAGTACTACTTAAGTAGAACAACTGTACGTCGTTACTGACCACTTTTGAACACTGCAGAAAATTTTGAATTTTATTTTCTGATAGACAAAAGCAGAAAGTATTATTAGGCCACTCGGCTTACTATCAGTTATAATACAGTAGGCCTAGCCTAACTCATTGACACAAAGCACAGTTAATAACTTCTCTTTTCTGCTAGTGTACTGTACCAGTAACCGTTGATTGTTAAATGAAAGTGCAATAACATGACACAGGACTTGAATGCAAATAAACATAGACCATACGGTACTGCCAGACTGCATAGACAAAATTAGGGTAATCTTAACTAGTCTATTCAAACACTTGTGCGCAAATAAGCTCTGCCTTTTTTAAGACATACCAGTAGTTTTTTTTTGGTTTTTATGAAAGAAGTCTAGAAGCAGAGCCTCAGTGTCAGTCTCACAGAAAATATGCTTAGCCTAAAATCTCAACGCCACAAAACAAAGAAATGAAAAATCATGCTTGAAGTTACTAGATTATACCATTAGCCTCAGAGTCGACTTGATCTGTAATCTTGTTAGAGCAGAGTTCATTACTCTTTAGACTTAGGTACATTAAATGCGGAAAACCTGAAAATTTTACAAAGTGATAAGGCGAATGGAACACGCATGGTTAAATAAACAAAGATTCCAGTGACGTCACTTGCTTTTGGAAATTTTTATTTTGATTACATATTACTGCCGACCGGAGGTTTGTGTTCGGGTAAATGACAAGCAATCAAAGTTGTTCCATGTGGGCATTGGACTCCAGCAAGGGTGCGTTTTGTCACCTCTCCTTTTCATTGTTTACATGAATTGGATCGACAAATGCAGCCAAGCTGATGAGTGTGCCACGATTGGAAATTGCAAAATCAGTCGCCTGCTATTCGCTGATGATTCGGTTCTGCTTTCTTCCACAGAATCTAGCCTCCAGCACGCATTAAATAGCTTTGCAGATGCATGCAAAACAGCCGGAATGAAAATAAGCACGGCCAAAACCGAGGTACTTCATCTTTCAAGAAACCCTGATCAGTGCGTATTTTAAGTGAATGGAGCAACACTGAAGCAGGTAGAGAAGTTCAAGTATCTTGGGGTTGCATTTACAAGTGACGAAAGGCAAGACGAAGAACTGGATACCCGAATAGGCAAGGCTAGTGCAGTAATGCGAGCTTTGCACTACTTGGTTGTCATGAAACAAGAATTGTTGAAATAAGCAAAGCTCTCAATTTTCAAAGCAGTTTTTGTCCCCATTCTCACTTATGGTCATGAATCTTGGATAATGACCAAAAGAGTTCGATCAGAAGTGCAAGTGTATGAAATGAGGTTTTTACGAAGAATCAAAGGAGTTACACTGTTTAACAAGATGTGTATCTCTGAGATTCAAAAATCTCTCAACATCGAGCCATTACTTCTCCGAATTGTAAGATCTCAGCTTAGATGGTTTGGCCATGTAAGCAGAATGCCTCAGGTAAGACTCCCCAAACAAGCTTTACATGCCAAAGCAAATGGGAGAAGACCAGTTGGACGACCTAGAACTAGATGGACCGATTACATTGAGGATCTTGGATGGAATCGTTTGGGATTTCCCCCAAATGAAATGATGGAGGGGATGGAAGACTGTGAGGTGTGGCAACTTAACCTCGAGCTGCTGCCCTTGCAATTCCCACGGAAAAGCGAGCAATGAAGAATAAAGAAGACACTTATTGGTTTGGGTTAGAGTTTAGGTTAAGCTTTGGATTAGGGCGAGGATTAGGATTAAGGTTAGGGCTTAGGGTTAGTTTTTTTAGGCTTTATTTCAAAATGTCTGTGCGAATGGAACATTCACCAAGCCTCTTCCAAAATTTTACACAAAATGTGAACAAGGTTGTACAAAGCACACCTGATCAGACTAATCCGAAAATTGAGAGCAAAATTTTTGCTCGTAAATTGCATCGCACCACTCAATTCTATCCGCAAATATCTGATATATCGCACAGCACTGCAAAAAGTTGGTGAACTTGTAACACCACACCGCAAATACTACCGCAAAATTATAAACCAAACTGGTTGGCACCCCACAGCCCCATGGTTCACCTGATGCTAATCAAACAATAGCTTTAGACAATGACTTGGTCTAAACTGTTGCTTAACTAAGCAAGCCCATTAGCCCAACCCTTGATAATAGGTCTCAGTTCAATTCTAAACAATAAAACATCATCCCAATCACGAATCAAACCATGGACATTATGTTTAGAATACTGAATATACCAGCACTTTGATTTTAGAAGTTCCAACTGCCAAAGTTTGTTGGCTGCAATCATGCAAACAGTAGCATTAAAAGCACAGTCACATATGACATCATTACTAGGCTTGCCAGAATACCTAAGTCATGGTCATGCTTGATAAGTTACATTGTAAACAAATCTGTCTTTTAATTGTAGTTTTATAGCCTACCAGTACCACACAACTGATAAATAAACATACCGGTATTAAGTTTCATATCAATTTAGCTCTAAAATTCTGTAATTTATCTTGCATTAACAACTTTAGCTCAAAGTTTCTTAAACTTAAGATGAAGAATTGTTACGCAAGAGTATGAAGCAGTTTTAATCATTAGTACCGGTAGATCTTATTTTTTGTTACTGATATCACATATGATATGGGAATACAATTACAAATGAAAAACGTGGTTTAAACACTTAGTGTTTTTGCACCATCAATCAATGAACATTGAATCATTGACATGTTGAATTTGAAACAACATTACAAGCAACTATTACTAATTATGGTATCTATATATATCTATTGATTTGAAATGGAGAGAAAAAGACATTGGTACACAGACATTAAAATATGGCTCCTCTTAAAACAGTAGAATTCTGAGGCTACTTTACACTACAGCTACAGAACAGGAATAGGTTGGCATGTGGGGTTTGTTGGCTGATGACAGTGATACTAACTACCTGTACAATCACGTTTTAAGAGAGATGTTCAAACTATCGTAGGAATCTGAAATTTCTCACTCACTGCTTAGAGTTAGACTACAGTAGGCCTACTCTGGAACTGTAGACTCAAGCTGTCAATAAAATTTTGTCATGCTTTCAGTACCAGTAATGCTTCAATGATACACTTTAATTTTCATCATAATGTACGGTAGGCTATCAGTATCAGGCAACATTATTTGGTTTAACTCAACTTACGTTACAAGTCCTGCAAGTATGCTATTACAGAGTGAGTACCGGTACCATACCTGCTTACAGTTTGACTATTTTCAACTTATCCGTTAGTGTCTAGTGTACTGTTATGCAGTAGGCCTATGCAATAGTGTAGGGAATTACAACTGGTACCGTTCCTACAGAATGAACGACAACCAGTACCGTCCAGCCCAGCTAATCGGTACTGTTAGTGTTAGACACAGCATGCAAGGTAGGCCAGTGACTTGAAGGATAAACCTAGGCTACAGGTTAACCATGTTGTCTAACAGATCTAGGCTGCTACATTGGAGCCTGAATTTAACAACTGAGGTAAAGAGTGGCTAACTCCTAACCGAATCCTAAGAAGCTGTCTCATACCGGTACTTCACGCTGCAGCGATGCACTGCACAGCAAAATTCCTGGAATTTATCACGCTGCGCGGCGCGGTTGGTCTAACAACCGCGTACGCTGCGCGGCTACCACCTCTAGTGCAAAGTGTCAACTAAGTGAACTAACTGCAAATGAATATGGCAAAAGAACCGCGGATATGTGCCAAGTGGTGCAAAAAGCGGAAATACAGAGTGTCCCAAAACAAATGAAACCCATGACCAGGGTTGGACATATCGACTTGAAATCGATACTGTTATTTGTTACTTTTTAATAATCGAATGCAAAAATTCTTTACTTTTTAGTTTCATTATCGAATGTGCCTTTTCCCTACTTTTTTGCCTGGTAAATCGATATTAATCAATCAATTTTTTTTCAAGCCAAGCAAAATTTTTTTGGAAGCACGTTAATTATCTTTTCATGTACTGCGGTTTTATTGTGGAAGTAATTATAATTTTACTTCAATTAATGTATGCATTAGTTCAAAATTTCGCATCGCAGTCATTTTAACTCCATTCCAAGTTATACAAACACGAGGAGCTAGTCGTGCAAAACTTACACGGGGAGCCGCACTCAAGCGTAACAGTATGTCGCTTTCGTAAGCTAAAAAGCAGCTGCTACGTAATTGCTATCCCCTCAGGCTGGCATCCCTGCCCCAACCATAACTGTAATGCAAGGTTTTGAAGCCAAAAAAAGGGTGCTTCATGCATTTCCTTCCCAGTTCCTGCATACTGCATCACACATTCACTACCCATCCGCGAATCGAACCCGGGTGCAGAGGGTTTACTGCTGAGCGTACTAACTACTACATTGCCCAGCTTGCAGCATTGTGGTGACAAAATGTGGTATTTAAACCAAATGTATGAGAAAAAGGCAATGGCTCGTGCATGAGCGTTTGCATGACTAGCTTCTACTTATGCAAACAGTAGAAACTAGTCATGCAAAAGTTACACAGGCAGTCGTATTTGAGCCTAAACCTTTATTGCCTTTTTCTCATAAATTTGGTTTAAATATAACATTTTTCGACTGCATTGCTGCGAGCTGTGTGGTGTAGTGGTTAATGCGTTTGCCTTCCAACCATTGCACCTGGATTCAATTCCCACTTGGGTTGGAGAATGCGTAGAATGGAAGTATATGGAGTATAGATGCAGTAAGCAGGAGTGAGAAAAGAATTGCACGAAACAATCTCTTTTTTGCTTGAAAACCTTGCATTACAGAGAAGAAGCTAGTCATTCAAAACTCATGCGGTGAGCCGCAATGAAGCGCAACGGTACGTACGTCACTTTCGTAAGCGAAAAAGCTTCTGTTACGTAATTGCTATCCCTCAGGCTAGCATTGCTGCCTCAACCCTAACTGTAATGCAAGGTTTTGAAGCAAAAAAAAGATTGCTCCATGCATTTCCTTCCCCGCTTCTGCGTACTGCGTCTATACTCCATATACTTCCATTCCACGCGTTCGTAACCCAAGTGCAAATCAAACCTGGGTGCGATCGTTGGAAGGCGAATGCATTAATCACTAAACTCCAGCACAGGTCGTAGCAATGAAGTAGCAAAATGTCGTATTTAAACCAAATGTATGTGTAGGAGATACCGCATTTTTTGCCAGACGTTACATCATGCAGTGATTTTTGTCACGCTCTGTTTGATTGCTACGTAGATCCTTTGTCTACACCGCTGTTAGTGCTATCTCTACACGTGGTTTTTAGTATCAGTGCTTTGCTTTACAGTGCTTTAGCAAGAGAGATGCAGACGAGCGAGAGGCAATATTAGTTAGGAGTGTATACTGTTAGTAGATGTTTTTATGCTTAGATTTGATAGGCTTTGGTTTCAGTGGCGTCGTAAGTTATACCTTTTTCGTATGTGGGAGTTATTACTTACCTTCAGGCTAAGTTAGGGTGGAGTTTAATGTTTATTTTGGTTTACAGAATGCCCACCTGCTAGTTCGTATCGTTTATTAGGTACATATGCAGCACATGTGTGCCTGTCAGTCAGTGATGGAGTCGAGTACTCAACTTCCGAGTACGAGTACCGCAAAAAACTTCGAGTACGAGTACGAGTACTGATGTTGAAAAATGTACTCGAGTACGAGTACCGTAAAAAAGTTCGAGTACGAGTACGAGTACTTTTACAAGTTTAAAAAAAAAAAAATTTAAGTTGTAAACAGCTCAAAATTTGTCGCAAAAACATAAACGAATACGTTTTTTTTCTGTGAGTGGGATGTTAAGAAGGCGCACAACTGCAGGCAACAATTTTTTGCTAAGTTACACGCAAAATTACTGTAATATTTTAAACAAATTAGGTACCTTGACGTTGAAAGCAAGTGCACGTTTTTTTGCGCGTCGGAAAAAACCTTGGCTTGCAGAAGCAGCAAATTGCTCATTGTTGCAAGAAGTTCTGTTGCAGTCGGAGAAAAATGTTTATCTCTAAAACTGAGCAAAGATAATTAACTTGAAGTTTTTGGTAAAATTCAAGCTTTGATGGAAGTTTACGGCAAAGAATGCATGTCAAGAACCCGCGTTTTTGAATGGCACAAAAGATTTCATGAAGGCCGGACCATAGGCGTAGCCAGGATTTTTGATTGGGGGGAGCCCAAACCACAAATCACACGCAATGTCGTCATCAGAAATTTTCGAAAAAGTAATTTTTTGTGGGCAAAGATATCGTAGAATGGAAGATCTGAAGCCGTAGCCTAATGGCACTTTGCCAGGATTTTGGTAAAGGGAGAGGGCGAAAACTAATTGTTGTAAAGTGTAAAAATCTAACTTTGAAGACGTGTTGAGTAAGCTAGTGTACTCAAACGTATCAGAGACGGGGGTCTGGGGGCAGAGCCCCCAGCCGCCGGTGGCTATGGGGAACTGGGGGCAAAGCCCCCAGCCGCTGGGCGATTTTTGTAAGTTTTTGGAAAAAAAAGCTATTTAAATCCCGTTGGATCACATTTCGCACGAGTTCAGAGCCATTTCAAAGAACTAGATTTTTAACATTTCAAAGCCAATCGAAAAAATTTAGTTGTTCAATCCTCTTTTTGCAATTAAATCCCAAAACACGCTTAGAATCTTGCATTATGGTGTAAAATTTTAATTGTAAGTGATTTGGTCTATAGGGGGAAGTAACGAACAGTGCCTCCTGCAATACTTTAGCAGTAAATAATTAAGTTTATAATAACGTTAAACGAGGGCCTGGGGTGGCAACTTTTAGGTCAAAACTCTTAGATTTCTCACAGGTTTTGCATATAAAAGGTTAAAAATTTGCATTAAGGGGCCCCTGGCCCGGGAACCTTGGTCGTCACTCAGGGGCCCTTGGGCTCCCTGGTTGCCAGTTAGAGGCCCCGTAGCCCCTTGCTTGTTGGTTAGGAGCCCAGGCCCCCTGGTTGTTAATTAGGGGCCCTGGGGCTCCGTGGTTGTGAGTTAGGGGCCCCGGGGCCCCCTGGTCGTCAGTTAGGGACTCCAGGACCCCTTGGTTGTTGGTCAGGGGCCCTGGGGCCCCCTGGTCGTCAATTAGGAGGACCCCAGTGCCCATTCGTTGTCGATTAGGGGGCTCCTGGCCTCCTGGTTGTCGGTTAGGGGCCCCCTGGTTGTTAGTTAGGGCCCTGGGGCTCCCTGGTTGTAAGTTAGGGGCCCCGGAGCCCCCTGGTCGTCAGTTAGGCACTCCAGGGCCCCCTGGTTGTTGGCTAGGAGCCCTGAGGCCCCCTGTTTGACGTTTAGGGGCCCCCTGGTTGTCGGTTAGGGGCCTGGGCCCCCCTGGTTGTCAGTTAAAGGGCCCCCTGGTTGTTAGTTAGTGGCCCTGGGGCCCCTGGTCGTCAGTTATGGGCCCCCTGTTTTTCAGTTAGGGGTCCCGGACCCCCTGGTTGTCGGTTAAGGATTCCAGGGCCCCCTAGTCGTTAGTAAGGGCCCCCTGGTAGTTAGTTGGGGGCCCTGGGACTCACTTGTTGTCATTAATATTATTGTTAATTACTGTTATGTGCGGAATTACTGAAAAAAAACTGCAGCTAAACATCGTCAGGCTATGTTGTCATAACTTTTTGTCGTTAGTGGTATTTTGATTGGGGGGCCCGGGCCCCCTGGGCCTCCCCTCTGGCTACGCCTATGGGCTGGACTGATGTTGGAGATGATGAACGTTCACGATGCCCAACCATATCAAAAACCCTAACAATAACCGAGAAAGTGAAAAAATTGTCCGAGAAGATCGTCGGCTTAGTATTCGATTGATAGCAGAGAAGATGTCCATTGACAAAGAAACAGTGTGGCAAGTACTGAATGAAAATCTGCATATGACAAAGGTCTGGGCACAAGTTGTTTCAAAGCTTTTAACTAGCGATCAAAAAGAAAAAACGCCAAGAGATTTGCGCTGACATTTCAAAACAAATTGAAGAAAACCCTAAATTTTTAGACAGTGTGATTACTGTACATGCGATGAGAGATGAATTTTCCAGTACGACCTAGAGACAAAAAGGCAGTCCATGCATTGGAAAACTGCAAACTCACCTCAAATTAAAAAAAGTAAAATAGAGCAAAATCAAAATTTAAGGCAATGTCAATTTTTTTTTTTATGTTAATGGTGTTGTCATGTTCGTTTTCTTTTTATGAAAATCCGAATGAAACGCTGTGTTGATGCTAAGGGAGAATACATTAAAGGGGAAACAAAATAAACCGAACTTTTTTTCTTCAATAAAATTGTTTTATGTCACCAGTCTTGTTATTTAATAGCGACACCTCGTATACCGTATGCTTCTTTCAATCACAAATAAGCTTTCAAAGTCCTCTACTCCAAACATGATTACCCACAACAAGTTTTTGAGAGCTTTTGCGATTAAATGTTATATTAAATTAACATTTAATCATAGGTGGGCAAGTTAATGCAAAACGTTAGCTTCGTTCACCACTAGTCCGATAACAAACTTCACACCTCCGTTAACGTTAATCCATTATTTTCAGCTTTAATTAACGGAACTAAATAAAGTCCGTAAATTCGTTAATATTTTGCGTGCAATATACATTTTTTTATGTTAACTCGCTTTTAGAGCACGTATTGACGTTGTTGAGCTAGTTGTAAGGAAAAAAATTTTGCTATGGTGGTCTTTTTGTGTTTTGGAAGTTACATTTTACAGTCTAATCTAATTATTTCAAGACAAAAATAAGTTCAAATACACTAATGAAGCTGCAATTGAAAAATCTTCGGAAATTGCGAACAGCATTAAAGGCGGTGAATCATCCAGCCAATTCCGGTGGTTTACAATAGCTAAAATTGAACTATAATTTTTGATATTCTTTGTTTTGATTTTGGGGCTGCGTTTGCAAAGATATTCAACAAAAAAACAAAAAGATATCCCGCGACAAAAAGTTTTTGGAAACACTGAGTTTTGTTCTTCCCGCCAAAACCACAGTTCCCTAACTATTAGGCCTACTGTAATCTTATTAAACTATTAGGCCTAACTGTCTCTAAACTATTAGGCCGAATAGTTTAGAGATAGTTAGGCCTAAACTATTTAGAAATAAACTATTAGGCCTACCACCGTTCTCTAAACTATTATGCCTACTGCAGTTTTGGCGGGAAGAACAAAACTCAGAGTTTCCAAAAATTTTTTGTCGGGGGATATCTTTTTGTATTTGTTGAATATCTTTGCAATCGCAGTCCCAAAATTTAAACAAAAAATATCAAAAATTATTGTTTCATTTTAGCTATTTTAAACTACTGGAATTGAACTATAATTTTTGATATTTTTTGTTTTAATTTTGGGACTGCGATTGCAAAGACATTCAACAAATACAAAAAGATGTCCCCGGAAAAAAGTTTTTGGAAACTCTTAGTTTTGTTCTTCCCGCCAAAACCACAGTAGGCCTAATGGTTTAGAGAACTGTGGTAGGCCTAATAGTTTAGAAATAGTTTATTTCTAAATAGCTTAGGCCTAATTAGGCCTAACTATGTCTAAACTATTAGGCCTAATAGTTTAGAGATAGCTCGGCCTAATAGTTTAATAAGATTACAGTAGGCCTAATAGTTTAGAGAACTGTGGTTTTGGCGGGAAGATCAAAACTCAGAGTTTCCAAAAACTTTTTTTGGGGGGACATCTTTTTGCATTTGTTGAATATCTTTGCAAACGCATTCCCAAAATCAAAACAAAAAGTATCAAAAATTATAGTTCAATTTTAGCTATTGTAAACCACTGAAATTGGCTGGATGATTCACCGCCTTTAATTAATAGAGATTTGAGGCTGCAGCTTATTATTTGTCACAAAAAAGAGCTCCTTCCTTCGCTTTCTTCTATATAGCTCGTGCTAATACGCAACAAGTGTTACCAGTGCCAACTGGTTTGTACCATTATGATAAATAAATGGAGCAAGATATTAGCGATAAAAACTTTAACGGAAGTTAACAGAACTTAACGGAAGTAAATTTAATCCTTTAACGTGAAAAAACTTTTTAACGGATTAACGATTTAATGAAAAAGTTAGCTTCTTAATTAACGGATTAACAATTAACGGACTTGTGCCCTTCTATGCATTTAATCAAAGACTATCTAAAACTTGTAAAACTAAACTGCAAATGACGTAGTAGTAAATGTTCTCGAAATAATGCTGCATTTCAAAGGAGGTGACTAAGTAATGTGAGCATAAAATAATGCTGCCATTTAATATCAGCTACTAGCTACAGCTGTAATTTAGAGCGGTATTTTTATTCTGTATATTTACCTGTTTACTGTTCTATTATTTAATTTCAGATCTAACATCCATTTTTATAAAATAATCCTAATTAGTGCTTAGTCATATTAATATTTCAAACGCATTTTACATGCGTTATCAAAAGACTTGACGTATTATTTTATCAATTTCTTGCAAAAAAAAGTAAAATTTTGGCTACAGCTGCAACTCAGCTACAGAATAACTATGCAACTAAGCTCTCTCTATCTGACCTAAATTTAACACCGAAAATATTGCCTGCAAATCTAACTCTATGGTTTTTCGGATACCCCTTCCAATACCACAGTAAAACTATTATTTGGGATTGGGAGATTACAGTGATACATCTACTGTAGAAAATAATCTATCAACATTTGAGCTGAAACCGTACAATGCTAACCCAATTGATGCCGTCTTTGTACAACACGCGTGGCTCGATTTTTGTGGTATGTAACTTTAATTGCTAAATTAATCAAAATTTGCGGCAACTTTCACACGTTTTCTGCAGCAGAAAGGCGTTTGTTGTCAAACGATACTATGCGCTGTCGACCCAATCACTTTACCACATTCCAACGCTTGATTTTGCTCGATCTCACCATTAAAAAGCTGTTTGTTCAGCTGCGGTCTTCACGGATTCAAGCAAAAGCAACTCAATAAATTAGCGGGTTTTATTGGCTGTAGTTTACTATCAAATATTCGTTTTGTTTATTACTTTTAGCGAAGGCCAAATGTACTCGTGTACTCGGCTCTTTTTTTGACCGAGTACCGAATACATTGACCTTCGAGTACGAGTACCAGCCGAGTACCTGGGGTTCCGAGTACGAGTACGAGTACTCAAAAAATGGTACTCGAGTTGTACTCGAGTACGAGTACTGTACTCGAGTACTACATCACTGCTGTCAGTCAACTTTAGTAGTTAGAATTTAGGAAGCTGCATTATTTCAGTGATTTTGATTGCTAATATATGTGTTCATTTCCAACTATTATTTGGTGGCTGGCTGATCACGTCGACAGAGAAGCAGAATATTCAGATAGAATGACCAAAACTAGGGCGTGACCGAGGATTAGTCATTCTTGCAGTCTTCGATCTTTCAGTATGAGAAAAACGCAATAGAGGGTTATGCTTAAATGCGGCTGCCTGCGTGACTTTTGCATGACTAGCTTCTACTTGTACAAACACAATAATGCACTTGTAGCCACTGGTAGCAGTGCAGAGTGTTGCAGTAACTCTTGTCAAGTAAAACTGTTTGGTGTCAGCTCCTAAATTTTTTGCATTGTGCCGTCGTGGCCTATTGGATTAGGTCAAACAATATTGTTAGGCACACACTGGAAAAGCTCAACTAATTATTATTGCAATTGGCATTTGTAGTAGTCTTATAGTACAGTGACAGTGCATTGGTAGCTAATACCTAAGGACTGCTTTAAGGGGTGTGGTGGCATAGGCCTATAGTGGTTGGAGCAATGGTCTCACAGTCGGTAGACCTGGATTTGGTTTCCTTGTCGAGCCATACCAACACATTAAAAAAAATGGTATTCACAGCTTCCCTGCTTGGCGCTCAGCACTTGAAGGGATAGTGTGAAGCTTTACTGGTGTAGTAGACAGGTATCAACGAAACGACTCTGATTCCTATGGTTAGTTTGCTCTTTCGTGGCCGAGGCAAATCTGTGAATAAATATGCAAAAATTGTATGGCAATGGCACCCAGCAGCTTACAACTAGGCCTGGAATATCAAGCAGGAAAGCTATGAATACCAATTTTGATGTTTTTGCTAGACTCTCTGCCAGGTAGTCAGGTAGCCTACTGAGGTAGTGAGGTAGTACTAGTAGTGAACCCATACCTGCAGACTGATGACTGCGAGGCAGGTGCTATAACCAATGCTTATTTCAACATCAACATGGTAGAGGTGGCACGCACATATGTAGGCTAACCCAGTTGTACTCATTTGGTGGGGGCGTACTGGTATTTTACAGGCCATTATCAAATGCTATTGTTTGCCGAGTTGCCTACTGGTACGCTTAACATTAACATTTTCTATAAACCCTTTATGTACCATAATACAAGGTTCTAATACAAACATTGCAGTATATGACTTAAAGTTAGTAGCGATTGAAGTAGGCTATATAGCCATCCGCAGGTGAAACAAAATTACAGAGAAAAATAGCTTTCTGATGACTTTATATGATATTTTTCATAAAAGGAAAAGTGAGAATTTAAAGATTAAATTGTCGAGCGTGAGCTGTTTTCTGATATAGACATTCTTGATCTTGTCTAACCTGGGTTGCTCAGCTTTTTCGATTCTGATACCTCCAGCTTTGTCTTTTTTCTACTCGTTGGTGGTACTGTTTTCAGATATTGTCTACAAACCATATGGCACAGGTGGCCTCAAACAACTATGTTTTGTGCACCTTACAATCAATGCTTAGTGTGAAAATCTTTTTTAATTTACTCATTTTATGACTAGACATTTTTGAGTTTGGAAGATTGCAATCAATTTTTCAAAACAAGATATTATACAGTATCTGCAATGAAAATACATTCATTGAGTAAAACACAAGAATTGGATTGAATATAGATGCATTGAATGGAATATACATGCATTGATTTGAATTCATGCATTGAATTAAATATACATGCATTGAATTGATTACATGCATTGAACTGAACATACATGCATTGAAGCGCAATGTCACTAGCTCACAAATATTTACTTTTAGTCGTAATGTCGAAATATGTTGAGTGTTGACACTCTTTTTTGACTCCATAAAAAGTTATCGATTACATTATCGACTATTTTTTACTTTTTTTCATCGTCGAAATCGCCTATTCTTTACTAATTGTTTGAAGTATCGGATATCGATTATAATAGATGGGCAAGTTAATGCAAAAGGTTAGCTTCGTTAACCACTAATCCGTTAATAAACTTCACACCTCCGTTAACGTTAATCCGTTATTTTCAGCTTTAATTAATGGAAGTTAAAAAAGTCCTTTAATTCGTTAACATTTAGCGTGTAATTTAGATTTTTTTTATTCTCTCGCTTCTAAAACACGTATTGACGATGTTGAGCTGATTGTAAGGAAAAATTTATTGCTGTAGTGGTTTTTTGTGTTTTGGAAGTTACATTTTACAGTCTAATCAAATTTCTAGATAAAATAGGTTTCAAATGCACTAACAAAGCTGCGATTGGAAAATTTTTGAAAATTGCGAACAGCGATAATTGATAGGCCTATGAAGCAGCAGTTTATTATTTGCCACAAAAAAGAGCTCCTTTCTGGTATAAAACTCGTGGTAATACGCAACAAGTGTAACCATAGGAGGGCAAGTTAATGCAAAACGTTAGCTTCGTTAACCAGTAGTCCGTTAACAAACTTCACACCTCCGTTAACGTTAATTCGTTATTTTCAGCTTTAATTAACGGAAGTTAATACAGTCCGTTAATTCGTTAACATTTTGCGTGTAATTTACATTTCTTTTTATCCACTCGCTTCTAGAACACGTATTGGCGCTGTTGAGCTGATTGTAAGGAAATATTTATTGCTATGGTGGTCTTTTTGTGTTTTGAAAGTTACATTTTACAGTCCTATCTAATTTCAAGATAAAATAAGTTCAAATTTGAAACTGCGATCGGAAAATGTTTGAAAATTGTGAACAGCGATGATTAGACCTACGAGGCTGCAACTTATTCTTTTGCCACAAAAAAGCGCTCCTTTCTTCGCTTCTATAAAACTCGTCTCGTGCTAATACGCAACAAGTGCTACCAGAGCAAACTGGTTTGTACCGGTATGATCAATGAATGGTGCAAGATATTAACGATAAAGACCAGAGGTGGAGTCGAGGACACAAAGCTCGAGGCCAAGGCCAAGGACACAAAAAAAATCCGAGGCCAAGGACGAGGACAGACACTCTCGAGGCCAAGGACTGGAATGCTCGAGGCCAAGGCCAAGGACCAAGGACACCAAGCGCAAGTGCTCTCCAAAAAAAAAAGGTCTTCACAAAAATTTTTCAAGCGATTTCTTCCAAAAAATTTTTCAAGCGCTCCTCAAAATTTTAACTATTCAAAAAATAGTGCTGTCCTCGAGCCGAGTACAGGCCAATTTTCGAGGAATTGAGGCCTCGAGGCCAAGGCCAAGGACTTCAAAATCTGTCCTCGAGGACTCCACCTCTGATAAAGACCTTAACGGAAGTTAACAGAACTTAACGGAAGTTGCTTTAGTCCGTTAATAGCACTTAACGGAAGTTAATTTAGTCCGTTAACATGATAAAACTTTTTAACGGATTAACGAGTTAATGAAAAAGTTAGCTTCGTTATTAACGGATTAACGATTAACGGACTTGAGCCCACCTATGAGTGTTACCACTACAAACTGGTTTGTACCCAGTAGCGTAGCTAGGGAGGGCAAATGGTGCAATAGCCCCCCCCCCATTGGATTAAAAAGTATGCAAAGTAGCATGTTTTTAGCAGTTTGGAGGTTGATTTTTGCTCTTAAAACTAAAATAAACGATTATTCTTTACTTTTTTATTATCGATTTCCCACCCTGCCCATGACTTAGCAAAATAAACACGTTGATTTTAACCCTATTGTTGATATTTTTCAGATTTGATAGAAGTTATAAATCAAAATATTTGATGAAAACCCTATTGCTTGGAAATTAGAAGAAAAAAAATTTTTGTCAATACACATATAGAGACTAAATTCTATAAAGATGTTCAAACACGTTTCCGTAGAAAATTTAATTTCAACGCTTATCGTGGAAAATCCCAGATATTCCTGTGGTATCGTAACTTTCAAACCTATGGAAATGTGAATAAACGGAGCAAGAAATCAGAGAATCCATCTAGGTGAAGAAAATTCAAAGCAAGGTCTATTAAGGGCAGACAGTGCGGAAGTAAGGATTCTTTGCAGCAATGAGCGCAAAATGCCAAGCTCATTATACTCGTTTTTGATTGGACTTTCTCGGGCTCCGATCAACAGAAACTCTGGACACATCCACGTGGTCTGCAGATGTTGCACTCAATTTCCTGCCACTGAATGGATTCTCTGATTTCTGGCTACGTTTATTGACAGTTTCATAGGTTTGAAAGCTACGATATCATACGAATATTTGGGATTCTCCAGGACAAGTGTTGAAATGAAACTTTTTGCAATACAAAATCTTAAACAAAGTTCTATCCAATGCAAATTTTGACACGGAGGCTGGAAAGCAGACAATTTCCACACCCTTACAAAGCTAAAACCTTTTTTTTTTTATTTTTATTGAAGTGATTCTAAATTCATTTTTCTGTTTCAAAAGGACGTAGCCATGATACACAAAAGGCCAGAACATTAAAACATACCGTGCAACACATCGCTTATAATTTCAGTTCCCTTTCAATTTCTTGAGGTTATTTTAAGCTCGCTTGTCATTCCTCTTAGGACAATACTTCGTTTGCATCAAAGCTAACTAGAAACCGTTTTCTAGTTTGCTGCGGCGAGTTCCTCAAACAAAGACCCGTAAATGCGGCTAGTTTCTCAAAAAAGTTTGGGCGCCCCTGGTTAAGTGGAAACTTGTTGATTGCCACCGGTAGAGTGTCACTTTGAAATTGCTCCCCCACCCGCCCCAGTGAAAATTTCTTCAAAAAATGGCCTGGCGTGATTGCATAGGTTCGTTAACCTCGTGAGCGGAAAATTAAAAAAAGTTAGCTCTAAAATCCTTGAGCGTTAATTGATCGATTTATTGGTTTTGCAGCAATGACGATACTGTGCAAAAATTTGGCTGTTACGGCGTGAAAAGATGGCTGTACGGTACGGTCAGAATTTGCGTACTACGTACCTCGCTCTTTGAACCGTACCGTACCAACGTAGCGTATTCGTACCTTTACAAAAAACGCGTACCGTACCAGCGTACTGAACTTCTTAGCAAAAATCGAGGCGTACCGCACCGTATTACCATCCTTGCTTTTAACTATTTGCAACTTTACGGTGGTTTATAATAGCTAAACTTGGACCATAATTTTTGATTTTTTTGTTTTAATTTTGAGGCTGCGGTTGCAAAGATATTCAACAAATGCAAAAAGATATCCCCGAAAAAAGTTTTTGGAAACTCTTAGTTTTGTTTTTTCCGCCAAAGCCACAGTAGGCCTAATAGTTTAGAGAACTGTGGTTTTGGCGGGAAGAACAAAACTCAGAGTTTCCAAAAACTTTTTTCGGGGGATATCCTTTAGTATTTGTTGAATATCTTTGAACCGCAGCCCCAAAATTTAAACAAAAAATGTCAAAAATTATAATTCAATTTTAGTTACTGTAAACCACCGGAACTGGCTGGATGATTCACCGCCGATAAATCACCCACCGGAACTGGCTGGATGATCCTCTAGCCTATAAATCAGCTATCCCAATTCATTCATTTAGCGTTGGCTTCAGCTGTTCTTGCCTCTGCATACAAAAAGCCGGCGCAATGTGCGAAAAGTCTGGGATTTTTAAACCACTGCGTATTCAGCTATGAAGTGCCGCAGTTATTCCGTTCAAATTTTTCTTCAGTAAATGACATGCCACCATAGTCCTAGGCTCCTAGCATCTATAGGCAACAGCTAAGACATCAAAATTAGCCATACTTGTAACTGCTACTTCTGACATCCTAATGCAATTGTAACGACTAATTAAGTGGCAATAATGATTTCTTGGGAATAGCCTAGACTATGCGCACGCCGGGCACGGTCGCACGAGTCTTCATTGACAGTCGCACGTCGCACATAAAACGTTTAGTAGGCAAATTCAAACAGCGTACCAACGTACCGTACCCATACCATTACAAAAAAAGCGTTTCGTACTTCTTAGCAAAAATTGATGCGTACCGTACATACGTACCGTACTGCCATCCTTAATAGGAACTCCTGATGGTGACATCAATCGACAATTTAGGTTCGTAGTAGTAAAAGACATAGGTGGGCGCAAATTCGTTAATCGTTGGTAAACGAAGCTATTTCAATAACTAGCTAATTTGTTAAAAAGTTTTTTTTGTGTCAACGTACCATTTAACTTACGTTAACATACAGTTTTCATCGGTAATTTCTTGCACCATTTATTCATTCATCATACCGGTACAAACCAGTTTGCCCTGGTAATACGTGTTTCGTATTAGCACGAGTTTTGTGGAAAAACAAGTGATGAGCAGTAGGATAACAAAGAGCAAGCGCTGGATCAAATGAGCAGTCGCGATAAGAAATGCAGCAAATATAAGTTTAATCAAATATAACGTGGATTTGATCTTAGATGAGTCGAATGCTTAACATTTACGTTTGGTTGTTGTGTGTTGTTGAAAAGAGTTGATTAAAATTGGGTTAGTTTTTCAATGGCGAATATTAATGAACATTTGCAAGTTAGGCCATAGCCTTTTCGGAAAAAAGTGCCAAACAATTAACGAATATATATATTGCGTTTTTGTGGCAAATAATAAGCTGGAGCCTCGTAGGTTTATTATTTATCGCTGTTCCCAACTTTCAAAAATTTTCCAATTGCGGCTTCGTTAGTGTATAATATGAACCTATTTTTATCTTGAAATTAGATTAGACGTAAAATGTGACTTCCAAAACACAAAAAGACCACCATGGCATTAAATTTTTCCTTACAATTAGCTCAGCAGTGCTATTACGTGTTTTAGAAGTGAGTAAAAAGAACTGTAAATTACAAGCAAATTATTAACGAATAAACGGACTTCATTAATTACCGTTAATAAAAGCCGAAAATAACGAATTAACTTTAACGGAGGTATGAAGTTTGCTAACAGACAAGAGGTTAACGAAGCTAACGTTTTGCATTAACTTGCCCACCTATGGTAACAGGCCATTTTATGAGTATCACAGTCAAAGTTTTTAGGCAAAACATTAATTTTCTTCCATTTTGATTGGCGTCTTTTATCCATCTGATCAGCTATTGTGCAGTTGAATGAGCATTAAATAGCCACCACATTCTGGCTGTACAATCGAATTTTTTCCTTGCAATACATTTGAAGCTTTGGGGCAATACTATCGTTAAACAAATTACAACTATATGGTATAGTATAACTTCCCTCAAGCAGCACTGATGCATATTTTTGCGAAACGTTGTCGATTGTCATTCCTTCATGAGTATGAGCGACACTTTCTGCGTCTGCCGAAAACCATACAGCACCCTTTTTGCTTCTGCTTGCAAGCAGTGCCTTCGTTACGGGGGGGGCGTACCTCCCCTAACGACTGATTGGGCCCCATTTCGGTTTACTCAGAATATTTTTAGAGCATCACGTATAGACAAGACAACAGGCAATAATGGAAAAAGGAATTATAACGTTCACACATAATTCTCGTTTGAAGTTTTCTCCATTCTTTGCGAAATTGCTCGCCACCACCTGGCGCACACAAATGTGACGCAGTAATCTCGTCTTACTAACACTCCTTTATGGATGCGTAGCGCAATAGGGTTGTAAGCCTGTAGAATCGTTACCGGCACTTCGTTAGTGATTATGACCAGAAACAATATGTGAAAACATTTTTTAAAGACCAGCTGTTTTTTTTTTAGAGCACACTCACGATTTTTTCAGGTCGCAGTCAGTTGCGCAATCAGGGGAAGAGGCTAAAGAGGTTTGAGCTCCCTTTAGCCAAGTCATTCAGAAAATATAACCCCCACGAAAAATAAGCGTTTAAACGTGTTTTGGACATGACCTCAAGTACAAGGGAGGCGGAAGGGGCTAAGCAATTTAATTCTTTCAATGAATTCTGAATTTTGGCAATTTACTGTAGCTATTCATATGGCGTCAAAAACGTGCGAAATGTGATTAAAATGGGGTAAAATTGCAATTTTTTGCGGCAAAACCACAAAAATCACCCATCGGCTGGGGGCTCTGTTCCCAGCCCTCCTCTGTGATAAGCTTGATTTGCATCGATTTGTTT
This sequence comes from Trididemnum nubilum, assembly GCA_963965965.1. Taxonomy (NCBI): domain Eukaryota; kingdom Metazoa; phylum Chordata; class Ascidiacea; order Aplousobranchia; family Didemnidae; genus Trididemnum; species Trididemnum nubilum. The sequence goes on along the minus strand of OZ014479.1, from coordinate 32,316,027 downwards.
AGAACGGGACTTAAATTAAACAAGTTTGAGCAAAAAAAACAAAACAAAAAACTTTTGGTTCAAGCCTCCTTCCTCTTAGCAAAATCCTGGTTGCATTTACTGCTGCAGACATATTTTTCAAGTGATTATACAAAACGAACCAATAAACACTGCAGGGCTTATATGTCTCTTTCTCAAACATAAATACAAAATTGTTAAAATAGCCCGAAATTTGTAGCCGTAAAATATCAGTTTTTGGGTGCAAAAGTTTAGTCTGTTGTAGTGCCCCCTTCCCCCCCGCTTTTGTCTAGTGCCCCCTCACTTCGTTTGATCTGGCGACGGCACTGCTTGCACGTGAAAAGCCTTTCGTCAACTTCTGAACTACTAAAGGTAGACTGCTGGTCCCCGATGCGCTTCAAGTGTTTTTCTCAAAAGATACATGATCAGTTCGAGAAAACTTAAGTTTGCTTTAAAATGGTAGCCCGGAAAAATGTGTAAGGGGGAAAATCAACCCGAGAATGTCCAAAAGGACGTATGGCAAAAAAATCAAATTTTATGAGGATGGTTAAAATTTTTTTTTAAGCATTTTATACTTAAAACCCAAACAAAAAACAAGTAGGCCTCCATGCCCCATCTAAATACCTAAATGAGAGTAGAACAGTAGATATTGCTCAAAAATAACCAATGGTTTCTGGGCAATATAGTGCGCAATAGAGAAATATTGCAATCACGCATCGCAAGATGATCAAACTAACATGTAATTCTTGAAAAAGACCAAAGTTAAAAAAGAAAAATACCTTAATATGTTTTTAGCATTTATTCGGCAGTTCATCAAGCAAGTAATACATGAAAAGGCTCTCACGTTTAGTACTTCACTTTTCAAGTTAAAAGTGCCGGTCTCTGAAACACTTTGTCTGTAAGTGCATAACATTTCTAACTACACGAATCTATTTGAAGACCATGCGAATAATAAGGAATATTCAAAAATAATATAAATGCATTTTCTTTCTTTGCAAAAACAAGCAAACTTTAAGCGAGGCACCATAGTTTAGGCCACCCAATTGCAGCGTTTGTCACAGAGTAGCTGTTTTGGTTGCAACGTTTCAAATTCAACTTCGGATTTTTTTTGATTTCGCATTTCACGAATTAGGCCCAAAGCAAACTTTGATATTTATCATTGAGCTACTTCAACTACGAAGAATTTGCCACCATAGCAAAAAATGAAACAAGTTAACTTTAGTTAAGTTTCCGAAACAACTAAATGTAGGAGCCCACCCAATTTTCATTAAATTCAAGATGCTTTCTGAATTGAAATGAAGGTGGGAGGACCATTGATCCCTTCATAGCTGTTTCTTTGCCGAAACTAACCATATTGAAGTTACTGTCATTAACATCACAGCAACAAATTAATCCATTCTGGCTTTGACTGGATTGATCCAGTGCCCCGCGCTTTGTCGGTACGGATGCTACTTAAAGCCAAACTGGTGCCACTCTGGTCAGTTTGTAAACACTGGCGTTCGTTTGTCTCATCTTCGTTTCTGTTGGCACCTCAGTCGATTGAACGGACTCCTCTAGTTGAACGACTCTAGACGATTCTATTCAACTCCTCTGCATTAAGAAGATAACAATTTCAGCACCGACATTTAGCAGACTATGAATTTAAGTGCGATGATAGAATATCGTCGTAACTATCTAGAGGGAAATCCAAGCTGTTCGGGTTGGCCGAATAATTCAGAATCCCAGACGGATCGCCGGAGAAAAGGTTTAAATCTGCATCTTGCGAGCCGCGATTTGATACCGGGTTGCTGTGCTGGTAGGAGAGCGACGCTTGATCAGACATCGAGAGAGTTTCAAAAGGATTGCCGGGAGAGGGTGGATTTCCGACGGCAGAACCAAGAGTGAGATCAAGCCATCCAAGCTCGCTGTTTGGCGGCTTGTTCCCATGCGAAGGGCTGTTGTTTGAAAGGAGTTCTTGAGAAGCGGACTTCATAAGTTGATTTGTGAAACGGGGAGACTGGTTCTGCCTACCTGACAAAGGAACAATGCGTGTAGGGACACGCCTCGGAGGAGTAGCAGCGGGTGACATCCCCTGGTTTAAAAGCGCTTCATTGCTATCTAACGACGAGGTTGAAAGACGAATATTGTTCAAAAGATCTTGCTGACTGCCCGTGCCTACACTACCCGTGTCCATAGGTGAGAAATTAGAGTACATAAGGCCAGCATCCACACTATTCCTTGAGCTTAGTTGAGCGTGGTCATTCGAATGTTGATCAAGAATAGGATATGAATAACGGTGCATAACAGGAGGAAAACTACTTGTATCCATTAAGGCATCGCCAGAAGAATCCACAAGCATTTTAGCCACGTCTGAGCCTCTTTGACCTTGGGCCGCATAATCTTGGCCATTAGCGCCATATTCTTGCGACAATCGGTTGGCGGACATGGGGCGGCGCCTGGTACTGCGCCGCATTCGTACCGGTTGTTGGACACCGTAGTCTGGTTGTTGTCCATAACCGCCTCCCTGGGCAAGGTTCGAACTCGGGTCATTGAGTCCGTGATAGGAGTTATGGTCATTCAACAAGACTCGAGTAACAGGAGAAGGTTGAACATCTGAAATGGAAAGTGACGTCAAAAAAGTACGACTTGGTCATAAAAATTTAGGAATTAATATATCACAGTTGCTTCTATTCTCTGATAAAATTAAGTCGGTTCGGATGGAAAATTGAAGCAGCAAATTTCATAAACGGATCATGACCAGCTGCAAATGAACGATGCGCATAGCCCACATAGGACCTCAAAACGCTTAAAACTAAAAGCGTAGTAACAAAACACAAATAAAGTCCACTAATAACACTAGTAAGCTTATTGGTTTCTAACGTTTGGCATATTGAGCCTGTTGGTTGTAGGCATACTGTAATGAACAAACATAGTTTTCGGAAAATCTAGCTGGCGAACAACCACAATCCAAATTGTCACGCCTTATCTTACCTGCGTTGTTCTCTGTAATAAGGTCCAGTATATCCTCCATACTGCTCGCTTCTGAGGGGTGTGCAGAAGAGGGGGGCTCGTTTGTCAACTGAAAATGAAACAACTTTTCAGACTCGACAAAGAGAATAACCATAAAAACTACTATCAGCATTCACCCTAACCAATACTTTTACACGCTACTGAAAATGCATTTTTTGATTATATCTATCCACAAAAAGTACATTTCTTAAGATAAACTAAATCCCATATAAAAGCATGTCAACTAAATTTGTTGCTATCCTTCGGCCTCTCGTCTATACGAGCGCAAAATCGTGAGCGTAAAAGCATATCCTTCGCTAAGTTCAACTAACTGCAGGTTTACGTCGGTAAGCCGAGCGTAAACATTTTTTCTTTATCACAAAGTTTGAATACGCTCGTGCGCTCACGATTTTACGCGTAGTGCAGACCGGGCCTTAAGTGATTTAGATTGAAACAATTATGAAAACTTTGCGATATGATCTTTAGTACAAACGGTTCAACACAATTTACATACGTCGTAAGATGGATCAAATGGTTGATTGATTTGCTGTGGCACTTGTATGCCAGGATTACTGAAACAAACACGTTGAGTTCACATGAATGTAATAAGTAAAACACCACTGCTTTGAATAGACTCTTGGGACCGTCAACGAGTTCATCCATCACAAACGTAAATAGCAAAGATGTATCTTGCATGAACTTATGCCTTTTTATTGATCGTAACTTAACCAAGGCTTCCCATAGCAGATTTTCGATTCAGAGGCTGAATGTTGGTAGTAGCACGGTCTCTCATTTGTCAAACTTCTCACAGCAAAATGCAAAACATCGGCGCTAGTGCTGTCTTGGAGCAGTTGGATTACAGTAAATAGTATTCATAGTAAAATGCGTACGCTTTATCAGCTCCACAATCTGACTTCATTACTACCAGAGTCAAAGCTTAGAACAGAGCTTGGATGTTTGCAGTAACCCGATTGGTCTGGAATTGTTAAAACTTTGAAATGGTTCAAAACATCTTACTACTCCGCTCCTGCCTTTTGTGCAAGCCAGATATTGAAGGTTTAATTTAACACAGTCAAAACTCACTTGGTATGCACACCAGTGGCATGCGATGGAGGAAATTGAAATGCTGCCGTATTCGATACTTGATTAGGATCTTGAGGTTGATTAATGACCTAAAGAAATTTTCGATTTTTTAAAGTTTATTAGTTTCAAAAAACTGGCGCCAACTAATGCACATGCAAGAAGAGCATAGTATACTGCATTTGAGTTCTTAAATCCAAACTTAACTCAGATCTTTTGCTAGAGTATGATTTTATTCAAACTTTTAATTTGTAATTGCGTCTTTTTTTTTAACAGGTTACTTCCTCAAGAAAAAAGTGAATGGACTTTTCGGTCTTTTGAGTCAAGCTGCCACCTGCCCACCTTTCTATCACACACAAGGTGGAGGTTTCACACTGTATTTTTTCAATTTCAAAATAACGTCAAACAAGGTAGCTGTGAATACCAATTTTTATAGTTTTTTGTTTGGCCCGACCCGGAGTCGAGCTCAACCACTTTCAGTGGCAGACGCTCAAAATTTGAATTTTTAATCAGCTCTTTGATAAGTTTTCTGCACTATCAAACCCCTACCAGAACCAAAGCTCTTAGGATATTAATATTAGCTTCGAAAAACACACGTACCTGTACTTGATCAGAGGGGTAGAAGGGTTGGTGGCTCAATTGCGCTTGTGTTCTTTCAACTAGCTGCTTTAAAGCGTGAATTTCCATGCGCTGTTGTTCTAGAATCTTGTCTTTATCGTCCGATCCCCCAACTGTTTGATTAGGGGGAAATATTGTCTGGGTGCCCATTGATTCGCCGGTATGATTCCAAGTTGGCATCGTAATCCTTTCGCGCTTTAGCACCACCTTGTGGCGTTCTGGAGCGGGCATGCGGGCAACTCTAGGACTCAGAACTGCGTGTGCTGCTGTCTGAGGACCACTCTGCAATTGAAAACGAAGCCGCTAAAAATCAATTCTTTTAACACCATAAAGTATTTGAAGATATGTAGTTATGGTGATATAATCTAGATCAGAGGTGCTGAAAGTGCAGCCCGTGCAACGATTTTGTGCAGCCGCCAGTGGTCTTGGAAATTTAAGTTCGTTCAGAACAGAACAAATTCGAAATAGTGTAGAAACTTTAAAAGAAACCGAACCATTTTGGTCTTAAAATTCCGGCAAAAATCACATTAAAATGAGGTGAAGACCTATTTTTCATTTATTTTTTTGGTCTTCACCTTATCTTATGGCAAAAATCACATCTAATTCCAGTGAAGACCTTTCAGTTTTGGTCTTCTCCAAAAATACCGACAAAAAAAAAAAAAAACGTTTGCTGCGGCCCGTTCCTCTACAAAATTAAGCCAATGCGGCCGTTTTTCCAAAAGTTTGGGCACTTCTGATCTAGATAGTAAATGCAGCTCTAATGACCGACTGACCATGTTAAACTTCCAAGCAAAAAATTAAAGTATTTCCAATAGGATGTTTCATTTTTTCATCAATTTCGAGAAAAGCTTAGTTTGGGCGATTTTATGACGGGGTTTTGGGTACAAGTAACGAATCGAGCGTTTTTTTTCGATTATGACGTCATTCACCGGTGGCACCGGCCGTTTGAAGTTTATGACGTCATATGAGGCGCCGAAATTAGCATATCTCGCGAACGGATCGGGTTAGGAACCTCATATCGGTGTCAAACGACGCAGAATAGCCGGTTTCCTATCTGCTCTTAATACATTTCATACGTCTATCTGCTACTACAAACCGATAAATCAAGAAAAACCGTTTTTTAGCAAAATATTGGTCTTTTTATCGCAATTGGCAGCTCTGAAACTTGTTCAATTAGCTTGCCCAATAAGTTTTGTTAGCGGACAATATGTTAGTTACTACGACATAATAAAATTATAGAACATTTCATTATTTCGGTCGCAATCAATTGCTAAATCAGTTTTCGAGTGACATATAATATGAGCTAAAGTTTCCAAAATGCCAGTTACTAGGCACGAAGCAGCCAGTACCCAAAAATTAGATGAGGATTTGAAAGGTGACCGTTTGCCGTTAGCAGCAGAAGTCTTAGGTTATTATAACTTTTTGAGGAGATCTGAATCCGAAAGCAATCCAAAATTTTTGCTGCAATTACCAAACTTTACTGACGTCAAGAATCAACTGATCAGTGATGTGATTGGGTTGTGGGGGAAAGCCAGTCTTCCAATTATTTCCACAAAAAGAGTTGAAACTAAACTAAAGGAACTCATTAAAAAGTATACCTTTGCTCTAAAAAGAGTTAGAAAGACTAAAGAAAAGGATTTATCAGGTGAAAAATGGTTATTTGAGTTGTTTGATTTGAGCAGGTGCAAATGTAAAATTAGCGATCATCCAAAGATCCATCAAACAAAAGTGCTGTGCCCTTGCCCATTCGAAGATCGTGTACCTGAAAAGGAAGCATCTTCTTGAAGGATCAACGAGGTGAACGTAGAATGATGATTTCTGCCAGTAAAGACTTAACTCACACAAAGCAGTTTTTAAAACGGTTAGCTCATAAACCCAAGAACAGCTCGGAGGATGATGAACCTTGTACTTCCTCATCTTTGGCTACAACATTTAATATTACAGTTGATCCCGATGATGCTGATCCAACTGAAGATAAGGGCGATGCTAAAGAGTATTCGCCAGTAGATATACCGGTTGGTGAAAAAAAATCCATAAAACGAAGATCGTTGCACTTAAAGGATGAGAGTTGTGTGCGTGCAGACAAGCGCATGTTATCTGTTCGTCAACAGTCGGATGCTATTCTTTCTGTTGTAGGAAAAGATGCTGTTGCTGCTTCAGCTTCTACTGCATTTCGCAAGCGCCAGAAATTCAGATTAACTGCCCTTGAAGAGTGTGAAGCTGCCTTGAACAGAGCTGAAGCTCTACAGCTTTGCTATGATGGTCGAGTAGTCAATAAAGTTGATAGGTACGTTTTTCTAGGTCAAGGTGTAGGTTCCAATCAAACCATCAAGTCGGAGCATGTTATGGGTGTTAAATCTTTTCCAAAAACATCGTCTGTTACTGGAGAAGCTATATTTGCAACCATTGTAGATCAAATTTGTGGCGGTTACATAAACAAGATTGTATCGGTAATGGCAGATACTACAGCTGTTAATACTGGCAAGAAGTCAGGGGTAAATGTCCGTTTAGAAAAGTACTTTCAAGAAAAGGTAGGACATGGCATTCACACACTCGAGTGTTTGTTCCATGTGAACGAGATATATTTGTCGCATGTCATTCAATCTCTTGAGGGAATTACGAAGGGTCCATCTTCGCTAGAAGGTGATGCACTTATGAATCTGATACATAATATTGGCAAGCCAAACATGAAAGATCTTCTTTCAAGACAAAGACTTGACATCCGAACCACTCAAATTGCTTCTCTTCATATAAAATCAAAAGTGGAATGGTTTAGCCAATTAAAATCCGATCATAAAACAGATGACAAGTTTCGCAGTGACCAAATGGTGATGTTGACTCTGGCAAGCTATTTAATTATGGATGTGCCGGAAAATCTTATCAATTTTCTTGCTTATCGGCAAGAATCTATTAGTCGTTCAAGAAGGATAACAACCGCAAATGGCTATTTGCGACTTCTGCTGTTTTACTATGATAAACTAAACCGCCACCAGCAAACGACTCTGAAACGATTGGTTTCTTACATTGTTCCTATGTATGTTCCATCTTTCATAATGATGCATTTGAAACCACAAGCTGTTGAAGGACCACAGTTAACTCTCTTTCAGAGAGATTTGTTGAATTCCTACCAAGAAATTGATAGAGAAATTGCTGATGTTGTTTTCAAGTATTTTTTGGATCATGCTGTTCATTGGCTTTCACCTAAAAACGTTTCCCTCGGTGTGTTCTCTGAAGTGCCACCATACTGCATGGAAGCTGTAAAAACTGCTTCGTTTCCAGATGTGGTCAATACTCGAGCTCTTTTGCAAGATCGGACCTCCCGTCTTCGTCATTTTTTCACTTCCGCAAGTAAAAATGCACCCTGCATCACCATGACTTCAGTTAGTCCCAATTTTTGGAAAACAATTGATAACAACAACCGTTCCACTGAACGAAGAATTGGTAAATTGAGATCAATTGTACAGAGTAAAATTAGTGACAATGCTGCAAGTGGTTTAGTCGATGTGAAGATTAGAGCATATTTATGTGCAATGGAATATTTGCAAAAATAATGCGGTTTTAAAAATCACATTGCCGTCTTTGTTTGATGTGTTAAGCTTTATGTTTTAATGTTATCTACTATTAAAAATTGTTCTCTTACTAATTGTTTGTTATAAGATTTGGAAGAGGTACGCTAGTCAGCCATCATCTCTTAGGTGAATTAGAACTTCGGTAATAAAAAATGTTAAAAATACCGGTATCTTAAGCATGAAAGAGCTGGATACTTGAACTAAATAAAATCTGGTGTAAGTAAAGAAGTCTGCAAAACAAGATCGGAAACATAACTCAAAAACTAAGATTCTGAGCCATATAAAAAAAACTTCTAGATCCTTACAACTAACCAAAAACTGTAGCAATTGCTGTGTAGTGTTAAAAATTTCAAATTTTTCTAAAAATCACGGTTTTTCTTGATTTATCGGTTTGTAGTAGCAGATAGACGTATGAAATGTATTAAGAGCAGATAGGAAACCGGCTATTCTGCGTCGTTTGACACCAATATGAGGTTCCTAACCCGATCCGTTCGCGAGATATGCTAATTTCGGCGCCTCATATGACGTCATAAACTTCAAACGGCCGGTGCCACCGGTGAATGACGTCATAATCGAAAAAAAAACGCTCGATTCGTTACTTGTACCCAAAACCCCGTCATAAAATCGCCCAAACTAAGCTTTTCTCGAAATTGATGAAAAAATGAAACATCCTAATTTCCAACCTAGTAGTAGTAGTAGTTTTCAAGCTACAAGGACAATTGGACTTAGAAATGTTTCTAATTTTCAAAGCGGTCAAAAAGTATTGATCGTCAAAGGAATATGCGTAACAGCATCAGCTTCTTTAACAAAAGGCAATAAAATTAACGAATAAGCCTTTACAGAAAAAGCTAGACTTACTTCAGACATCATTGAAAAATTTGAATTGCCATCCTCTGACCTAGAAAAAAAACAACATAAAAAATGGTTTCGTAAGATTTTACGAATTTTAGCAAACACAACGACCATTTCTATCATATGTATCAGTACAAAAAACTTACAAGGTCGTGGACTAACTTTGATCCAACGTGGATTAACTTTGAGCCGCGGATTATCAATTACTTTATCTTCTACACCGATGAACTTAACTGGATATACACGTTTAGACATGCTATTCTTGAATTACATTCAGCGATTTGCCCAGTCATCTGTTTAAATTTTTTCCGTGAAGTTTTGTTGAACGTCGGATCAAAGTTAATTTACGTTGGTGCGTACGACCAATGATATAGGAAACAACACTGCAAAAGTATACAGTACCGGTAATTCAGTTAATGAAGTTGTCGTATCATTAAAATCAACAGAAATCAACGTTTTAAATGGCATTCAGGTCGAAAATTTTTTTGTTCCATTTTCTCTCAAAAAAATTTGACAGATCTGAAGACTAACTTCACCAAATTTGAGCTTTCTACGATCTTCCGTTCCTGAGATATAACAAATTAGGCTTTCCCTTAGACAGGCTTTTTCCCTTTAGGAATTTTGCCAGGGTTGCTAATTAAAAACAAAATTTCAAAAAGTTATTGCATGTTCCTGATTCTCAGTAAATATCTAGCTGCAAAGTTATTGTAAAACTAAGTAAAGGTTTAGAACTGTAAAATTAGCTGCTTTTCAATAAACGTAAGCCAGCTTTCCAACACTTAATCTTCAGTCACAATACTGACAAAATGGCAACACTGAAGTAAGAGGAAAACTGTTCATCTTAAACGGCAATATCTTCAAAACGGGAGGACGTAGAAAATTCAAATTTGGTAAGAATGCATTTTAGGCTAATCCCACATTTTGGACAAGAGTGAAAAACTTGACTGAATGTCCTCTTAAGGGCGGTGTACCTCAGTGGTAGAGCATCAGGGTTCGATTCCTGAACTGGCAATATGTGGTTGAGCCTTTGATTGCGACTCTTCAAGATTATTTCTGATTGAGTCAAGCAGTCAATCCGTCCAGCTGGCCAGGTCTGACGAAAGACTTGCAAACAGAACTCAAATGAGCTCAGTTTTAAAGTATCAAGGGAGGCTGACTCGCATGAATAAATAGATTGTTTTAACACCATATATAAAGTTCCAAAACCACCATATAAAATCGTTCACGATCACTAAAACAGTATTTATGTACCAACGTGAGAATGTATTAAGACTCTTCTTTTTCTTGAAAACGGTATATATATGCTGACGACGTGGCACTATTTGTTCTGACAAACAAATCTCGGTGATCGAGCACGCCATATCTAAAGACCTGGTTGCATGAGCGAATATTATCGAAAATGGCATTTGAAACTTTCAACAACAAAATCAGTGTCTTCCATTTTTCATCTGAGAAATCATCTTGCTCAGTACCACTTGCAAGCACACATGTCGGGTAATTCCATTCCCTTAGACCCTACACCTAGGTACCCAGGTGTCACTCTTGACCGGTCGTTAACCTTCCGTCAATATAATGAAAAGTTAAAAGAACAAGACGAAATCTAGAGTTGCTCTTGTAAAACTACTTGCTGGTCTCAACTGGGGTCATGTTTTGATGTGCTTCGTGTATCTACCCTTTTGCGAGTAGTTGCACCTGCTGAATACTGCTCCCCTGTTTGGAATCAACCTTCACATGCTAATAAGCTGAACGCACCCTTTAATGAAGCCTTTCGTACCATCTGTGGATGCACAGAGCTGGACAGCGCTGTTTCGAGCTTTTAGCTCTCATCGGCAGCCCTCAGCTATCTTTTCCAAGGTATTCCCAGCTGAACAAACATCTTGGCCTAACTGGCAAACCTTAATGGCTTGCATAGAGGCAGATGCTTAGTAGGGAATAAACGATTTTTCACTTGTGGTACTTTAGAAACAAGTGAAAAATCGCTGGATCCTTGTAGTAAGGACAGCCATAGGCTATCCTTACTACAAGGACTCCCCTCTGCAAGATGTTGAGGGGAGAAACTTTTGTTAATGATGTCAAGGACGTCAAGATGTTGCAGATGTGGATGCATTAAGCCTACACGCGTCAATTTTCTTCCATTTCTAGCTGGCATCGAATCTCTTACAAACCGTCGCCACTACGCGTGTGAGAAATTACTTCGTCGAGCAAACAATCAGGATCATCCACTCCATCAGATGATGTATAGTTCCCATAAGCTTACAAGGCTTCGCTCTCGACATCCACTGAGAAATCTCGACCAAACAATTTCTGTAGCAGACCACTCAGTTCCTGAAGATCAAGCCGAGTTAATTCCACAGTGGTCGAAGGAGCCTTGTGGTTGCAAACTTCCACGCAAGCAATGGGTCCAGCTCAACAGACTACGCAGCCGATCTGGACGATTTGTCGACGACCTGCATCGCTGGGGTCTTTCCGTAACGAGTGTATGTGACTGTGCTTCAGAAATACAAACCTACACCCACATGCTACAGGAGTACCCCATTTGGAAACCACCGAGTCACCTCACTGAAGTAGACAATCCCCTTAACTACCTACAAAACTGAAATTTTTCACCTGATCTAACTTTCACAATAAATAAATTTAGCAGATACAGCAGACAGAGTTGCTTTTTTCCATGTTTTTCTTTGTTTATACGAATATGTGAGAGTGTGAGCACTTATAGGCTCTGCATCAGTGAGATATTGCGGCTGAGGCGCATGTGTAATTATGCAATATGCATGTCTTCATGTTTTTTTTTAACACAAAACTGGAGTAAACAAACCACAAACGAAAAAAATAATTGTCGTAATACTTACAAAGTTGCATCGCCAGAGACACAATACGGCTTCAGTCGGTCGACCAAAATTTCTTTAGTACCAGTAACCTGCAAAAAATTAAGCTTGAAGAATACGGCTCTTGCTTATTGATGTGAAATCGAAACCGAAACTTTCCGCGGAGGCCAATTCGTAACCGTGCACTAATGATAAACGGAACAATCCTGAAATGGCGCTCTTAGTTTTAAGTTGGTGCGTCGCAGTGTTTCTCTTGAATTGATTATACTACAACTGTCAAGCCCTCGAGAAATTCTCACGCCCATAAATATGGACTCCATTTCGTCGTTTTGACCGGCATGCCAGTTTTACCCTTAAAAGTTAATGTGAATTGAAGGCCCAGCAATGCTACGATAAACCATGGCCAGTGGTTTTAACGTGCGGATGATAAACAATAAAAAAATCGGATTCTTTCCCATTGATTAACTTTTTAGAGAGTAAACCAATAAATGTTGATTCAATAATTTCACTAACTTTTTCGTGTCTTTGTTTTAGTTCTTCCTTTAATTCCGACACCTTCATTTCATCCAGGCGACTTTGGGTTAAAAGAGTATTCTGGTGACGAGGTCGTTGGGGCTTAAGTGATTGAGAAAATGGGGGCGCAGGAGGAACACCGCCCTAAAATTTATATAGGAGTTAGTTGAGGTCTATGATTTATGAGAATTGCAGTTCACATTGCGTGACCTAAGCAGACGGTAAGAAATTGTTGAAGTATTTTTAACGGCCAATGCAGTAATTAGTTAAGTACTGGTTGCACCACGACACTTGGAGGCCTAAGATTTACTTCACGGGCGGCCAAACTGGAATTCAGCGTTGCCAACTTGGAGGAAAAGAAAACTAGCCAAATGCGAAAATATATCTTACCTGATGGTTGAAAGAAGTACTTGCTTGAGCATCGCCACTTCTAGAAAATAAAAATTGTAAGGAAAAATTAGACTGAACTATGCAATGTTCAAGTTGAGGGGAAAAGATTAGTATGGTCCTAATCAAACACGCGTAGGGGGGGGAATCAAATCAAATCATCAAGAAATAGACGAAGTCAAATCCAGCCGTATACGTAGATGGGATAACAACTACAGCCGATTCGTAAATTTTTAGTTCTTCTGAATTAAACTTTTACGGTGAAATAGCTCTACTTCGTAATTCAATTAACAGCTAAATTTTAGACACTAGAGAACAAAATTTAGATAATTCATCAAGATGTGAAATAATTCAATTTAAAATAGACGCTCTATACTGAGTAATAGCATTATCTGTACCAATAATACTGCATTTAGACCTAGGTAAGACGCCAAAAAAACGGGATATTAGCATGCGGTCAGGTAGTAATATCACGTAGATTATTTCAAATAAATATTTGAAATCTAAAGCAAAAGGACAAATATTGACCGTCTCGATATAGACAATAGTGTCGCGAAAATTCCAGTAGTCGGAAAAAACCTTTTTAAGACAGCAGAAAAACAATCTGCTTCTAAATATTACTACGGTTAGATTTAACTGCTTACACAGTCAAAGACATAAGCTGACGAATAGCTACTAGCAGCTTTGTAGCATCGCAGCTGAGAAACAATAAATTTCTCAAACACTTGGGTTTCTGTGCGACATTTCTCAACCGCCTCGAGATCTGAAATTCGTGTTCTGGTATTTCAATTTACATTTACGTAAAAAGGAACTGCCTGTAGAAAGCCAAAATAAATGCCAAAACGCTGTGAGAAAATAAAGGATTAAGAAATATTGGACAGGTGTAGTGCATTGGGAAACAAAAAAATATTTCCTATTAATTACCTTTGATTGTTACCAATTGATCCTTTCATGATTTGCATTTGCAAATAGACCTGCTGTTGGTGTAGCAAGCGAGAATAAGGTGTGTCTTCGGAGAGAATCATGCTTTTGTCGTCTGCTTTTGCAAGCTAAAAAAATTACGGAAATATTTGGGTGCATAGGAATACAATTAAATACTTAACCAGCAGCATTTTAAGCAATTTCTTCATTAACTTTGCTCCCGTTCCTCTTTCTTCTTCGTTCCCATAACTGAGTTTCGAACAGAGAGGTTGGATGCTGCTAGCAGTACCGTACTGTCTAATATATCGCCACTCCGCTTATGTTGGAAGAATTGCAGCACTCTAAATTCCGAATCTTTTTCTAAACAATTCAAGGAGCTGCCAAAGGAATATAACAAGGGTTTCTCAGTCAGTAAAACCAAAGTCTAACACGGTGCTAGCATCTTAAAATCGTTTACTTGTTGACGAAAGAATGATGAAATTTTATAAACGGTGATGATAATATTAAAATCTTCAAGAAAAAGAGACACTAATAGTTACTACATCCTTTATTCACCAAGTTGCATTGGTCAGGAGACAGCGAAGGAACCTTCGGTCTTCGAGTCAAGCTGCCACCTGCCCAGCTGCCTACCACACACGATGTAGGCTTCACACGATCCCTTTTGATTGAAGAACGTCACGTAGGGTTGCTATGAATACCAGTTTTGGTAATCTTAGGCTTGACGCGCGGGAAATCGAATCCCAGCCTACCGTTTCAATAGCAAACGTTCTTTCCACTCGATCACTGATCGGTGAGAGTTGTTTCTACTTTCTACCATATATGAATCAGTTCAGTAGTTTTTTTTTTTTTTCATGCGAACCAAGCACTCTTGCGTCTGTCTAATTACATCAACACAAAGTGTCTTTTTTGCGCTCTGTTTGCAAGTTGCCAGGCTGGGCAAGCGCAACGAGTAGACTGCTTGGTTTCGTTAGGAAATAAAAATTGCAAGTCTACCAAAAGCAAGACAACTTAGGTCCAGAGCGGGAATTAAAACCCGAAACCAACAACCTTTTGACAGCTAACCAACGCACTACAACTGAGCAAGAAAACGATTGAAAGGTGTTTTTTGTGTTTACATACTGTGTATTTACCAAGTTGTTTTGGCCAATGGCCTGGAGACATTGAAGGGATCTTTCGGTATTCGCGTCATGCTGCCACCAGCCCACTTGTCTAGCACACATGATGAAGGTTTTACACTGTGACTTTTTAATGCTCAACGTCAATCAGGAAAGCTGGGAATATAAATTTTCAGTCTTTGGTTTGACCCAGCCGGGACGACCGTTTCAGTAGCATACGCTCTATCCACTCGACCACTGAACCAAGTAATCAGCATGTCAATGGTTCAAATGACTCTGAAAACGTTTTGGTTTATATTCATTACGCTCTATCCACTCGACCATTGAACCAAGTAATCAGCTTGTCAATGGTTCAAATAACTCTGAAAACGTTTTGGTTTTGCATATTCATTACGTCACAGATTTGTATGTTATATGTTTACAAAGGAGTTGTGTTGAACCAGCAGTCTGTGACATGCAGAATGTGGCACAATAAACAAAACCAAGCATATTAAGCAGCTAAGGGGCTTTCCGAAGCATTTGACAAGAGACTAGAGCATGAAACAGCACCGCATAATTACTGGAACTTCACACGGGCGCGCGTGTAAAAATCGGCAAAATTGGACAAATTTGAACCGGGGGTCACCCTCAAATGGTTCAAACTTTTTAACTACTTCAGCTAGACACAAGAAATTTTCAGGGTAGGTTAATATAACATCACGATAGAATAATACAAAATTTAAGAGTGCCACAACGAGGGGGTACTCCCAAACGAGTACACAAAAATTCAAAAGTTTTTCCACTTAAGCTGGACACATGAAATTTTCAGGATAGGTTAAGGTTCATATAACATCACAGTAAAACATGACTACATTTGCGGGTATCAAAATGGGGGTCACTCCTCAAATGGGTCCACCAAAATCCAAAATTTTTAATGACTCAAGCCAGACACATGAAATTTTTAGGGTGGGTTAATTATACCATCACAATAGAATATGACAAAATTTGGAGGTTCAAAAATGAGGGGGTTTCCCCAAACAGGTCCTCCAAAATTCAAACTTTTTTAATACTTAAGTTAAACACGTGAAATTAATAAAAAGATAGAATATAACAAAATTTCGGGGAGCGGCAAAGGGGGTACCGCTCAAACGAGTCTGTCAAAATTAAACAAAAAAAATTAACCACTCAAATTAGACCGATGAAATTTTCACGATAGGTAATTTCAAACACACAAAACTTGATAAACTTTTGGAATGCAATATTTGGGAATCAGAAAATGGTCCCACAAAATTTAGACATTTAAGCCATTTGAGCAAGACAATTAAAATTTAAAGAATTTTTGAATGAAGCGCGATAAATTTTGGTGCTGCCGCATTGGGAGGGGGAAGGTTGACCCCAAACGGAATCTTTGAAATTTTTACCCTCTCAAGCTAAACATACTTAATTTGCAGGATAGGTAACATCAAAAAAGGTAAAACACGACAAAATTTTTGGAGCCACCTTTGGAGGAAGTCCCCAAAAATCTAAATGAAATCAATACTTGAGTTAAACAAAATAATTTTCTTATATAGGTTTAAATAAATCAAGATAAAACGCGACAAAATTTGAGGGTTATACGTTTATGTAACCTTTTTAACTACTCAATAATAAGTTTTACAAGTTTGTACTCCATAATAAGTTTATAATTTCGACATAATAAGTTTTCACAATAGGTTACCATAAAAAATAAAACATGACAAAATTTGGGGATGTCATGTTGGAAGATTAGCCCTTGAAAGAACCTCGAAAGTATAAGATTTTTATGCCTTAAGCTAGATGGCTCATATTTTCAGAATATCTTGCTATTACTGAAAAATATAAAACTCAAACTTGGGGATTCGAAATGAGGAGATTTTCCCCGAAATTAACTTCCAACATTTAAAGGGTTGCCGTAAATGAGCTTAATATCTTTGATGGATTTGAGCTAAAGGGCCATATTTTTACTGAGACGTAACCTGTGACGTTGAGCAGGTTTTTGAAAAATTAATTAAATGAGGACTAAAGGCAAAACCAATGGGGGTATTTAAAGTTAGGCGAATCGTATTAGACTAGATTGGTGTTGACTCCTTGTAAAAAATCCAAACATGTAATTTAGGAAGTTGAAGTGTTAAATAATGGATTTAATATACAGCGTGTTTCGAAACTAGGGTCCCTCTTTATAGCTTACATAATAATTTATGAAGTTTTCTTTATTAGACTAGTTTTATTTCATTAACAAAAGTTTCTACTAAGCTATTTTTCATCTCAAATTTTCATTTTCAGGTCGAGTAACTGAGTTAGATAAACCCACATAGCTCATGATTCAGAGAAAATTAGGTGGATTGACAAACCTGACAGCTAAAGCCTAAAATGCCGGTTAAAGCCTGCTATGCAGAGTTGGACGGCGGGTATTATCAATTCTGAGGGCAGCAAACGGCACATTAACATTAGACTATTGCAGCAAGATTCTTCATAATAGGTTAGTACAATGTGGCTCGCTGAGTTTACTTTTATGTGATACATTTTAAGACAGAGTACTTGTCTTGTTCTTCTAGCGTTCTACAAAGGTTTAGTTATCGACACTTCATGCTATCTATAAACACGAGCGCATCGTTTTGATAACGGAAATGAATGAAATACTACACATAGCGGATGCTACAATAAAACTTTACTCGTTCAGATGTGTGACATCATTTTGACGTCACGCGTGATTTCATATATTAAACAAACGAGAATTAGTTAGCTAATTATCACAACAAAAATGTCGTCGTTAATGTGATGGTTAGAACACAGATGCTTGACATTTAGCTAATTAGTCGGGTTTCAGCCACCAATTATAATTTACAATGCATTTTGGCTGTAATATGTATACTCATCTCCTAAACCGAAGTGCTGTGAGTGTTCACATGTAAGCGTTCTAACAACCTGGGTTTGGTTTTCCCCAAGAATTTTCGGTTAAATGTCAGAATCAGAAACGGTTTTTGTCGTTCCCAAATTTTTGTAAATGTTTACAATTGTAAGCGCAATTTACAGTTTGTACAGTCAATAAAAAATATATTCAATTTTTTTTCAATTCTTCAGGAGATTTTTCGGTTAATCACTAAAAATTTAGATCAATCCCTAAAAAATAAAAAATAGCCGACAACAGTAAAATGTAAAACTTGCAAAAACAACTACTTTTACTTAAAAAAAAGCGATAAACTCGCGCCAAAACATCAAACCTAACAACTTTCGGAAAGCGGAATTTGTGAATTCAAAAATACATTGTAGCAAGTTTTAGGTAAGTGCAGCGATGAAACCAAAACGATTTTAAAAACGCTGTTCTTTAGCATCACTAAGACAACAGACTAAAGGGGTAGCACCTACCCACCCACGCACTACATAGCAAGAATGTAAACAATCAAAATTTGGTAAACATTAAACAGTTGCACGTGTCAAAGTTTATACGGCTACATGATATATTAATGTACCACAAAAAAAGCTTCTTAAAACCGACAAAATACTCTTTAATGAAATAAAGCTGAAAGCATGAAATTTGTTTGCATAAAACTGCCTTTGTTTGGCGAAAAGGTACCCCACCCTATAGCAAATAAAGTACAGGCGGCAAACCTGACTCAAAATCGTCAAGTTTTAAAAACTAGCCAGTTTACAAGCGTGCTTAAATTAAATACGAACACAATCTACCAGGACAATAACGTTACAAAACGCTATACCAGTTACTGAATAGCAATAATAATAATTAATTGAAGGAGAATTGAAATGACAAAGGAAGAAAAGAGAAATTTGTAAACACAGAAACAATTCAAAACATATGACTGAAACACAAATGACGCGAGAATCACAAATAATCTGATTCTGGCAAAGCCTACACGCTTAGGCCATGTGTGGAAAATAAAGTTTATTAATAGGCATTACTACACTTCCGTTAAGTAGGCTTAAATATGCTACAGCACGACAATTCGCGCGAGACAAGCGTGAAAACTCGCAGTAGTGGTTGTCTTATCTCATGCGCTATTAACAAGAACGCTGAACTAATCTTACAGATACCGGTACCTGCTAACTAAAACGCTACATTAAACACATTTTTCATCATGTATTGTGACAATATAGCAGGTTAACAAACACCCCCAGTGCCCAAACAAATTGTCAATCGTTTAACCTTGCCAGGTGGCAACTCTGGAAGTTAATATGAAGAAACATACCCACTACAAAGTACAAGATCGAACAAAAAAACAGCAAAAAGGACGTTGAGGTCAAGAAAAAGGGATACCACCGATTAAACATTGTGGCAAAATCAAAAAAAGTTTATGTAGTAAGTAAATTTTGAGAAAATCCATGTATTCTCTGCTCATTTAGCCAATAAAAATATATACTCAAACTGCTAAAACCACCAAAATAGTTCGTTCTTGGTTGGTTGGAACTACCCGTTTTGTTTTTCAACTGGTGGATGAAAGCATGGTGTAGAGGAAATTCTAGACCAAAATCCCAGCTGGGGCAGAGAACCTGGGAGAGAAGAGTGGTCATTTTCAGACCACACAAAAAGTGGGCACCTATTGCCACATATCTTAGAAAACCAGTTGGATGGGTGGCTTAACTTTTCTACTTTGAATGAAACACGCAAAGTACGTCGAAAACAAGATTTTCACAACCAAAAGATTCTCTAGCCTTACTTGATCTGGCGGTTTGTACTGGTGATATTTTAACTTCTTGAATTTCGGCTTTTCTTTCTTCTTTCGAACACTGGATACCTTCGGGGCAAGTGCACTTTGGCTCATCTTCGAGCCCTGAAAGAGAGAGATTTAAATCTTTCGCCCACAACAACTAGTTGTGAAATTATAGTCAAGTGGTGTTCGCTATTTATTGCTATTTAAAAACGGAGCACAAATGCTCACCACAAACGTTGCCAAAATTTTCCTAAGAAAAGCTAACAAGTAGGTAGGGCAAAAATGGGTTTGAACGTACACCAGGCTTTAGTAGGTACGAACATGTGTTAGTATGTATATTTCACGTTCTGTTTTGGCGCACACCGTAAAGTAGCTGCATCTGCTAGTTAGGAAAAGTTCTACAAACAGATATAAGGAAATCTACAAGTTTTAGAGCATCTTTAAAGGAACTTTTTATGCTCTATTGCTAATATTTTAGATTGCACTCTATTAGTCACAGTAATCTAATCGGCTATTGTTTGCCTCGATGATTCTCTGGCAATTACAAACCGCACGATGCAAATTGCAAATCTATTTCCACGATGACAAACCTATGTTTTATCGTTGTATTAGTGTTGTTTTGATGCGATTAGTCTTGAACATTATGTCTAACTCTGCAAGTATCGATCCAAATAAGTCTTAAAAGTGTATTTTTTCACAAATGTGCTCTTAACAAGGAATGCTTAATTTGATGAAGTCAAAAATAAAAATAGCGATCGGTCAAAAAATATAGTACTACATTATACAACTGTATGTTGAACAGACCCTTTACACAATTTGTCAAAAGTTGAAGTGCAAGTTTATATAGTTGAACTTGACAGAGCATACATCCACTATAATTCGTCATAAACTTAAGGGTCAAACGGGACTCAATAAACAATACGTCAGAGTTAAAAACACTGCATTACCAGCAGCAAGTCTATTTGAAGTTTGATAAACTGATGATTAATTCATAATACTAGTATTTCAATTATCAAATAAATTGAAAAGAATTATAGCCAGAAACTGAGAATATATCATGTTGCTTTGATGTTGATATTAATTGAAAATCAACAACCGTGCATTTGACTTGATATATCGGTAATTTCCCGGAGATCAATTCCGTATTGTGAGGAATTGTCACATTGAAAACTGTTCATTTGCCTGCTTACGTAAATAAATGAGAAAAAAGGGACCGGAAAGAAATTGTTGGCATTTTCTGACCACTCGACAGGTCGAAGGAAAAAGACTATTTAAGGGCCGCAGTGCCAGTTAAAACTTTCGCGCTCATCTTCATATAAGCTCATAGTAGGTCAAGAAAAGATCAATCAAAATGCCTATCAAAGCGCTATTCGACTTTCAATGATAATTCCAAAACATGGCAATTAATGAACTTTGCAATTGATCAATGCGGTAATCAGAAAATAATGAAGAAAAAATGACTCTGAAAAAAAAACTTAAACTTCCGCTTTGATTTCAAAGGCTACTACGTACCACTGTGTGCGGTTAAACGTTAGGACTGTTTAGTTTAGGCGCTTACGCGGTCATACGCTGAATTTTGCTTCAAAAAATTTGAAGTGCATATCAACTCCAATCATATTTGAGTCATGCAAAAATTGGTGATTATTTAGTTTTTTAAATGTAATTCATATTTTACATAGAAATAAACTTTCCACGCTTAACCGTTGCACGATCAAACGTAGCACTTGCATCAAACAAACGACTTTGAATGACTGTACGGTAGAGGTGGTTAAAGAGAAACCATTTCACTACAGGCTTGCTTCACCCTTCTAAAATAGTCATGTGGTATTGCGAATTTTTGGTGCAAAAAAAAGAACATTTTTCGTTATACAGTCATTCCACCTTTAGCTGCATTATCTTAAACACAGCTACTACTATAATTGCAGTTATGTTGTTTTTTTCAGTTACAAATGCAACAACAATGCTTATAAGTTTAAGGTTTAGACTAGGAGTTAAAAGAGGGATGCCCGTTTATGCACAGTAATACCAATAAAGCCTCAAATTTAATTTCAAATATAAAATACCTTGGAGGACTGACGAGACAAATAAGGGTGGCTTGACGACTGGTTGGAAAATAGTGTCGAGCCACTGCTTGACCGAGGCACCGCGCTCTCATTCTTGTTCTGCAAAACATGTGATAAGGAATTATGGTTGATTGAATTAAGCAAGTTAGCAAGAGTTTCTTCCTGGTTGCATCATAGCGTAGTGCAACATATACGTACCGTTAGATATACGCATACGCTGTATGTGCTTTGCACACAGTACATTAAACCTCGCAAAAGCAGTCTTAAAGCCTGGCTAGACCAATGAACGGTGTTGTTCTTATGAACATTAAAACTTTGATTATTTTTAGGCATAACAAGCTTAACTCTAAACTGAAAGAAAAAAACACTGTACGCAATGAAAAAAGAGCAAAACGATTATGATAATTTAAAATTGCAAAATTCATAATCATTCATGCTTTGCTCGTTAGGGTAAAAACTTAGAAAACACTGCAAGTATCCTCGCAATAATAATCTAGTCGTAACAGATTAACACTTAGAAAAAACAGTCAGCTAAAATATTACGGCAATTAATAGAGTTGCATGCAAAGCACCACGTGAATAATACAGCTGTATTGAAAGCTTAAGCTAAAAGTGTAAAAAGCACTTCAAATACGAGATACAGCTCGCAAGAAAATCATGCCTTCAATAATTAATATCAATACAGTAGTTATTATTATTTTCATGCGTTTTGAATTTCTAACCACCAAAAAGGTTTAACAAGGAGCAAAAAACCGCTAACTTTTTGAATCCAGTACTAAATTTTAGCATTTGAAAACAGTTTTTAAACAAAAGCTACCCTAGAACCTCAGCATAAAACCTTTAAGCAATAGTATGGAACCCACATATAGTAGGATTATTTTTCTAGCAATTGCACCAAGCAAACAACAACAACTTTAAACGTAAAATATGTATGCCTCAAGAATGTTTATTTTGCTATCCAAAACAAAATTAAACTGATACAGATTTAGCTCTGAATGTAATACAATACGCTAAAAGCTTATGCAAAACGATAATGAACTTGGCCACTGGCCAGCCAACTGTGCAAGAACGTAGACTGTGCGTGACGTCACAAAAAATCTGCACAATCAAAACGAATGAAAAGCACGTGACCATGTAAATTGTGACAAAAATGCTACAAAAATGTACAGAACAAGTGCGGTACGTGCTATACAACATACAGCATTTTAGCAATATACTGTTGTATGCTATATAGTAACGATAGATGATATTGACTGAATTTTACTAACGCCAGGTGGTGTTATTTAACCAAAATAGAAAAACAGTAACAGGCAAAACCAGGTCAAATTTTGAGAACTTAGCCAATAGGAGATAGAAATTGTAACCCCACGAAACAACAATAGCTTGTATGTCCAGAAAATCTTATTTGAAATAAAAATCTTTTTAACAGTATTTTAAACGTGAACTCTCTGCAAAAGACAACATTCTGACATCTGCAGTTCAAAGGTTTAGATGTAAGTTTTGGGCTTAAATGCCGCCAAACTCGAGAACCTCAAGACTAAAAAGCGACGTTGAAAACCAGCAGTAAAGAGGTAGGTGTTGGACTAAGTAAAACCTAATAAATGATGCATAAGTTTACTCAGACTAAAAAGGTTAATAATGAAAACTATTTCGCAAGTTGGTAGGTATGAAACGCTTTTTGCAAAGTTGCAAATAAATGAAAAGACTAAATATTGCACCACCAATGCTTCATACAAGATCTTAAAGCATGTGTTGTATCAGCAAATCAACCACCAGTTTAGAACAAATTTATGCCATACATAGATATTTTGACAAATTTTGATCTTACAGGCTATTTGGCACTCTTACATAAATGAAAGTTAATTTTACATTTTATTGTTGTTCAATTCAAACAGTACTGACAAATCAAATATAGTACCACCACAATAAATGCTTCTTACAAGTATACACTGCACGTGACACTTCATCCACTAACAACAAAAACTAACAACAAAAAGACAAAGCATGGCCCTCTAAACTTGGTTTCATTTACACCAACAGACCAAAAGCAGTGAAAAATTTTTGATCTTCGTAGCATCACCAAACTATTGTAAACTTACAGTGAAAACTGCTGCAGATGGAGAAGTTGTGATAGCAGTAAAAGCGGTAGGAGATATACTATGAAAAAGTGATGCGCTTGGAGTCTGATTGCTCGCTTGTTCAGGAGACAAAGCATCATTGCTATCATCATCAATAAAGTCCGATACCTTGTTGTATTGAAGACGACCCCCTTCAAAATGAACATGCTGTTTAGTCTAATGTTACTAACTAAATATACACTTTTTTTTATAAGAACAAAATTATAAAATCTCGAGACGTATTTCCCTTAAAATTTAAGAGCAATTCCAACCTCAACATGAAAAAAATATTTAAGAACATGGGCTAGCAGAACGTATTTTAAGTAATCAGCAGGGTTTCCTCGTTTTACTTGTATTGCCTTTGTTGATTTGTCTAACAGTAGTCTAGCACAAAAAACAAACTTTAACCGCGCAAGAATAATGTTGTGTCACTTTATGCTCTCATAAAGTCAAGAATAAAAATTACGCTGAAAATTCATGAAAATTTAAGAACAGCCAGCCAAAACTCAAAATTTACCAGCTCTAATAAAAAAAGTGTACTCAATATATACTTGTTTTGTGCTTATATGAGCTGTAGCACTTACAGGTATTTTAACTGCTGCTGTAGAAAACTAGTATTGCTGTATAAATTCTTTAAGTGGCTTTATAAAAAATTAGTTTGAACACATGCATTCTTAAATTATTACATTTACGACACACCAGATTTAAAGTTAAAAAACACTCCAAGAGAAGCATCATGGGATTTAACCAAAGGTCAGGCAAATTAAAAACAAAGTTACTAAAGGCTATTTCGGCACCAAATTTTTACTTACAAAAGACCGTTTTCATTGTATGGTCTGGAATTCTTAATCACAACACAGTAGCCTTGAGCCATGTCAACTGACCACGAACGAACAGACCACTAGCAAACAGAATGCCAACATTAGGGATAGTTGGCAGTCAGTTTGATCATGATCACACTGACTGCCAACTATCCCTAATGTTGGCATAAAGACTGCTGTAAACTATCCCTAAAGTTTACAGCAGTCAGTTGTCATAGACCCCCAGTAGCCTACCTCTCTCCTTGATAGGAAAAGAAAGTTACAATTCAGTTTACAATGCAAATTGCAAACTCGGGAGGCAAAACAAGGACCAAGCAACTCTAGTCCACACAAGACTGCAGACCCAACTGGTTCAAGATCATTTCAATTGGAAAAAACATCACAAGAAACAAATAATGGCACCTTTGATTGCTTCTTGAAGATCTTCATTAGCAGGAAGAATATTCCGTTCGACTAGTTCAATAACTCCAGGTCGAAAAGCAATCTTGTCATTCAAGTCATCTACCAGTTTTGCTTTTTTCAAATCTTTTTGACTTGCAACAATAGAACTTGCAGCAGTGGTATCTAAAATCAAAATTCATTTTTAAGATAAAAAGTTTTAACTTTTATAACTGTTAGGCATCAACATAAGTATATATATGCAACACTAATTAACATCCATTTTTGAGGTATACAATTTTTTTCCCATTTTTCATCCAAGCTTACTGTTACAGTAGTCATGAAACAATTTTCCCTAATAGCTGAGTAATAATAAGCCGATTAACCTAAACCACCCATGAACTATTTATTGCTCTGCCACAGCTGAATAATTTTGAAGATTTCTCTTTTTGGTATCTTTAGATGGCTAGAAAGCAATTCACTTTGACTAAGAAAGTTTTGTTTACTGTTTAGATATCACTACCACTTTTTAGCTTTTTTCTTGGAAATGAAACAGCAAAAATTGTAATTTGCAATGACTAAATAATACACAGAGAAATAATTGCTAACATTTGTATGATTTAAAGATAGTGCAAACTGTTGTAAACAATGTACTGTACATAATGCTGAAAATTAGTCTGGCCTATTCCAGTAAGACAAAATATGCTGTAGAATTGAATTAAACAAAATAAAGATATGCCAAAAAACGATTTGACAAAACTTACTTAACTGCAAACAAAATTACTAAAAGCAATTTTTTTATTACAAAAACCATGCCAACCTTCCAATATGTGTCTCTGAACCAGTGAATCTCTATCAGGTCTTGCTGGAAGAGCATGGTTGAGATAGTCTTTGTTTCGAGCTCGTTCTAATCTTTGAATTTCAGGAAAAAATGCTCCAGGACTTTTCAAAGCTAAAAAAACATCCAGTAAAGCTTTTAAGCAAAAAATTTAGTCAAAACATTGCAAATGCAGTCACAATTCAATGCTACAACTTTTTTGGATATTTATTGATGATGCATTTAATCGTTGATCAATTTTAAGTGACGTATACAAATGATTGAAACAAAACTTTTAAAAAATTAGTGTAAGAACATCGTATTGAAACAAAAAAACAAAGCCTGTTGCAATCAAACAATTCATACACAAGCAAATAGCACTTTAAACCAATGCAAAGTACCATATTTTTTGGACTATAAGGTACACAGGAGTGTAAGGTACAGTATCGACAAAAAACTTTGATTGCTTTTATTTTCTTACCTAACACACACTAAATAAAATAAAACTTTAAAGCTCTAAACAACTCTAAATCAAGTCTTGACAAGAAAGAAAGCATAACTCGATTCATATATAAAGTGAACCTGAGTAAAAGGCGTACATTTGATTTGTTAGAAATTAAAGATTTTAGGTTAGCCTTATGGTTCCAAAAATACAATATAAATATTAATGAGTGGTTTCAAAGACACAAAAACTAGTTTAAAATTAAATCAAGTTAGTTGAATATATCTTCTTGCAAAAATTATAATCAAGACGTTCTGATGCAGTATAGTAACTGAATGAATGCCAGTGCAAAATAAGTTGAAAAAAATTAGTGATACCAATACACTTTATTTTCATAGCTAAACATGGTGACAAACCAGGCAGAACATGCACAGATGTTAATCAAATCATCATGTTTGAATATCAAACCGAAAAATCAGAACTTACGAGGCATTATTCCCTGATCAGCCAAGACCTCTCTTGGACGTCTTTGTTGCAGGCGCAAAGCAAGAACTAATAAAAGAATAAACAAAAGAACATGCTTCAGCCCAATCAAAAATACAACTAACACAAAATTAGCAAAATGCAAATCAGCAATAATTTAGTCTTGCAAACAGACAGTTAGAGCAACATATCGCTCTACGTTAAGTGATTTTAATTTAGCTCCTAGACCTAGTCAGGTTGAGCACTCTAGCCTTGGGGACACCACAGTCGCTAGCACATTGGTATCTGTAGTAGCTAGCATATCGCTAGCAAATTGCTGGATACAACACTAATTGTTTAAAGCCAACTTTACAGAAAAAGTAGTTTTGCTAATTCCAATCAACATAAGTTAGAAACCTATCCAAATACGTAATAAGAAATACTCCAGACATTGTTCAAAACTATTAAATTTGAGAATGATGCACTAGTGTTTGAAAAATTTTATTGATAGCTTCCGTAAAATCCTAATTCTACAAATACTTAGCACCAGTGTCCACTGTCCAGTACACTTAGTATTTTATTTAAAAAATGAACCAACTCCTAATATCTGCTTACAAAACAATTAGCTTAATCATAAAAATAGTTAAATGACAATTGATTTTAAAAAAATGGTTTCAATAAAAGATTCAGAATACCTTAAAAAAAATTAGTAGATAGTTTGTTAGGGTTAACTAGGGTAATTCCGCACAAAACTCAGCTATTTTTGTTCTGCCTTCTCTCTTCTACAGTCCTTTTTTTACTATTGCTTTCATTTGGGCATTTCAATAGAGGACTTTAGTATTTTTACACTGGTTCAACAAAAATATTTAATAAATGGATGAAAAAATCGGTCTGAACAGCATGTTTTGAATTGCCCTCGAAAGGTAATTTTTTAGGAAATTTCAATACACTCTGCCGAAAATTTGCACCAATTTAGTCTCTATGCCATGTCAATTGACATGGATAAGCCTAAGCCATGTTGATTAAAATTTCCTTTTCAGCAAGGTTGAATCTCTAATAAAGATCATTACTTCGCAAATGCGCTTGAATTGGTAGCCATCTTAAATTGATCTTCACTCTGAAATTATCGTAGAGTCATGGTTGTGGCTAGTTTTGCACCACTCCATTGCCAGATTTATGATTTTATCTGCCATTTTCTGCTGCAGATTGCGAATATATCCAGTGCAGTTAATAACTTTTTAATGGATAGCCCTTTTAGTAAGTACAACAAAGTAATTTTTATTATTTTCCCAAGCTACTGGTATCCTCTGAATTTGTTTCTTCTTACACAGTCATTTTTACTCCCAAACTCATTCTTTTACGAATTTTTTGAAGTCAGATTTGGACACAGATTAGGCATGGATTTAACTTTTTTCTGTAAAAAATTGGAATTATGAAAAAATAAACGTAGTGGGCATCTGGTTTGTTTAGAATACAGGTTTTGAGAGTGTGTTTGGTACAATATCATAAGACAAATTAATATCTACCCTAATCTATAAATGAAAGTAGAGAGCAGCTATGTAGAACTGTTTTATTGCTCCTAAAATGACTAGGCAATAATTTATTTATTTACTGAACTAATAATCTACAATGAATTAGGTAATACAAAAACACAATAATTGCAATTTTACTTTAATGTCCGGAATTACCATAGGCTGTCAGAATTTTTTCCAGTCCAAAATTACCCCAGTTAACCCTATTGCGAGTTGTAAATTTTCCAACAGTTTCAACCCAATCATTGTGGCTCCATTTCTACTAACAAATATCAAATGATTTGATAACAAACTTAAACAGTTTGATTCTTACAATGCATTTATAGTAACACAAAAAATGAATGTCAGATATAGCAAAATATTAGTAACAAATAATACACTGAAGTAAAACAGCTCACAGATCTATAGTCATCAGCATGCTTGGTGCTGCTGAATTAAAAACCAAGTACAATAGTAAAAGAGTTGAGATATATTATATACCATGTATAATATTTTACAATTATTTTGTTGGTGTGTCCCAACTATTGGTCTTTTATAGAACAACACACATCATAACTTCTGACCAAACAAAAAAGCATGCATCTAACCATTTTTTTTCTGATGGAAATTGTCTTCAAAAGATTCATCCATTGCTAAACGACTATCCACCTTTATCAGTCAAATTTTACTGATATTCCAAATTGCATAGACCCAACACACACTGTACTGTACAAACCCAAAATTAAGTGATCGAAAATCCCAATTTTTTTTAGTTTTTTTTAATGCTTTTCAGCCTTAATCCAGTATATAATGACAGTCGACAAAACAAACAATAACTACGCTGTAGAGCTATAACTTTTAGCCTAACTGTTAACCAGATGCTTCCAAAACTAGGCTACTGTAAGTAGCAAAACTCTAGTGAAATAGAATATTCAAATTTGAAAAATAATTTTAATCACTTCAATTAGGCAATTTAGTAGGCTACCGACAGTCTACCACCTCAGATTTGTCCAGCTGGTATTCAATAAATAGCATTAGCCCTGAAACAATGAGTATGGTAGCCCAGTGTTGGGCATTAACTTGTCAATAACAAAGTTAAGTTTTTCATTAACGAGTTAAAACGTTAAAAAGCTTTTGAGAGTTAACTTGTAACTACAACTTTTGATAAACTTCTTAAATGTTTATGTTAATTAGTTCAATTTCTAGGCTACACCATGTGTCCTAATGTCTATATAATCGAAACAAAACACAAAAAAAAGGCTTCCACTCTGTCTATCTTTTATTACAGTTGTAAATACCATACTAACAGAAATCAGAATGGGTAATTTTTATCTCGTATGGAAATGGAATCACTTTATTGGGTAATAAATGCAAGGAAATATTGAATTTTATTGTAAAATTAACGAATTAACTTTTAACTTAAACTTGCATTACTTTTGTTTTTCAGTTAACTATGTACTTAATTTTAATTCAGTTAAAAAAATGCTTGAAAACTTTTAAGAAAGTGGCTACCGGTATCTTGCCTCCAAAGACAAAATAGTGTTTTCCCTCTGTTTGGGTTAGGGCTAGGGTTGGGGTCAGGCTTAGAATTAAGGTTAGGGCTAGGATAAGGGTCAAGGTTAGGGTTTGGGTCAGGCTTAGGGCTATTTTGGCACAGGAGGCAAAATAGCATTTAGGACTATTTTGCCTCCAAACGGCAAAATAACATCGGGCTATTTTGCCTCTAGAGGCAAAGTAGCCACTGCCAATTTTTAGTGAATAACTGTAGGTGTAACTCTTAATGAAGTTAACGTTTCTCATGAACTTGCCCAACACTGCGATTGCCAATGTTCAGATGAACAGTATTGGTAGGCCTATACTAGCAACATTGTACAGTGTAGCCAACTCAGGACTAAACCACTATAGGCTACTCATCCTAGATTGCCAGTCTGCCACTGCCAATGATCTCGTGACAAAGTTACGGCATTTTGTGACAGAGAGCATTCTACTTGGAGAAAGACAGAATATCTGGAACTGTCACTGTAACTGTGCTACGGCATTACTCATTAGCATTGGCTGATAGTGAGAAGGGCCAGTCTTAGAACAGAAACAACTTTTCTGGACAGACAAACAGACAATTTTTACTGCTAACAGTAACAATTCACACACAAAAAGGAAAGGTGAAAATAATTCATACCGGTAAATACATAAAGTCAGCAACGGAGCTATGAAGTGACCTTTGAGGGTCTTCGAGTCAAACAGCTCCATATTTGGGTGTCATTTTTCTGAAACTCTGCGACTCGTGTATGAGCGCACAAGCTCTCTCTCCTTCTCTTCGACCTAAGCTATTCCCCAAACCTAGCCCTATCCCTAACAGAAAGAGTGCACTCATGAGAGGGGCAAAAGTGCACGCATGCTAGGCTTATACACGAGTTGCAGAGATTCCAAAAAAAGCAGACTGCTCATACTTAATGACATCCCTTTTTTAAATTACAATAGGCCTAGGCCTACCTACTGTATCAACCTATTCTATTGTAATTTACCGTAATTTCATTTATTGCGACAGCAAGAGACTGTTAAATCACTAAAATCAACTTTCACAATTAACAATTAAACAATACTTCTGGTAGGCCTATCAACTGAAACTAACTGACCAACATTAACAATTCTACTGCAGTAGGCTAGGCCTATCTAGCAGCTAGGTTATAGACTAGGCCTATCTTTAAAGCGTTTTTGCTCTAAAAAATCCTCACTTTGTGGCAAAATGAAAATCACTGCAACAAAACAACTTTTTGAATTGGCAATGATATCACTGGCAAATGTTGCCTACTGGCTAAGCGCCTGTCATCTTCAAAATTTGTTTTGGTAATAATGCTTTCAAAAATGTGAAAATGGAAACAGAGAAAGCCTAGACGATCTAAGGTCGGTAGGCTACCGCAATTAACGAAGTAAACTACTCTGCTCTTCTCCAATTTCAGAAAGCATAGGCCTAGCCTAGCCTAGCCCAAGGTCTACTCACACTGTTTTCTCTACCTCTACCCGAAGGCTGAAGCCTACCGGTAGGCAACCTCACTTCTTGATTAGTTACAGCATATTCCTCTTATTAGCATTTCGTCACTTGGTTTTTTGAAAGTCCGTTTAACTCCGTACCGTTTGACTCCGTTTTAGGGAATTTTGGTTTTATTAATTTTATTTTCTGCCTGCTTTTTCAAATCTACTCCTTAAATTCAAAAATTTTATGGTGCTCAACCAGGGATGCCCGAACGTCAGAAGGGCAAGGGGGGGGGGGGGGGAGCAGCTTTTTCAAAGAGCACTTTCTACAAGCTTACTGTACGTACAGTCTTTACCACCTACATTACAGACATGCTATTAAAGGCGGTGAATCATCCAGCCAATTCCAGTGGTTTACAATAGCTAAAATTGAACTATAATTTTTGATATTTTTTGTTTTAATTTTGGGACTGCGGTTGCAAAGATATTCAACAAATACAAAAAGATGTCCCCCCGAAAAAAGTTTTTGGAAACTCTGAGTTTTGTTCTTCCCGCCAAAACCACAGTAGGCCTAATGGTTTAGAGAACTGTGGTAAGCCTAATAGTTTAGAGATAGTTTATTAGTTTAGGCCTAATTAGGCCAAACTATCTCTAAACTATTAGGCTTCTAAACTATCTCTAAACTAATAGTTTAGAGATAGTTAGGCCTAATAGTTGAATAAGATTACAGTAGGCCTAATAGTTAAGAGAACTGTGGTTTTGGCGGGAAGATCAAAACTCAGAGTTTCCAAAAACTTTTTTCGGGGGGACATCTTTTTGCATTTGTTGAATATCTTTACAAACGCAGCCCCAAAATCAAAACAAAGAATATCAAAAATTATAGTTCAATTTTAGCTATTGTAAACCACCGGAATTGGCTGGATGATTCACCGCCTTTAAACAATTAAACACTTTTAACAAAGCCAAAGTACTTACCGGTAGTAAGTCGCAAAAGCACTTAAAAATAACAACAAACGAGCTAACAATTAAATAAAGACAGATTGAGGCACATGAAGCCAATGGCGGGCTTTGGGCTCAACAAACTTAAATGCAGAAGATTCCAACCGCCGAAGAAAAGGGGGTCTGGGGGTAGAGCTTAAAGCCGCATTTACTCGGGCGACTTTTTTCCAACGCGATTCGAAATTTTTCATGTGTGAAATACTCTCTTGCAGGGTAGTACTCACACGAAGCGAGACTCGCTTGCCGCGATCGCAAGAATCGCCGGCAAGAATCGCCGCTGTGTGAGTAAAGGCGGGTTTAGATTCTCGCGTTGCGTTGCGTTGCCTTTCGCGCGCAGTTTTGAAGAAAATAAAACTTACAAATAGGGTTTACATTCTTGCGAAAGCGTTAACGCAGAGGCTGTGACGTGTAGCGACCACGCGTGCTGATGAAATGGATTTCATAATGTAGCATTGCGACGCGTGTACGTCAGAGCAGTTCTCGGTCGTGATTGGTCAAAAAAAAAAAAAGTTGATCATTGTTAAACACAGCAATTCGAGAAAATTGAT
This sequence comes from Trididemnum nubilum, assembly GCA_963965965.1. Lineage (NCBI taxonomy): Eukaryota > Metazoa > Chordata > Ascidiacea > Aplousobranchia > Didemnidae > Trididemnum > Trididemnum nubilum. The sequence goes on along the minus strand of OZ014479.1, from coordinate 32,283,373 downwards.
ATCATTTGCACACGACGTCGTGGAGAGCAGAGCAGTGAGGTATTAATGCAAATCTAAAGTTGCTGTTAGAACAGTCGATTAGGTGTTTGTGGAATGTTAGTTTGCTTTTCATCGGCAATTGAAAAGAAAAAAGGATAGTCTACACAATGATCAATAGAAGAATTAGTGACAAAACAAGACAGGCTAGGCAGTGGCGGATTTAGGGGGGGGATGCATCCCCCCCACCAGCCTAAAAGTAAGGATTTTGGCCGAAAAATCAGCCTCTATTTCGAATAATTCGGCTCCATTTCGGGATGCACCCCCCCCACCAGCCTAAACGTAACGAATCCGGCCGAAAAATCACTCCCAATTTTGGTGAAGACCTTTTTTTTTGGAGAACACCTGATTTTGGGCGAAAAAATCGTTTGAATTTCCGATTTCGGCCGAAAAATCACTCTCAATTTTGGTGAAGACATCCGAATTTTTGCGGTTTTCTGCTTAAAATCCCCCCCCACCAAAATTTTCTGGATCCGCCACTGAGGCTAGGCTCTTTTCAAGTATAGAAAATACATCAGGAAGGCAAAAATATTAAAGATTAGCAAATCTGTTAGCAGATTAGTCTAGCCTATTTAATGATATAGCCAAACCAATCGGTCTCTCTCTTGTTTCAGCTTGCACTGTTCATGGCACCAGCATTTGTAAGCCTAACAGTATTTACTTATGTTGTTGACAACCTGTTGAAATGTTTGGGCAATATTATTGGCTGTCTTTTCCAGTTTCCAAAAGGTGATTAATTTTGTCCTAGGTCTCAAAAGCCTAGTCAATAACGTAATCGTTTATTGTAGGCTATATTGTTGGAATTAATTTGAATTATATTTTCTAAGTTGCTGATCTTATAATTTATTTAATTTGATTTGAAATTTAGGGCTACTACTACTAATCTACTGGTGCTGCAGCAGTGTTGACCATTACAGATTTTCAACGAAGCTCAGCGTATCAAATTTTTGCTGTTTTGTGCTTAAAATTTTTATCATCCCCCCACCAAAATTTTCTGGATCCGCCACTGGTGAGCAACTCTCAATATGAACAAGAATTAAACAGGCATTGGTTATTATTATCGCTTCAAACTTTTTTCACTGAATTAGCTTTGTTGGTAACCAACAACAACAAACGTAATGCAACGCGAGAATGTAAACCTCACAAGCGCAAGCGTTGACGTGTTGCGCTGCAGCGGAACGGAACGCAACGCGAGAATGTTAACACGGCCTAACACCTCCGATTTGCGATGCCGATTATATTTTGCGCAACTCGATGCAAGAATCGTTCTCGCCCGTGATCACTTACATGAGGTCGATTTCGACATCTCGAGGGTCCCAGGGCAAAGTCTCGTTCGTGTAAACAGCAAATCGTAAGCAATTTACGAGTCGCTCCGGCATAGCGCAATGCACGAATGCTTTGCGAGTTGCTTACTGCGATTATCCTAAATTTACTTCATCCAATATTGTGGTTATGGTACAAAACAGTCTGTAGTGCTTTCACCATCTTTCACCGTATTTAATTGTAATCCCGATACTAAATTTACTTCACATTGGAAACGCAGAAGGAATAATTTTCTTGTGCATGCTGGCACTGGTCTACTGCAGATACGGCAGTCCTGAGCTGATTGCTGAAAACTGTGAAGCTAATCAAGCAGGACTTTAATCCTTTATAAAATATATGATAAAAATTAACCACAGATAACAGTACCTTACTGGTATTCTGCTTTAATAATACCTTTAGCCATAGCTGGGCAAGTTAATGCAAAACGTTAGCTTCGTTAACCATTACTCCGTTAACAAACTTCACACCTTCGTTAACGTTAATCCGGTATTTTTAGCTTTAATTAACGGAAGTTAATAAACTCCGTTAATCTGTTAATATTTTGCGTGTAATTTACATTTCGTTTTATTCTCTCGCTTCTAAAACACGTATTGACGCTGTTGAATTGATTGTGAGGAAATGTTTATTGCTATGGAGATCCTTTTGTGTTTTGGAAGTTACATGTTACAGTCTAAACTAATTTCAAGATAAAAATAAATTCAAATGCACAACGAAGCTGCAATCGGAAAATCTTTGGAAATTGTGAACAGCGATAATTAATAGATCTATGAGGCTGCAGGTTGTTATTTGCCACAAAAAGACCTTTTTTCTTCGCTCTCTTTTATAAAACTCGTGCTAATACGAACAGGGGTTACCAGTGCAAATTGGTTTGTACCGGTACGATGAATGAATGGTGCAAGATATTAACAATAAAAACTTTAACGGAAGTCAACAGAACTTAAAGGAAGTTACTTTAGTCCGTTAACAGGACTTAACGGAAGTTAATTTAGTCCGTTAACATGCAGAAAATTTTCAACGGATTAACGATTAACGGACTTGTGCCCACTTGTGCCTTTAGCACACTTTTTTTGATAAAAATCAGTAAATTTTGAGTTAAGGCTGGCTGTTCTTAATTTTTTGCCAATGTTGAGCCTCAGTTACTCTTACTTGGTTCTTAAATTTTGAGATTACTGATGTCAATTATGGCGACCATGTTTGTTAATTCCTAATGCTATGTCTGTTTGTAAACGCCTTTTTTTGCTGATTTGCGGTATTGTAAAATTGCGGAAAGCGAAAAAGCGAGCATTGAGTTTGGTTTGAACGAAAGCCAAAAAGTTTTTTTGTTACTTGCGCAGTGCGCAATAGCACTCTGTAGTCTCAAAATTGTTGCAAATTTGCTTGTAAATGCCAAAAAACCACTAAAGTTTTGTTGTTTTTAATCAGAACAGAATTTAGTTTCTTTTATGATTTGGAATTTATTCTTTTTCGGTTGTTCTTAATATTATTTTTTGTTGCTGAGACTGGTGTTGTTCCTAATTTGTTCTTAAATTTTGAGCAAAAATGAGCTTCGTATTCTTACAAAATTTTGCTTGGATAAAAAAAGTGAAATCAATTTTGTCATTGCTAATATTCTGGCATACCAAAGTAAGAATACAAGATCTGGGAACTCTAGAATAGCAAAGACAATAAATTCACATTAATGGCATTTGGACAATACAGTATATTTGGAAATAAAGGTGCTTGTTTACAGAAGCCCTCCGTAACACTGCTGACTGTAGGTACTCCAGCGAAACTCTGGAGCCTTCAACGTGTCCGTCTTGGCCGAACCACAATTGAAATTTTTCAACTTAAACTGTAATGTTCAGACAAAATAAATAACACGGAACAGTACGGCACGGCAAAAAATAACTGAAATTTAATCAGAAAGTAATGAACTTAAAGAGCGCCATACGAGCAGTCTTCAAAATAAAATGCGTCTATTGGCTAATTGCTCGAATGAAAAGGAATGCCAGAACCAGGGTGTCGAACCGAACCCGAACCGTAAATCCGAATGAACCGTTTCATTTTGGTGAACCCGAACCGAACCTGAACCAGCAAAATTTTACTTCAGTGAACCTGAACCAAACCTGAACCCTCAAAATTGTGCTCAAGTGAACCCAAACCGAACCTGAACCCCTAACAAAAGTAAGAATATATTTTTCCATATCCGGATGCCGCTGGCGCTGGTACACGCACAATAAGAGCAGTGGTGATCATCAACAGAATCAGCAATTTCTCCTCTTTTTTTTTCTGGGCGAAACGAGTAACAACAGTTAAATTTTATCAATGAACGCGAACCGAACCTGAACCAGAAATATTTTACTTGAGTGAACCTGAACCAAACCTGAACCTCGAAAATGGTGCTCAAGTGAACCCGAACCAAAGCTGAACCGCTAAAATATTTTGAGCAGGAGCTAAACCTGAACCCGAACCGTTATTTGAAACGGTTCGACACCCTGGCCAGAACAGAGGTAATTCGGCCAAACACGAAGGTATGCACAAATTACCAAAAAACGCGTAATTTTTAAAACGTTTGCAGCCAATGGCAGCAGGAAATTAAGTGACGTGAGCAAAGTAAAGGGAAGAAGCAACCAAGTTCGAAACTAGAGCGAGGCAACTCAAAAAAAGGTCAATCGTAATTGTAATTACGTTTTATTCACCAAGTTGCCTTGGCCAGGAGACAGCGAAGGGACCTTTCGGTCTTCAAGTCAAGCTGCCACCTGCCCACCTGTCTACCACACACGGTGGAGGCTTCACACTGTCCCTTTAATTGCTGAACGTCAAGCAGGAAAGCTGTGAATACCAATTTTTATAGTCTTTGGTTTGACCCGACTGGGAATCGAACCCAAGTCTATCGTTTTAGTAGCAGACGCTCAATCCACTGGACCACTGATCGGTTATACGACCACTGATCGACCAGTGATCGGTAATCGGTGCTGTAACAGTGTTAGTAGTGTAGGCTTAAACCCTATGCTCATTCGTTGGGTCCAGTAGCGTAGCCAAGAGGGGGGGGCTATAGCCCCTCCCATTGGCCTGTCAACCAAAACGCAGAATCAGAAAAATACCACATTTTTAGTTCTACGGAGACTGTTTTTTTGGCGCTGGAATGGACTAAAAAGTGATTTAAAGCAACTTTTAAAACATATATTCAGAGGGGGGCTAATTTGTCAAAAATTAAAGTCACAAATCAAAGAAAAGTTTAAAAAATGCCCAAAAATAAACAATGAAATTTGATCGCTAGTGTAAAAATGCCAAACATAGGTTTTATCTACAAATATATCATAAACTCAGAAATAAACGGGGGGGGGGGGGGGCTATTTAATGTTAGATAATTACCAATCACTTCTCTCAAATATCTTTCCATTAGCCCCCCTCAATTTTTTTTTTTTGTGAAATATAGACGTAATAGACTACTCCGTGTGAGTTTTAATAAATAGTAGGATTTTATGATTTACCAGCATGAAACAAGAGAACTACAGTGTTATCATTAGCCACCTTCCACATAGCCCATTAATGCAACCAGTTGAATCATGTTGCACTGCCAATGTCTATGCCACGTTTTAAAAGCATTATTTTGTACTAAAATATCCCTAAAATTAAGTTATTTTAGCAAAAAAATGCAAAATTTTCGAGCGCTGGGGGCTCCGCCTCCAGACCCCCAAACTAGCCCCCTCATTGCGAATTTCTGGCTACTCGCCTGGTTGGGTCCCAGGCCCGGCTCTACGGGGGCATTCCGCGGGCCGTGCCCCCCAAATGACTGCTTGTGCCCCCCCAAACGAGGACTGTGCCCCGAAGAAATTAACAGGCTCGGGACTATTGGAGTGCAAATCGAGGCCTAAGACTCCCAAATTGGTGTTTACCGCCCGTATTTTCGTAATTTTTGTAGACTCACACCGGATTTCATAAAAGTTTTGGGACGAAGATTTTTTTTTTTTTTTTCTGGTCTTCACTTAAGAATTCGTGAAAAATCGCAAAAATTTTGAGACGAAAACCAGAATTTGCGGAAATTTTTGAACTGAAGACCTTTTTATTTTTATTTAGTTTTCACTTTGTTCGTTTGATCGACACTAGAATAAATTTCTCGTGCCCTTGTGCCACTCTCAAATTCACATAAATAAACTTTTCGTGTCCCCCCAAAATTTATTTCTGCCCCCCCCTCCCCCCCAGTCACGCTATCCTGGCGCCGAGCCTGTTGGGTCCAACACCTTGTAGACAAGTACCATCCACTGGTTTTTGTCGGCTAAAAACATGTTAGCGTTTGCTTTCTTTTCTGACCCGAGATTGCTAGTAGCCTACAGGTATCTCTTGCGGTTAAATTAACCTCAGTTAAGTGAAGAAACATAACACCTACTGCACCGCATTGTAATTAAATATTGATTTCATAAAAATGCTGTTTTTTTAATCAAATCATGCTTTCAATTTCAGTTGTACTATTTTCAGAATTTGAGTAGTATTGTGGCGCATTTTCATTCGAAAAAGGCCAGAATTGAGTTTTGATCTGAAGTCACTGACGTATTTTTACACTGTTCATAATAATTCATCTTCCGCACTACACAATTACCTAGCGTTTAGCAAATGCATGCACTGCCTATTTTATTGTTGTGGATATTGGTGCTTTGTAACAGCTGTGATGGTTTAGTAGCACCATAACAAAATTACATGAAAACACAGATTATATAAATGCTATATGGATTTTTTGAATGTTGGTTTAATTCAAAAAGAGCCAGTACTTCTGTAGTGACAGAAGGCGCCTTAAAATTTAACAATTAGCATTTCGAATAATATGACAGCACAGATCAACTATAAAATACAAAATACTTGCGCACTATTAGGAAAAAAAAACAATATCAATTTGTCAGTCACACATGCTAGGAGAAAAGGTAATTTCGAAAGTGTTTTTAGAATTAATTGCACAAAAATGGTCAAATCAAATCTTTCATTATACTCGCTGTAATACGCCGGAGCGTGTAACGAGTTGGCGGAGCCAATCTCCGCGTCATTGCGCCCGGGTCACACATCTCCTTTCGAAGAAATGTCGCAGCGGTTGTGAGCCGTTGGCAACACTGTGTGCGATTTGACCGGCCCGAGATTTGAACCTCAGACCTCCCGCTCCAGAGACGAACGCGTTACCGCTCGACCACCTGGCCGGTTGCACAAATGTTGATAAATTATATTATTTTATTTTACAAATATTATGTAAAACCAAACAAGAAACACTGCAGGCGCGTCGCCAGCGGGGGGCAGGGGGGGCAATGCACCCCGATTTTCGTTTTTGCCCCCCCGATTTATTTCTTTGCCCCCCCTAGGCATTTTTTTTGGGAGGAAGAAGTTGCTTTTTTTGGCCGGAAAAAACGTTAAAATTTGAGATCTCGGCCAGAAAAAGCCTTCGAATTTCGGTGAAGATCTTTTTTTTTTTTGAGATCACCTCTGCTTTTGGCCGGAAAATTTGAGATTTTGGCCAGAAAATGCCTTCAGATTTCGGCCAGAAAAAGCCTTCGGATTTCGGCGAAAACCTTTGCCTTCCCAATCTCACGAAGCTGGCGACGCCCCTGAAACACCATCATCATCATCATCATCATCATCATATTTATTTATTTACCAAGTGACGTCATATCACAAGAAAAAACTGCAACTTCCTCTAGGTCTATCACCAAAGCATCGAAATATGCAATTCCTTTAAAACCAAGCACACAAAACTTGCATGGTCAAAGCGATATTTAGTCACTTGGTGAGGAGACAGCGAAGGACCGAAAGGTCATCTAAGTCTACTGCCACCTCACCAAGTTTAGGTTAAAAAAAACAAAAAAAAAAAACAGCTTCTAGATTTTCTCAGTCTGCTACTTTCTATGATAAAAAATTTTTATGCAAAATTAAAACAAAGTGTTGCAAAGATATGTACATTTTATACAGTGTATACACAAAACTCACAGTCACCATGTAAAGAAAATGCAAGACAACATTAGAATTGTTCAAACTCTAAACATACTAAAAAATAAAAATACTGTAACTACAGATTAGATAGAAATAAAATTAGTAAAGTTCATAATGCTTATTTATGTTTTATAAAATTTAAAGTGGGCAATTGGAGTGAAAAAAAAACTCCTTGCTTTGTTTTGTATTGTTTGCCAATATGTCATTAGTACTGGTACAATTTCCAATACCAGTATATATCAACCTCAGTCAGTTATTGCAAAATTACTAATAATTCAAGGGCACATCAAAATGAGAGATGACATTTTGTAATAAATGTGTGATAGATGAATGCACCAAACTCATGCTATTCAAGCAATAGAATAGGTTATTGTTGAACTCAAGCATAAATATGCAACTATGATTCCTGTAATTACTACTGCATTGCTGATAGAAAGCTGTTATTCTAGCTTTTATCGGTTTCATAGTTTGATAAAAAATGAGCTTTAACAGCTTTTTTAAATCTGTAGAATGAAACTTCTTTCATACTGCTTGGAATTTCATTCCAAACTTTAATTCCTGCGAATGATAGAGACTTTTGCCCTAATCTTGTTCTAGTTCTTGGAAGAAAGAAGTTGTTTTTGTGGCTCAATCTTGTTTTATGAGTATAGCAGTTTTTTATTAGGTTAAATTTATCTGAATTTGCAAAAGATAATACATTATTGTGAATTTTGTACATTAGCTTTGCTGTTTCCAGAGAGTAAATATCCTTGAGTTTTAAGCATTTTGCTCGATAGAACAAAGGATTAGTATGCTCACTATATCCACTTCCAGTTAACAATCTGATGCTTCTTTTTTGCAGAATAAAGAGAGGTGCTAATGTTGATTTTGAAGCAGTCCCCCAACTACTTATGCAGTATTGTAGATGAGAGTATATGAGGCAGTGGTAAACAGATCTTAAGGTTTGCTCATCTACAAAGTGTTTTAATTGATTAAGAGCCCAAGATCCCCTTGCTACCTTTGAACATTGTTCCTTGATTTGTTGTTTCCAGTTTAGATTGTCGTCTATGAGAACACCTAGATACTTTATGTGATGTGATTGCTTGATTGGATTATTATCTATTGATACTTTGAGTTCAGGTTTATTTTGTTGTGTTGTCACTACCATAAACTCAGTTTTACTAAAGTTAATTGATAATTTATTCACCTTGAACCAATTGCTTACATTGACTAATTCATCATTAATATTTTGTTGCAGTGTTGAAACATTAGAATGGGAGAAGGTAAGGTTTGTATCATCCGCAAAAAGATGAATTGTGGAATTTGAGGCAAGTGGTAGATCATTGATATAAATATTAAATAACAACGGACCTAGAGTTGATCCCTGAGGAATACCGCAAATAACATCTCTTGACTTTGATTTATATTGATTTACAATTGTATACTGTTGACGGTCAGTCAGGTAACTTGCTAGTAACTGCAATGGTAATCCTCTAATTCCATACTTTTCTAGTTTCTTGATCAGTATTGTGTGATTGATGGTATCATATGCTTTTCTTAAATCTAAGAAAATAGAGCATGTAATGAGCTTTTTATCCATATTGTCAAGTAGCTTATTGTAAATATCTAAAACAGCTTCATTTGTTGAGCAATTTTTCTTAAAACCATACTGGTTTGGACTAATCAAATTATTGCTCACAAAATAATTGTTTAGTTGATCAAGCAGACACTTTTCAAAAAGTTTGGCAAAAGGATTCAAAATAGAAATAGGGCGATAATTACTGCATAACTCTCTTTCGCCTTTTTTGAAAATTGGAACAACTTCAGCGGTTTTTAACACTTTTGGAAAATATCCTGTTGATATGCATGCATTAAAAATGTTAGTTAGAACTGGAGCTATAACAGAGCCTGACATTTTTATATACTTTGCAGGAATTCCATGTCTTCCTGTACTTTTTGATGGATTCATAGCTCTGATGTAATTTACTACTTCTTCTTCAACTATTGGTTCTAGAAAAAACGAATTGCAACTATTCTGAATCAAAGATGTGGCATTAAATTTGCCATCAATTATAGCTGGTGTTTCGATTGTAGATGCAAGGTTAACTCCTATCTCTATGAAATATTTATTGAACAAGTTACTGATGGCCTGTGGACCTTGTGCACTTTCACTTTTGGAAGCATACATTTTATTAGGAATGTTATTTTTCTTCACATTTTTCAAGTGAATAATTTTATTTATAATTTTCCAAAGCGACGAGGTGTCATGCTTATTATCATTCACTAAATTTTTAATGTAAAGTCGTTTTGCATATTCCTTAATATGAGTCAGTTTATTTCTATAGACTTTGTATTGTGCCCATGTATTACTGTCATTTAATTTAAGGGCTCTTTTGTACAATAAATTTTTTTGCTGGATTGATATAAGGATTCCTTTGGATAACCATGGTTTGTTTTTTAGTTTTGTTTCCTTTCTGCTTTGTTTTCGTAATGGTGCATGTATGTTTAATGTCTTATGAAAAATGTCAATAAACTTTTCAGTGTAGTTATCAATGCATTCCTCTTTGATATCACCTAATAGCTCCATTCCTTCAGTTAATTTGTCTAGAAATTTTTCTACTTCAAAATTTTTTGTATCACGAATTAGGGTGATATTTGATTTTTCATTCTTGGGCAGGCTTAAATTAGAACACACCATTACTGGCAGGTGATCACTTACATCTTCCACCAGAATAAAACTTTTGTGTTCACCCACTACATTGTTTGTATAAACATGATCTAAAAGAGTTGAGCTTGTAGTGGTTATTCTTGTCGGGTGTGTAATTAAGGGAATGCAGCCTAAGCTATATGTTAAATTCATGAAATCTTTAATATTGATATCAGAGTTACTTTTCAACAAATCTGCATTGAAATCTCCTCCGATATAATACATCAATTTTCTACTATTCATTTTTTCAATGGTTGATTCAAAACTCTTGCAAAAATCTGATAATTTCTGTTTAGGGTGTCTGTAAATTACTCCCACTATACATTTTTTGTTATTCCCTAAATCTAGTTGAATCCACATGTCTTCACAGTTAGGAATGTTTAAATCAAACTCCTTGCAAATTGAAATTGATAAAGACTCCTTAATAAAAAATCCTACTCCTCCCCATCTTGTAGTTGTGCCTTTGTGGTAAAAATGGTACCCACTTAACTTTGCATTGTATACCTGTAACAATTTAAGTTTGGTTTCACTTATAGCAATGATATCAGGTAAGATATCATAATTTGTTAAAAGTTCATTCAGTTTATCAAAATTTGCATTTAAGCTTCTTATATTCACGCAAAGCAAAGAAAATTTACACTTTTTGTTAATAATATTGGCTTCGGCCTGTGAGCAGTATTTTGAGTCAACCAAACCAAAATTTAAATCATTTAGTAAGCTTTTTATCTTGTTGTCTACCTGTAAGCATTTAGCTGGGAAAAACGAATTATTTGTGTGATTAATATCAAAGTTTAGTTTGTCATCATTTCTCATTTCATTTAACAATTGCTTATCATCTAGGGTTTGAAAAGGAAACAATTCACTGTAACAATTTTGGCAGAGGTATGGTTCAGTAGAAGAACAAAGAGTGTGAAATTTATCACCTTCATTTTGCAAACAAAACGCGTCATCAACATTACATTCATTTGTAATGGTAGAAATTGATGCAGTAGAGTGACTTCGCTGGTATGTATTCATACAGCTTGGTTTTGAACAGCTCGAGTGGCTGTCATCTTTATTACTGTGTCCCTTATTTAAATTATAAGGGTCAAGATCATTTTGGGAAGTCATTTTTAATGCATTCATTTTACCATTATTTGCACAACAATATGTAGCCTATTGTAAGTTAGGCTACTAACTATTATTAGCAGTGTCTTCATTCACCATTAAATCCAAATCCTTTTCGTTTTTAATCGCAATGACTTCTGCTTGATCAGTTTGTTTCACGAAGATGTTTCCATTTGTTGTCCAGAAGTACTTAAATCCAATCTTTTTTGCCTTTTGTTTTGTTAGCCAAAATAGTTTTTTGCGCGGTCTTGTAAGATTTTCGTTCACGTAGATCTTTTCAGTTCCTGGTACAGAGAAATTGACCAAGCTTGCCGTTCTAGTTGCTTTTCGGTTTGCATATATTTTGTTACGCACATCACGGTTCGTAAAGCGTGCAATGATTGGTGGGCTTCGATTTTCTGGATTCTTGGCTGGCAAGCGATGCGACGTTGATATTTGCTCTGGGGTTAAACTGACATCAAGCAGCTTAGCCACCTCGATGACTATAGCATTTGTATTTTCCCCATCCTGTACAGGAATCCCTACTATTTCTAGATTCTGCCTACGTCCGTATTGTTCTAAGCAATCTAACTTTTCCACCTCGCTCTCGCTTTGATTTTTCAGTTCTTTTGATTGCGATTTTAGTTCTTTGTTTTCCTTCAAAAGTTTATCGTAGCTTTCGTTCAGGCAATCGTATTTCTCACAAATAAACGACTGACTTTCCTTAACCACAACCAACTCAGCTTTCAATGCGTTTATTTCTGCATCGTAGACCTTTTTTAATGCATTGATGGCCTCATTTATCTTTTCGGTAACATATTTAGAATTTACTTCTTGGATTTGGGTTAGGCTTTTGCTTGTTCTACTGCGACTTCGTTTACCAGGACTCATGATACCTATTTTATGACGTAACAGTTCTCAAAATGGCTGAATTCAAGTGAAAAATGACTCGGGTGCTGACTGCTGAAGGAAAGCTAAAATCTTCAAAATTTTTTTAGTAAATATGGCAGTTCTGCTCACTTCTTTCTTCTTATTCAAATAGAATGGGTTGCGGTAGAGTCAGAGATGGGTTGCGGTAGAGAAAAACCAAGACCAAAAGAGTAAATGACAGAATTTTATAATAAATTATGAGCAATAATGCCCGTTTGACTTTGGTCCATCCAAGCCAACTCAGAATAATGCTAGTAAACTCAGAATAATGCAGAAGAATAATGTTAGTAAACTTTTTTGAGTAGTTTCAAGCGATTACGTTTTGGCTATTGCACATCTTGCATGAGCAGCACGTCGCCCTTGCTGTTTCATCTTTCACCTTGCATGTGCATTGCACGTTTTAACGAAATAAGCTGTTTAATTATATTCACTCTAGAGATGGCAACGGCGCAGCGTACTTTATGTACAACAGTGGTTAGTCATGATATAATTATAATATGAAAACCATATTGTGACAATGCATAGGGTTTGGCTTCTAAAACAGTAAAAGGTGCCTTCGGTTCAAGTTTACTTTTTCAGAATTCGGAGCATCCTAAAATAGGCTATTTTGGCTACAACAAACTTTGTTTTGATTGGTTGAACATGCTTCTTGACATCAACAAAAAGATTTTGGTTTCGGTAGGCTAGACCTGTCGACTAAAAAGAGTTCAGAACGTTTGGTGAGAAGATGAAACAAAGGCAGATAAAAAAAATTTCAGATGAAATGGAAACAGGTTTGTGGGAAACAATCATCAGAGCAGAGGCACATAGCCTAGCCACATACCCACTACAAATGCAGTACGCCCATGGTATTGGTACAAGCCCAAGGCTAGATAACAGTTTCTACTGCACATGCGGTTGCATTTCAGAGTGACAGAGTTAGTTCAGTGTAGTGTTACTAATGTATTCGTCAACAGGTCATGCCATCAAGCATTAGGCTTTCGGTCCAATATGTCTGTAGCCTATCTGGTATGAGGTAGAGTAGGAAGACTAGGCTGCACAAATGTGCAATGACAGAAGAGCCTACGTAGTAGCATATGATTAGAGGGTTCCAGGTTCACGGATAACTAGGCTACTGGTAGTATACCCAATATTAAGTAACCATATAATATAGGCTTACGTTGGAAGGCAGCAAAGTAGTTTTTATCAAGTAAGACAGATAATCATGAGTGTAGTAGCTTGTGGCAGCATACATAGCACGTGATATACCAGAATTTGGGCTATTGGTTCAGGATTAGTTCAGTAGTTGCATGAATCATCAGGTAACTGATAGATTGTTTTTGATTGCCAAAAACAGTGCAAAAACAACTGATAGAAAACACACGCAAGGCACATAAAAACCAGTATAATTAGAATGACTGACCTCCAGGCCCGGCCCCAGGATAGCGTGACTGGGGGGGGGGGCAGAAATAAATTTGGGGGGGCACGAGAAGTTTATTTATGCGAATTGGAGAGAGGCACGGGGCACGAGAAATTTATCCCAGTCTGGATTAAATGAACAAGGTGAAGACCAAAGATTCAAAGGAATTTTCCGGCCGAAATCGGGAATTTAAGCGTTTTTTCCGGCCGAAAACAGGTGATCTCCAAAAAAGAGAAAAAAAAAGGTCTGCCTCTCAAAAATGTCATGAAATCCGGTGTCAGTCCACAAAAATTACGAAAATACCGGTGGCAAACACCAATTTGGGCTTCGATTCGCACTCCAGTAGCCCCGAGCCTGTTAATTTCTTCGGGGCGCAGTCCTCGCTTGAGGGGGCACAATTTTCGTTTGGGGGGGCACAAGCAGTCATTTAGGGGGGCACGGCCCCGGTATGCCCTCCTGTGGCGCCGGGTCTGCTGACCTCGCATCGCGTGTTTTTTTGTTTTTCTCAGCCATTTTCAAAGTTAACGAGTGTGAAGTTTCAGACTTTTACTTAAAACTCGAGAACAGTTAGATCTAGCTGTATGAAATTTTAACAGCAGTTTGAGATTAATAAGTTGTATGTTTGTGCCAAATTTTGAAGTAATAAGTCTCGTGAATTCGGTTTTAGAACCCATAAACCACGTCAAAAATTTACTGCAAAAAGTGGTCTTATTCAAAAACGGTTTATAATAAAGCAAAATATTTCACTGGGTTATGATATGTCTTAAGATACCCTTTCATCCCTACCAACCCACCTTTGGCCACGATGAGTTTTTTTTTCTCTTTTGCGCTGTTTTTCTCCTAAACCACAACACATCAAAATCTAATTTTTGTGTAAAGTTGTTAAGCTGCAAACGTAATTTTGTCCCCCGAAATTTTTTGGGCCACTCCTCCAGAAACCCCCCTGATGTGGCCCCAAAAATTGATTTTTTGATTGCTCAAGCTAGGGCGATAGTTTTTTTTTATATCAGTAGATATTTAATTGACAAATGTTTTGACATAATTTGAGCATACCACCCCCCCAGAGGCCCCCAAATCGACCCCCAATAATCAATTTTTTGAACAGCTCAAACTTGGGCATTAGTTTTTTCTTATATCAGCAGATGTTTAAAAGGCGAATATTTTGACATGGTTAGAGAGGGCTACCCCTCTGAAAACCGTCCAAAATGATACCCCAAAAATCTTTTTTTTATGTCATTAGCTAGAGAGCTAATTTTTTTCTGATGTTTGTGGAAATTTGAAGAATAGATAACTTGCGGTGCGTTGTAGCGTGAACTTAGTTGTGTTCGGATACGGTGCAGTGCAGCATGCCGACAAGGTTTGCGGACACAGCGCAACATGCGGATGCATTTTTTGATATCCGTGCTATCTCCAATTCACTCTATTTCGTTTTACGCTTGCATTGGCTTCATACATTTTCTTTTCAAAATTGCGAAGCGTGATTGTTTCAAATGCAAAAGCTGGCAAACGTCGCATTTGAAGTGCTTTTGCGGCAGTTTGCTTTTGCAAATTCAAATCCAGCAAGCCGCGCTTTGATACTATCTTGCAACGTGTAAATGAACCAGTGCGATAGCGACTCATCCGCCGATTCGATTTGGCGAGAATCACTGGCACGCAGTCTCAACGTGTAAGTGACTTCTGCGAGTTGCAATCATATGCGAGCATTGAGTTAAAATCTCTCCCGCGTGAGTAACTGCTGCGCTTTGATTTTTTGGGGGGCGTGTCTGGCGATATCGCGCAGACAAAATCTCACGCGAATCTTGCGCCGTGCAAGTGACCTATGCGATTTGAGAAAGAAAAAAGGCAAAATGTCGATTCTCGCAGCTTAAAGTCGCCCGTGTAAATGCAGCTTAATGAATCCAGTTGGTCGAGGGTAGGCCTACCGCGTTCGTCTCTGAAGCGGGAGGACTAAGGCTCAAATCACGAGCCGATCAAATTGGACATGGTGTGGCCGACGACCCGCCACCGCTGCGACATTTCTTCGAAAGGAGCAGTGCTGCCTGCAGGCGCAATAAATCGGAGATAGAACCCGCAAACTCGTAACACGTTTCGGCGTAGCCTAATACAGCGAGTATCATCAAAGATTTGATATTGATTGGATTTACAAAACTAACCAAAAAAGCGGAATCAAATTTTATATCGCGAAAAAAGCAATAATCTTACGCGTAACGGCAATAACACTTTTTTCATAAAATTACTGCATAAAATATAAACTAAAATGCCACCAGTTGTGGCTAAACATATTAATGTCCAGTCACGCTCATAAACGGTAGTCGTTTTTAAGAAAAAGTGATGGCGAGTCTGATTCAAGTTATCAAAATATACCGGTACTTCGGGAAAAAGAAAACCATCTGAAAAATAAAATGATAAAAGCGAGTGTTTTGTAACTAAAAGTTCAGTAACTTTACATCTCGTAATTTAACTTACTTGAAAAAATTGGTTTCGTTTGAATTTGTCGTGCCACAATTATATAGCGATGCTGATTTCTTGATACATCTCGATCAATTGTGTTTTTATTTTCTTTATTTTTCATCTGAAAAATTCTTATTACACTCTCAAAATTTAGAGTAGGACAGTAGGCAAAGTCAGCGAGGTTTATAAAGTTACGCTATCACAATATAATTATTGTTTGATAATACAATTTGGGATCCTTCTTTTTTTATTCTGCCTGGTCCAATGATTGTATATTATTTACAGGGTGGGCCGTAAGTCGTGCACCAAAGCATTTAAAACAATTCTGAGTACTACTTAGTACTTACTCAATACACTACTTAGTACTTACTCACAAACCATGTTTCATTATACTTTACGAAATACCCGTATGTTATAGCCATGGAAAGAGGAAAATGTTTTTCCCCGTTGATTTTACATCGTTTGACATCGCAAATCACGTAATTCTTTGGTGCGCGACTTATGGCCCACCCTGTATGTATAATAATAAATTTTTGTTTATTTTCTAAAAGTTTAACTGGCTGGCATTGAGGACCGGAAGTATACAAACTCCAAGTTAGGCCCTCAGTCTCAGCTCTACCGCCAACTGACATCGAACGGACGGTATTGATAAGATTACAGTAACTCGTTGCTTAAAAACTGCGTACTTCAGCTGAGAAAACTTTAAATCAAGTAACCATTAGAAAATTGTTGATAGTCAATCTTCTGAAACAGTGTTCGATGACATACAAAGTAAAATCAGAGCAAAATATTACTATAAACTGACAGTCTGTTTCGTCCTAAGGTCGCCAGGTGCTACCAGGGTCACAAAGAGAAAATTTTCCAGGGGGTACGAAGGTCGATACCAGGCCCCCAAAACTTATTGGGCCCCCCAAGCCCTAACGAGGCCCATGCCGATAAATCATTTTTGTCCGATGGGTGTAGATATTTATTTAAAAGTGAGGGGATAACGGTATTTGCATACAGTTAGGACCTACGAAAAACAACTAGACATAAAATTGGTTTAAATCCAGCTAGGGGATCTGGGTCCGGGGCAGGGCCCTGAAAGCTTTAGCACCTTTTATGTGTACAAGGGTAAAATACAGCATTTGATCAACATCCCAGCATCAAACTTGCTTAAATTGACAAGCAAAAAACGTGATATACATGAAAGAAAGCATGTGAAGTGGGGGATGATGACATTGACACAATATTATACAATATAATGACTTCAATACTGCAAAACCAAATATTTTACTGATTAAAGTTTTAAGAAATCATCTGCTATTATAGACTTCACAAACCCAAATACCTTTTAAATTCATACAGACAGAGTGAGGTACTTAATGATAGTAGTATAGTATGTCAACTTTGACTCCGCTCTCCGAGATTGAAATGCTTTTGGATCTCTGAAAATCGGCCCTCGTACATTGTTATATCGTAGAATTAAAGCTCTCAAGTCAGAGAAATGTAACAAAACGTTAATTTCGGTGCAAGTGTGTGGTTTTTGATACATTTTCCTCTTTTTTTAATCAACTCGGCTACTTTTGGATGCCCTAATAAAGGCTGTGTAGCAAAAACAGCGACCACTTACGAATGGTGAATTGGCTGACTGATATTTTTGCTGTAGGCAAGTTTGATTACGGTGTTATGGTGGGATACCAAAACTTAACGCGGAAACCTGAACTCTTCCGGGCCCCCCTAGGCCCGGGTACGATGTACCCCCCTGAACCCCCCCTATCGCTGGCCCTGGGTACTACTGTAATCTGTAAAAGAAACATTATAAACTAAAACGTCGATACACACTGTTCTGCTTTTAACTTTTTACTGTGATTTTATAGCTATAAGTTACCATTAAATTGTTGTTTCTTTTTCTTGGAAATAAGTTTTGTAAAAATGTTTCCTTTTGTTCTTTACGTCGCTTCCAGCTTCGTTTTTTACGATTCGAAGAGGTTGCATCTCCATTAGTGACGTTTGTTGTTAGAATATTATCACTGCAAGGTGGCAGACAAGATTCGTGTTCAACGTCGCACACAAATACTCTGTCACAAAAAGATACCATTTCAAGATACGATATCAACCTTTCACAATAACAAAAACTGAGTAAGGCCACATAATTAAAAAAGAAAGGTAACTGGTTGTACTAAATAAATATTCTAATACATATTTCCACTAAAAATCGGAGACTATGCTGGATCACACGTAAGGGGTGGGGTTGTCCGTTGGAGAGTTCGTCCTCATTGCCACTTACGGTCAAAGATAGCGGTACGGTACGTTCCGAAATTGCGTACTACGTACCTCTCACCTTGAACCGTACCGTACCAGCGTAGCGTAGTTCAGTTCAATTTTTGAAGCGTACCGTACCAACGTACCGTATCCGTACCATTACAATAAATGCGTACCGTACTTTTTGCCAAAATTGAGGCGTACCGAACGGTACTTACGTATCGTACCATACAGCAATCCTTGCTTTTAACTACTCGCAACTTTAACTGACTTTGAAATCCTTAGCCTATAAATCCGCGATCTCAATTCACTTATTTAGCTTCAGCTGTCATTTGCCTCTGTGTACAAAAAGCCGGCGCAATGCGCGAAAAGTCTGGGAGTTTTTAACCACTGCGTATTCAGCTAAAGAATCGCAGTTGTTTCCATTCAAATTTTTCTTCAATATATGACATGCCGCGATAGTCCTAGGCTCCTAACACCTATAGGCAATACTTAAGACATCACAATTGGCCATACTTGTGTCTGCAACTTGTGACATCGTAATACAATTGTAACGACAAATTAAGAGGCTAATAATCAAGCTATAATAATTACTTGAGAATATCCTAGACTATGTGCAAGCCGGACACGGTCACATGAATCTTCATTGACAGCCGCACGTAGTACATAAAACGTTTTGTAGCCAAATTCAAACAGCGTACCAACGTACCGTACATAGGCGTAGCCAGGATTTTTGATTGGGGGGGCCCAAATTACAGGCAATGACGTCGTCAGAAACTTCGAAAGAGGAATTTTTTGCGGGGGCAAAGGTATCGTAGAATGGAAAACCAGAAGCCGTGGCCTGGTGTTGGCACGTAACTAGGAACTCGTTTAAGGAGGAAAGGGCTCAAACCAATAGCTAAAATGTCTAAATTGAGTGACGTGTGTTGAGTATAGAAGTGTACTGTAATTCAAACGTGTCACAGACGGGGGTCTGAGGGTTGAGCCCCCAGCCGCCGGAGGCTATGGGGGTCTGGGGGCAAAGCCCCCAACCACTGGGCGATTTTTCGTAATTTTTTGGAAAAAAAAGCTATTTTAATACCATTGGATCACATTTCACACGTATTCAAAGCCATCTCAAAGTACTAGATTTTTGACATTTGAAAGCCAATTGAAAAAATTAAGTTGTTCAGTTCTCCTTTTGCTTGCAATTTAAGTCCAAAACACGTTTAAAATCTTGCATTTTGGGTTTAAATTATATAAGTGATTTGGCCCAGGTAGGGGGTGTTAGAAACGCAACTTAGTTGATTTTTGGAAACACTGTTTGTTACGCATGACTTCGCACTTGTCACGGTTAAATGCAAATTTTTGATTATTTCCAAATAAGGACATATTTGAAACGATAGGCGTTAACCGTTTTTGAAACTGTAATCTCTGTGAAGAGTTGAATTTTGCCGGCATAGAGTGAGCAGTGACATTTTTCTTTGAATCGCACGCACACGTACGCCTGCAAATTAGTTTTATGTACGCTAGCCCTTTTTTTGTTTGCTGCCTTTGCTAGAGAGATTAAGAAACTTTGCATAGTATTGTACGTGGCCGGTGGTTTT
Source organism: Trididemnum nubilum (assembly GCA_963965965.1). Lineage (NCBI taxonomy): Eukaryota > Metazoa > Chordata > Ascidiacea > Aplousobranchia > Didemnidae > Trididemnum > Trididemnum nubilum. The sequence goes on along the minus strand of OZ014479.1, from coordinate 32,263,683 downwards.
AGAATTAAGCTTAGCGTTTCCTTTGTTTTTAAGCTGGAGCGTTTGAGTTCTGATTTTGTGTTTACGTTTTCTAAACTACTGAATATTAATTATTTTCATACTTGCGAAGTCTTGTTTCTCAAAGGCAGAAAGTTAAGATCCAGGGAGTGCGCATTTCGAGACAACAACACTCATTCTGTGAGCGGCAGTAACATTAAATTCAAAGAAAAATTCTACAACTTGGTTGTTGTTGAGTAGTCGACAGTCGTGTTAATTAACCAAGTTCCTTGCAGGTTAGGATTACTAAGAGTAACCTGTGTAGCTCCGCTTCGACGCGGACAAGTAAGTTTATGTACTGGTTGGACTTCCAGTGCAGTGTATGGTTTGTGTTTGCTACTTTATCTGTAAGAGTAACGTATTTTGTTTGCTGTGTGGTTGGTAATAAGCGATGGGTGGCGGGCGTGGAAGCTCACGTGTTGCTAGAGGCGCTAAAAGGCCTAAGCCGAGTATTGCAGTGGAATCTCCACAGCAAATGTCTTTGCCATCTCGTCCGTTGGAGGTATTTGGTGTTACCTCACCTGGTCACACTTCGCAGCAAACCGGTGGAAGTGCTGAATCTTGCAGTGCCAGTCAACGTTCACCAGATTTAACAGATAAACGCAAACTAAGCGACTCGACTAGCCAGGTAGGAAGTAATGGTGAAAGTCATGGCCCTAAGTCGGACTTGCACCTGACGATCTTAAAAGAATGTTTTTCGTTCAAACTTAAATTAGCTAAGTTAGAGAAAATACTAAAATGTAAACCTTACGATGAGTCAGTGACCGAAGATGAGGTTCTGCAAGTAAGAAGCGAAGCTTTGACTTTGAGCGAAGAGCTTTCGTATTTTCAAATACGACTATTGGAAGAAGGAATGGATGTTTACTCTTCAGTAGAGTCCAGAATCCTCCTAGCGGAAGAGGGGTGCCGTAGCTTATTGAAACAATGCGAGATGCTTGTTTCGAAGTTTGATCAAAATCAAGAGAAGATTGGTTGTCAAGGTACTAGTGCTGCGGCAGGACCAATCAATAAGGCCAAAGGAGACAACGTTGAAGTCAAGCAGAGCACCTTAAATCCTTTTGCAAACCCGTATCATCGAACTTTTGATGGTAGTGATAAACAGCAAGCGCAGTCAAAGCAGTACATGGAAAGTGCACCATTTCCAGTTTCAAGTCGTGTTCCATTTGGCGGCTATAACTATGGTAATCCTGTACCGAGGCTTAGTTTGGAAAAGTTTGATGGTGATATTTTAAAATATCACACTTTCAAGCGAAAGTTTAAAAGCTGCGTCGAGGAAGCTTATCAGGATTATAACGTGAGGATGTCTTTCTTGGAGGAATCCTGTATTGGGAAAGCATTTGAAATAATTTCCGGACTTAGCTGTTTCGACGACAGAAAGCATGCTTACCAACTGGCATGGGAACGACTCGATAGACGTTTTGGAAACCAAACAAAGCTAATGTCACAGATAAAGAAAGATTTATTAGAAGGTAACCAAATCAAGGAATGGGATGCGGATGGACTTCTCAACCTTTGCGACCTCATGTACAAGTGTGAGACGAGTTTCAAGGCATGGGGCAAAGCTGGTCTACTAAATAGCGATGACATAATGCAGGGATTGTTTCAGCGACTTCCTTACCGAGTTCGCGCAAAGTTTGTTTCTTTAAACAACCAAGGAGAAGATAGTGGAACGTTTGAAGAATTAAGAGAACTCATTGAATCTGCGGCTTCGGAAGCTGACTCTTCTTATGGAAAGTTAATGCAGCAAAAGAAGTCTCAGAAACTTGGATTTCAAGCTACTGGACGTTCCAAAAGCGTTTGCGCTGCAGTTCAGCAATCGAAGAACAAGTCCTCTTGGAGTGGATCGGAAGTTCAACAATTGAAGAACAAGTCATGTGGGAGTGGATCGGAAGTTCAAGTGTGTGTTGTTTGTAAAGGGAAACACGATCTCAAGAGTTGTCCTACGTTTCTCAGTAAATCGGTACAAGAACGCAAACAAGTAGTCCGCGAAGGCAGGTTGTGTTTCAATTGTTTGCGCAAAGGACATCGGATTGCAGAATGTAGATCAAAGCTAACCTGCCACGAATGTGGAAGAAAACATAACACGCTGTTGCATTTTCAAGCTAATGAATCTGCCGATCGCCAAGAGAAATTTCCTTCAACTTCAGAGTCGAGTGAATCGGGGAACCAACCAGCGGAATCAGTTCTTTCCGCCAGTACTTCTTCCAAACGAGGGAATCGAACCGTCGGGCAAACAATTTTTAAAGTTGTTCCAGTAAAGGTGTGGTTTTCGGATCCATCCAAGTACGAGTACACTTACGCATTCATTGACGAAGGATCAAACGTCAACTTGTGTGCTGCTGGATTAGCAAAGCGCTTGGGCATACCTATCAGCCATGGAAGCGTCGAACTGCACACCACCAATGCAGTTACTGTTGTCAATAAGAAGATTCATGATCTTGCTATCCAAGGTATAGAAGAAAGCTCTGCCTTTAATTTGAAAGAAGCGCTGATTATGGACGAAATTGTTGACGTTAGCGCAAGCATTCCAACAGAAAAACTTGCTTGTCAGTATGAACATCTTAAAGACATAGTGTTTCCTGAAGTGAAAGAACGGAAGGTGGAACTATTGCTTGGTAGTGACTTGCACCAAGCTTACCAGCTGCAAGACGTTAGAGTCGGAGCACCAGGGGATCCATCCGGTCTTCGTACTTTTCTGGGTTGGACGATCTACGGGACCGATAAAGGCAATCAAGAAATAAAGTCGCCTAGATTGATGGTAAACTTCTTGGATACGGAGGAATGTTCGGAAGTGTCGTGTGAAAGGATTTTGGAAGTGTTGTCGCAGGATTTTCAGGATATTGGCCTTCCTGAAAGAGTGTGTCCTTCGTTGGAGGATAAGAGGGCATTGGAAATACTTAACCAGACAATTAAGAGAGTTGACGATCACTACTCTGTGGGTTTACCATGGAAAGAAGAAGAACCTAAGCTGCCAAATAATCGCAAAATGGCATTAGAAAGACTTAATGGCTTGAAGAAAAGATTTCAAAACGATTTGGAATTCTTTCGGCAATACTGTGAAAAAATGGATGAGTACCTTCAATGCAAATATGCAGTTTCTGTAAAAGAAGATGAATCTGTTGTTCAAGATCGTATAAACTATATCCCACATCACGCTGTGGCAACTGCATCTAAGTTTAGAGTAGTCTTTGACTGTAGTGCTAAATTTTGTGGCATATCTTTGAATGATAGATTATTGATAGGGCCTGATTTGACCTGTAATCTGTTGGCTGTTTTGCTTCGATTTAGAGAATCGCCGATTGCAGTGGTTGCCGATATTAAGGCTATGTTTTCTCAAGTATTTGTAGATAGGCGTGATCAAGATGCTTTTAGATTCCTGTGGTATCCGAACCATGACTTGAGTGCGCAACCTGTGGACTTTCGAATGCGAACTCACGTGTTCGGGGCTAAATCTTCTCCATGCTGCGCAGCCTATGCTCTTCGAGTAACCGCGACGGACAACTTGACGGGAGCAAGCGAGGAGGTGGTAAGAGCTGTATTTAAAAATGTGTACGTTGACGATGTGTGCTGTTCGTGTAAGTCTGTTGATGCTGCGAAGTCGTTGATCTCGCAGTTGTGTAGTTTGCTGAAAAGCGGTGGCTTTCACTTAACAAAGTTTTTGTCTAACAGTGTTGAGGTTTTGAGTGCTGTTCCGCAGGAGGATCTTGCTCGTAACGTTGATCTCAGATGCAGTGGACTTCCGGCCCAGAAGGCGTTAGGAGTGTATTGGGACCCAGCTACCGATCGCATGATGGTGAAGGTCGGCGTGAAGCAGCGTTCTTGCACGCGTCGGGGTTTGATGTCTATGATTGCTCAGACGTATGACCCCATGGGTTTGATTCAACCTTTCTTACTGCCTGCTAGACAATTGTTGCAGGAAGCCTGCAGACGTTCGCTCCAGTGGGACGACGATCTCGCAGATGTACTCGAACTAGGCATGCACTGGCAAAAATGGCTCCAGGCATTGCCTCAGCTCGAGAGTATCTCCATTGACAGAAGTTTCACTTTACTTGAAAGGGAGATACTTGGTTTCGAACTTCACACCTTTTCCGATGCAAGCATCAGCGGTTATGGCATTTGTATTTATATTAGAGTGTGCTATTGTGATAGTAGTGTGAAGTGCTGTTTTCTCCTAGGAAAATCTAGAGTCGCACCTATTAAATCAGTGAGTGTGCCGCGCCTTGAGTTGACTGCTGCAGTACTCGCAGCTAAAATGACCAATTTTGTCGTTAATGAGCTTGATATCAGTTTCTCAAAAGTGTTTTTGTGGACCGATTCTACCGTGGTTTTGCGATATTTACGTAGTACGTCCATAAGATTTACTACCTTTGTTGCAAATCGATTAGAAGTACTGCACGCTTTGACCACTGTAGAGCAGTGGCATTATGTACCCTCAAAACAGAATCCTGCTGACATAACTAGTAGAGGTGTGTGGCCCGATAAATGCAATGCTTGTGATTTGTGGTTTAATGGCCCACCGTTTTTGAAATACGATATAAGCGAATGGCCTAATCAACCATCGTTTTTGTGCAATTTAACTTGTGACGACCCAGAAGTCAAAAGCACAGGGTTTTGCTTTGCTAATTTGCATGGACAATCGGACAATTCGTTACAACGTCTTTTCGCGCGTTACTCGGACTTTCACGGCCTTTTACGAACAGTAGCATGGCTACTTCGGTACAAGAAATACTTGAGCAATAAGCGTCTTAAACGATGTTATTCTCTGCAAACTGGTTTGCTGACGGCGTCCGAGCTTGAAGAAGCTAAACTTGAAATAATCAAAGCTGTGCAAAGAGAGGCGTTTCCTGAAGCCTTTAAGACACTCCAAAATCACGCTGACTTTGATGCTCCAAGAGCTTTATTGCAAAACAATGACCTTCGTCATAACAAAGAGCTGAGAGAGTTACAAACGCTCAACCCATACATTGTTAATGGTGTTCTACGGGTAGGAGGGCGCCTCAAAAACGCCGCTCTTTCTGACAACCAGCGTTATCCAATTTTGTTGCCAAATAACCATCCTGTGACAGATCTGATCGTTATGCAGCATCACGAAGAAGAGGGTCACATGGCTACTTCGCATGTACTTACAGTACTAAACAAAAACTATTGGATCATTCACGGCAGGTCGGCAGTGAATCGCATTCTGAAGAGCTGCTTAAATTGTCGCTTTTGGAAGGCAAAGCCAATTTCTCAGCAAATGGGCGATCTGCCCCCTGATCGAATTAACAAGTGCACACCGTTTAGAGCAATAGGCACCGATCTAATGGGACCATTGACAATTCGACATGGTCGAAATAGTTTAAAGAGATATGTCTGCATTTTTAATTGCCTGGCTTCCAGAGCTGTGCATTTTGAAATAGTTCAATCCTTGGAAGCGAGTGCTTTCATACAAGCATTTAGAAGATTCTGCAATCGAAGAAATGTCCAACCATCAGACGTTTACAGCGACAATGCAGGAAACTTTGTTGCTGCTGAAAAGGAGCTGCGAAAAGGAATTAAAAACTGGCAAAGTAAACAAGTGTCCGACACCTTGCTTCAGCATGGTGCAACGTGGCATTTTAATCCCCCAAGATGTTCACATCAAGGTGGATTTTACGAAGTTTTCTTTCGTCTTGTGAGAAAGCTCATGCGTTCAATCGTTGGCGAAGCTACTTTGGACGAGTTTGACTTACTTACGTTGATCACTGAAATCGAAAGAATACTGAACAATCGACCGATTACTTCACTACCATCTGCACCGCACGATCTCTCAGCCATCACTCCTTCAATGATTATAACTGGATCAGTTGCTGACTTTCTTCCCCCCGATGAATTTGTTAAAGCCGATGGTTATAAGCAGTCGTGGAGAAAGACCCAATACTTAGCAGATCTGTTCTGGGAGAAATGGACTTCCGAATATTTACCGCTGCTTCAAATGCGAAAGAAATGGTTTGGCGCTTCCCGCAATCTCAAACCTGGCGATTTAGTTCTGATCATTAACGAACAAACCAAGAGAGGTCACTGGCCAAAGGCGATAGTTCAGGAAGTAATGCCTGACAGTAATGGCTTGGTAAGACGAGTGCGCGTAAGAACTGCAGATTCTCGGAATTTGATGAGAGACATTCGAAAAATATGCCTCCTTGAAGGGAGCATGGAAGACGGAGAACATTGACTTCAAAATAGGCGTAGCTTATTTTTAGTTTTTTTTTTTGTAAAAGTGTACTGTATTGCTTGTTTTCGAATAGCATCTCGTGTTATCGTTTTTGTTGTTTAATTGCTTTGAGCTGTGTATTACTTGTTAGTGTGAATCTAATCTGTTATGAATGAAGTCCATAACTGCTGATAACTATTGCTCATCCGAGGCCTTGGCTTAGAATGTATGTGATACTATTACACTTTGTGTGTGCTTATGATTTAAAATCGAAGTAACTTATTTGTTCTCTTTAGCTAAACAATTATAGTTTGCAGTGTTATTGTGATTATAAGAAGACATATATCTTTCAAGTTTCACTCTTTTATTGTAGCACTTAAATATGTGAAGATTATTTGATTAGTGTTTACCTTATTGGATACTTAGCACCCTATGTGAATACGCCTTTGCGTCCAGGCACTGTTGAGTAAATAATTTATGTCTTGTTGCTCGTTAGAAATGCTGTCGTAATCTTGACCGAGATAATGAGATTTCGTGGTTGATAGTGATTGTGATTAGCGTTTCTTATGATTTTTGAAAGCGTCGGTTTGTTACCTCCGCTTTGGGGGTGTGTATGTTAGAAACGCAACTTAGTTGATTTTTGGAAACACTGTTTGTTACGCATGACTTCGCACTTGTCACGGTTAAATGCAAATTTTTGATTATTTCCAAATAAGGACATATTTGAAACGATAGGCGTTAACCGTTTTTGAAACTGTAATCTCTGTGAAGAGTTGAATTTTGCCGGCATAGAGTGAGCAGTGACATTTTTCTTTGAATCGCACGCACACGTACGCCTGCAAATTAGTTTTATGTACGCTAGCCCTTTTTTTGTTTGCTGCCTTTGCTAGAGAGATTAAGAAACTTTGCATAGTATTGTACGTGGCCGGTGGTTTTAGAATTAAGCTTAGCGTTTCCTTTGTTTTTAAGCTGGAGCGTTTGAGTTCTGATTTTGTGTTTACGTTTTCTAAACTACTGAATATTAATTATTTTCATACTTGCGAAGTCTTGTTTCTCAAAGGCAGAAAGTTAAGATCCAGGGAGTGCGCATTTCGAGACAACAACACTCATTCTGTGAGCGGCAGTAACAGGGGGAAGTAAAATACATTGCCTCCTGCAATATTTTAGCAGTAAATAACAATCCAGTCAAATATTTTCCCTGGAGATTATTGTTTTGTCATGAAAACAACCAGTTACATATACTGCCAGGGTGCCCAGGCCCTCTCAATTCAAAAATTTGTTTAATGAGCATTCCCCTTACTGTGCTAATTTTCTTCAAAGTTATTTTGTTGCATAAAAATTGGCGAGATATAGGTGAATTGTTATTGAAAAATGTACAATAAATAGTTACACCTTCAAACCATGTTATTGCCCGGGCCGGATTTACATTGAGTTGGCCCCCTGGCACTTTGAGATTTTCCTGATAAGTACAGGTGAAGACTAAAAAAATGTCTAATCTGAGCACGGGGTCCATGGCACTGTGCAAAATGTTAAATCCGTCCCTGGTTATTGCATTACGTTTATGAAAAGGTTAGATGAGGGTATCAGTTAGCAACTTCTAGGATGCAAACCCTTAATTTCACTTGAGTTATACGTTTAAGTTAGTTGGCAAACATTAAATTAAAGGAGCCTAGGCCCCCTAGAACAATATGATTGTTGGAGGTCCATATAAATTGGTTGGTTAAAATTACATTGAGGGGGCCCAGGCCCCTGAAATAATATTATTGTTGGGGGCCCATTTAAATAGATATTTTAGGGGGCCCAATTAAATAGATATTTTAGGGGACCCATTTAAATTGGTTGGTTAAAATTACATTGAGGGGGCCAGGGCCCCTAGATCAATATTGTTGTTGGAGGCCCATTTAAATTGGTTGGTGAAATACCCAAGCCCCCTGGATGAATATTATTGTTGATTACTGTTGTAAGCGAAGATGCTAACAGAAACTGAAACTGAAGAAACAGTATTTTTGGTGACATTTTTATCATTGGCAGCAATTCAATTTGGGGGGTCCGGGCCCCCTGGACCCACCCAGGCTACGCCTATGGTACTGTACCCGTACCATTACAAAAAAGGCGTATCGTTCTTCTTAGCAAAAATTGAGACGTACCGTACCGCAATGCCACCCTTGCTTACAGCACGATATTTTTCAATTTTTTAAAGTGCTGAAAACTTTTCGCCTGATTTCGCTCCCACACTATTATTTACTTTTAGATGTTGGGTCTTTTAACCCTTCATTTGGTCGAGCGATAACGTTTGTCTCTGGAGCGGGAGGTCTGAGGTTCAAATCTCGGGCCGATCAAATCGGATAGTGTTGTCAACGGCTCGCCACCGCTGCGACATTTCAAAAAACGCTGTGTGACCCGGGCGCAATGACGCGGAGATGGACCCCGAAAACTCGTTACACGCTTCGGCGTAATACCGCGAGTTTAATGGAAGATTTGATTTGAAGAGTTTTTCACCTTTTATTGCAATGCCCAAAATATTCGTATGAGCTATACCGTAGTTGGCAAAATAAATTTTCTTTCTCAAAGCTGCTGAACAAAATTTGCTCAACCAAGAAAAATTTTGCGTGCAGTGCTGAAGCTAGCATTGAAGCTTTCCTTGATATTTTTCATCATTACTTTTATCCATTATGTAACTTAGATGCAATATGCACATTATCATTTACTTGCAAATAATGTTGACATCGTTGGCAGCCCGTTCTTCTGAGCTCCATTCAAACACACGAAAAGCCCATTTTGCATTTGACGATAATCCATTCTCTAAAACCGTTGTAAATGTGGGGTTCGTTGAACAGCTAAAAATATGTAAGAAATAACTTTTACCTAATCTGCTAAATAGCACTAGTACATTGATTTAGTTGTTCGTATGGTTTCTCATTCATATGAAAGCTGACCCTCATAATTATTCATTTTCATACGTATGAACCCAACACTCTGCGTTTGTCTAAGCACGCCAATTTCGCGTTTCGTCCGATTAAAGGCATGTTTAGTACTTTTATGATTAAGGCCTGGAAAAGAAAACAGTAAGTAACTTCCCTCCAGCCCAAACAATTATCCCTTTTTCTCTAAAAAAATTATCAAGATTTTTTGAATACAACCTTTTTTATTCGAATTTTGCTAATATTGTTCGAATAAAAATCTAAAATGTATTTTTCTGCAAAAACTTTCTCACCAGTAACCTAAATCTACATTGAAACGGGTCTATTGTTCCCAGTGTAAGGCAATATCATCGCAAAAAATTCTAATCATTTTGGCCATTTGCCTATTTTAAAATGTTTAATTAATTTAATCGTTACCCTTCTGAAATAAAATCATAAATAGGAGTTCTTTGTTCAGTTGTATCCGCTGCATAGCACCAGTCAAGAACCAGTTTTTCGCTATCTGGAGCAGTTAGAGATATAGTTTTGAGACTGACCAACACGTAAAGTATTTCACCTGCAAAAACAATAACATTTAGAGTACAATCAATACATTATATTATTATATTTTATAGCTGCCAGTGGTGGTACCAAATCAACTACTTGCCTCGATTCCCGAGTAGCAAAGAATTTTTCTTTTCGATGTGTAATATCGACATCGCAATTCCTTTTGTTTGTTTGCTTTCTAGACCGGAAATCCTAAATTCATTAGTCCTACATGCACTTGCACTTGGTGCTTATAAAGTACACGGTAACCATTGGTTTGTTTCGCCTTCACTGCTTTTTTGACAGGTCACGTGATTCGATAATAACCAATGCTCTCTGTAAAATACATTGTGTACGCTGAAAAAGACTTTTTTGATCGGCTACATAACGGTAAAACTATTTCAGGCAAAATTAAACGTTATTCAAATTTGATTTCTTGCAAATAGCGTAGATTACGTACAGTAAATTCGTACCAGTTGGTCGAGCGGTAACGCGTTCGTCTCTGGAGTGGGAAGTCTGAGGTTCAAATCTCGGGCGCTCGCCATCGCTGCGACATTTCAAAAAACGCTGTGTAACCCGGGCGCAATGACGCGGAGATGGGCCCCGAAAACTCGTTACACTACACTTCGGCGTATTAGAGCAAGTATAATGAAAGATTTGATTTAATTTAAATCTTAAGTGTATGCAGAAAATTTCAAATTAAAAATATACCTTCCGCCACAGTAGGAGAGTTTCGAATCAATGAAGCCTCTGAATAATCTGCCTCTCTAAACAGCGACATCCCCAAATGGAATTCTATTTTTGAAGTCTTTCGCATAAGAGTTCTAAAATAAAAGCGTTCAGGACATACAGATAGAATAAATTCATATAACGAAAATATGAAAAATATTATCAAAACGAAAAATGTTATCAAAACTTAGAAAGTATGGAAATATTGCAGTAACATAGAAAAAAATTACTTCAACGGAGAATTTTTAGGTATATTCGTATATTTTTGCAAAAATATCTCCATCGCGCTGCAATAATTTTGTTTCGCAATGCTTTTGGTCAAGATCCACTGAACAATGAGCCAGAGTTGTAAGTCGGGCCGGGCTTTTCGGGTCGGATTCGGGCCGGATTCGGGCCTAAAGTTGACAAAAATTTCGGGCTTAATTCGGGCCTAAGACCTACTTTTTGTCTTAGGTGCACAAAAACATAATCAAAATAACTTGGCAACATTGCAAAATTTTCCAGACGTAACTTAACTTTTAGGCTTTTTCGGACATGATTTGAGGTTCAAATTAGTTTTCGGGTTCGGGCCTGAAGTAGTCGGCCCGTTTACAACTCTGCAATGAGCAGCGCAGTAGAGATGGCAATTTTGCCCGGCCCAAAGCAAATAGGAAATTTGTTCTAAAATCTAGCGGCAAGACCAAGGAAGTAAACTTCAATGAAGCGTATTTGGCACACAAGCGGCATAACGTCATCTGCATCGACTCCCATGCAGGGCGGTTGTGAGAAATTCCGGTCCTGGGACAAATTCATCCAATCAACCAAATCTTTCATTGTACACGCTGTATTACGCCGAAGTGTGTAACAAGTTTGCGGGCTCATCTCCGCGTCGTTACGCCTGTGGGTAACATAGCTCCTATCGAAAAAATATTGCAGCAGTGACAAGCCGTTGGCAACACTATGTCCGATTTGACCGGCCCGAGATTTGAACCTCAGACCTCCCGCTCCTAAGACCAGCGCGTTACCGCTGGAATAACTGGCCGGTTTGAGACAAATTCATTACAAAAAGAATTTTCTTACCTATACAGCTATTTTGCCTTACGGAATTAAGGTGAAGACCGAAAGAAGATCTTAACTTTTTCTGGGGCCTGTTTTTGTCCTGAGTTTAAGGTAGGGAGTGTTCCTCTACATTTCGGGGTTTTTGCTTCAAACCTATCTTCAATCAGCAGGGTGCGGGCCCTCCAAAAATCCCAGGCCTGAGTATTTCGCCCCATTGTTCCCCTATCAACAGATCTGATCCTAAGAAGTCAGTGACTTTTCAATAGCTGCTCAAAAAATTTAAAGGCAAACAGAAAAAACGCCCGTGCAAGAGTCATCTTAAGTACCAGTACCTACCTAATGGTCGGTTGGATTCCAAATCCCAAATCCGTCGTCATGTTCAAGCGTTTGTTGTAGATGCAAACTAAGTCCAGCAGAACAACGGTTGAGGACGCTGATTGGTCCGTCAGCTTCCATAAAACTTTGTTCCGAATGGAGTAACTTTCACCAGTAACCTAACGTAAACTCAAAAGTTACTGTTATTAATGTGAAAAAAATACATGTCTCTATGTCACGAGCGGAATCAAGTTGGTCGTAGATCATGCTGTACTATATACATTCAAGCGGGTAACAAGTTTGCGGGTCTCTTTTCCGTGTCATTGCGCCTGCCGGTAACACAGCTCCTTTTGAAGAAATGTTGCAGCGGTTGCAAGCCGTACCTGGCAACATTGTGTCCGATTTGACCGGCCAGAGAATCGACCCTCAGAATTTCCGCTCCAGATACGAACGTGTTACTGCTCGACCGACTAGCTGGTGAATTAAGTATATCCTAAACAAAAATTTTTTAGTACACTTGAAAGCATTACAATAACTACACGAAAACCGCCAAAGGCGCCATTGTATATTTCAAATACCTTTATCATGGATCCACAACTTCGATCAATAGGAGGAGGTATGGCAAGAACATATTGCGAATTGTCCAGACTTGTGCGCGCGTAGCAGGCTGTGGACTCGTGCCCTTGGAAATGTATGTATCGCCAGTCATCGATCAATCCTTGATCTTCTATTAATCTTCGATCAAAGGCTACGGAAATCGAATCGTTTCCGCAAACTAGTCTTGGTTCTCCTAAAATTTAAGACTTTGCCTAAAACTTGAAATAATCAAGCATTTATGGCCAACTTCGTATTTTGTAACCAAATGTCGAAGCTACATTGCCACGTCATTGCTTGAGGTTGGCTTTCATTGGAAAACTGTAGCAACGGTGGCACACAGTTGACACCCTGCGTCCGATTTTCCAGCCTATTGTAGTGGCCTATGATTGAACCTCCAACTTTCAGTTTCAAGAGGAGAAACACGAGCGCCCGGGCAGCCTAGCACTCGACAAAATGACCATTAATGTTTTCTTAAGTTTTTTCAGTGTTGTTTTCAAAGGCAAAAAGGGTAATTGGTGAGGTTTTAATTCTACCACATAATTGCAATAATCTTACATGCACTTTCAACGAGCCATTTTATTATGGAAAAGACTACATCTTACCAGAAAGTTTTATCTCCTTTTTATTCTGACTCTAATCTAGCCCAAACTCAATTCTTTTCTCTAAAACTATAATCTCAAGCCAACCCAAATCCTACCTCAAACTTTGTTTTAATCTTAACCCTTAAAAAAGTAAAAGAAAAATGAGCGAATGAATACCCGTCATTTGCATTTTATTCTTACTAACTTCAAAATTTTCGGTGAAATACAGTTACTCTCTTATATATTTTTTATTCTTGAGTGTCATACGGCAGAAATGAATCCTGATCATATCCTACTTAGATTCAACATATAGTGCAACATTCACTCAAAAAACCATTCAGGTCGAAAAGTTTTTACTCGCTTTTTTTTTCCTCAAAAAAAACTTGACAAACATGAAGACTAACTTCACCAAATTTGAGCTTTCTACAACCTTCCATTACCATGATATGACAATTTAGATTTCCCCTTAGAAATTTTATCAGGGTTGCCAACAACAAGCAAAATTTTAAAAAGTTAGTGCATGTTTATTACTCTCAATAAGTGTTTTCGGCAGTGTTGTTGTCAATACAAAGTAAAGGATCAGATTTGTAAATTAGGTGCTTTTCAAGTAAATTCAAGCCAATTTTCCAAAAGTTAATCTTTTGTCACAATACTGACAAAATGGCAACACTGAAGTAAGAGGAAAACTGTTAACTTTAAACGGCAATATCTTGAAAACAGGAAGACGTGGAAAGTTCACATTCGGTGAGAATGTAATTTAGGCTTTTCCCAACATTTTGGTCAAACGTCAAAAAACTGACTTGAATGTTCTTTCATAGTTGACGACGGCAAATTTCCTGCAAAAAATCCGGAGAAAATTAAGTAACATCAGACTATACCTGTGCTCTTCATCCTTTTTTTTTTACGTGGTATACAGTAGCGCACGTAGGATTTTGAAAAGGGGGGAACCAAAAATTTCAGAAAATTTGGTAAGAACAAAGATCTGAATCAGAAATTGTTCCTCCCAAATTTAGTCCGATTTTTCGCCCAAAATCAGGTGAAGAGCAAAAAAAAAAGATCTTCACTCAATTTAGTCCGATTTTTAGCCCAAAGTCTAGAAGAAACGCACAGAACATGCCCTTTGTGTGATGAAATCTTATGCCCAACTTGCAAAGGGGGGGAGGCATGCCTCAATTTCGCTTACTTTTCTATGCAATTTTACAATCCTGACCACCCAAACGGGGGGGCCATGGCACAATGGCCCCCCTCCTAAATACGCCCCTGGTGGTATACCTTTTTTAATTTTGCAAGAATTTTGTATACCTTTTAAATAGCAATGTATTCAATATTCATGCTGTCTGTCGATATGCAGCCTGTAGATATAAGCTCGCACACTACTATTAAAAAAGTTACATATTAGTAGACTATCGAAGCAAATACTTTTACAACTGTGTGGCAGCACTTCACTCACTTATCTGCAGGGCATGGTATGGAATGGAAGACGATTTTTCTATATTCCATACTGGAAATTTTCTTCCATTCCATACTAAAAATTTTCCATTCCATATTGCATTCCATACTAAAATTTTCTTCCATATTCCATTCCATACTTCCATACCAAGGTAAGTTTAGACCGGAAGCAACACGTAATTTGCATTGCACTTATGCAACGTTAAGCGTACTTCTGCCAGTAATCGCTCGCGAAGGTAAGCAGTATGATGCAATACATCTCATCCTATATTTGAAGCACTATTGCAATGACCTACCATAAAAACTCACTCAGCATAAAAATATCAAGCGTAGGCGTAGCCAAGATTTTTGATTGCGGGGGAGGGGGGGGCAAAACCAAAATTACATGCTGTGACAGCATCAAAATTTTTCAAAAGGTGGGATTTTATGAGACAGAGATGCCGTAGAATGGAAGGTCAGGAGCTGGGTCCTGGGTGTGTGGCACATAACCGTGATTTTGCTAAAGGGGAAGACCTTCAACCAACAGTTATAAAGTTTTCCCAAAATGTCTAAATTGGGAGACGTGGTGAGCTAACTAGTGTAAATAAAACATGTTGCAGACGGGGGTTTGGAGGCAGAGTCCCCAGCCGCAAGAGATTATGAGGATCTTAGAGCGAAGCCCCCAGCCGCTGGGCGATCTTTTGTAATGCTTTGGAAAAAATAGTTATTTTGATATTAATGCCATTTAGATCGCATTTCGCACGTTTTCATAGCCATTTGAAAGAACCACATTCTTATGATTTGAAAGCCAATCGAAAAGTTCCAATTGTTTATTCCTGCCTTTACTTACACGTCAAGCCCAAAACACGTTTAAAATTTTGCATGTTTGGCATAAATTTTGTAAGTGACTCGGCCCAGTTGGGAAGAAGCAAGGTACATTGCCTCCTTCAAAAATTTTAAAAGTAAGTAATAATTCACTTGAAGGTTTGCCTAGGAGATTTTTGTTTTGAAAATAACCAGTTTTGGGAGTATATGTACAACCAGGGTGGTCAGGCCTCCTCAATTCAAATTTAATAATTTATCCAATTAACATCACCCCTAGCTAATTTTTTAAAAATATTTTGTCGGATACTAACTGGCGAGGGGCAGGGCTATTGTTATTTGAGGTTGGTGCAATAGACGGTTGCTAATCATGTTAGAACATTACGTTCATAAAACAGTTGGATAAGGGTCTGAGGTTGCAAATTTTAGTACAAAACCCTGAATTTCTCCCGGGTTATACGTTTAAATTGCTTGGCAAGATTTTGAATTAAGAGAGCTCCTGTTCGTCAATATTAGTATTATTGTTAATTATTGCTGTTGTACGCAAAAATACTACAATAAAGTAAAACTGAAGAAACAAAAGGCTTTGTTCTCATGATTTTCATCATCGGAGGCATTTCAATTGGGGAGGCGAGCCCCCTGGCCCTCCTGGCTACGCCTGTCTCAACCACTTAATCAACAGATAATAGGTTTACCCGTATGCTCAGGGTTTAATGATTGCAAATTTGTAATCACACCAACTATGAAATTTAGCATAGCCAAACTGCAAAAAACATTTTAAAAATACAGTATACCAAAAAAAGCTTAAAGGCAAAACAGAAAAGCAACAACAAAGAATTAAGCTCAATCGAGGAGAGAAAAGTAAATATAAATCTTTGTTTACGATGGAAAAGTTTTGTCACTTGGCAAATTGTCATCCTCAAAATAAAAATTAAACCTGCCAGCATCACTGCAGCTGCAAATTGCGATAAATATATTCTGTGATCTGATGATCCAATGCCTACACTGTTTGCGCAATGCTCATAGCCGTATTACCCTATTAATTAGTCCCAAATGATTAGCTGCTAAACGCTTCCACATATTTTTAGTAATCACCATCAGTGCATGGTATGGAATGGAATGAAAAATGGAATGGAAGGGAAATTTCGTTATGGAATATGGAAGATGCCAGAATGGAATGGAATGGAAGATTTCAAGAATGGAATGGAAGACAATCTTCCATACCAATTCCATACTAGATTTCGTGCATTGTATTTACAGAAAAATACATACCGATGTCGTTTAAATAATATTGTCGTAGTGATAAATAATATTGTCACAGAAGTATTCAACTTCAATATCTACGCATATTATTTGTCGACAAGTCGCGCTACTTTGGTTGTAAACATTGCGCAAACAGTGTACTTATTGCATCATTGTGAGTACATTGCAATTTAATTGCAGCATTGATGTTACAGTTGACGACCTTGATAGATTCGACTTGCTGGGTTTTTTTTGTTTTTTTTTTGAGGCTGACAATTTGCCCAGTCGTAAATTTTGTTTTCTTACGTCACGTTAACTCGTATTTGCTATTTCATCCCCGTTTCAGCTTAATCTTATTCATATTTTTAGTTTTTAAGCTTATAGTAATTCTTTTTGGTGTTAAAGCTTGGTATTTCTATTACGGTAAAATAATGTTCTAATTGATGTGAGAGCAAACTTGTACGGTAATCATTAAACCATAAGCATAGCCAGAAGCACCGGACCCTTTGCCTCCCCCCTCCTCAATTAAAAAGCTACCAATGATAAAAATGATGACACAAAGCCTATTTATTCACATTTTTTTAGCATTTTTGGAGTGCAACAGTACATGCGTACTACGGCAATTAGCAGTAACTTAATATTAATATTGACGACCAGGGGGCTCATGCCCTCTCAATTTAAATTTTTACCAACCAATTTAAATGTACAAGCCGGGAGAAATTCAGCGTTTTTGTTCTAAAAGGTGCAATCTCAGGTGCTCATCTAACTTGTTTATGCAATAATATGTTTCAGGCCCCCAGCTAACTTTTATATTACAATAACATGATTAGTGACCATTTATGGCATCTAATGTACCAACTTTAAATAACTTTAAATCACCAACTTTAAATAACAATCCACCTCCATCTCGTCAGTTTCCACGCCAAAAAATGCTTTTGAAAAAACCTAGTGAGGGGAAATGCTTATTGAACAAATTATTGAATTTGAATCGAGGGTGCCTGGGCCCCTGGTCGTACATATATTCCTAAAACTGGTTATTTTCATGACAAAACAAAAAATCTTCAAAGGCAAATCTTCGAGTGCATTATTTAATGCTAAAAATGTTGCAAAAAGCAATGTACCTTGATTTCCATGACTTGGGCCAAGTCACAAAATTTAACCCCAAAATGCAAGATTTTGAACGTGTTTTTGACTTGACCTGAAGTAAAGGGAGTGATTTTTTCAGTTGGCTTTCAAACATCAAAAATTTTTTCTTTTCAAATGGCTCTGAAAACGTGCGAAATGTGATCCCAATCGCATTAAAATAGCCATTTTTTCCGAAAAATTACAAAAAATCGCCCAGCGGCTGGGGCTCCGCCGCCATGCCCCTTCTGTGACATGTTTGAGTTGCACTAATTTGCCCACCACGTCTCCCAATTTTGATAGGATAGAAAAAATTTTAACTTGCGGTTCTAGTCCTTCCTCTATAGAAAATCCAGGTTACGAGCCAAATCAGACGCCCAGCTTTTGATCTTTTATTCTTTGTCCCATAAAAAGTCCCTCTTTTCAAAAACTTCTGATGATGTCATTGCATGATTTGCGGTTTAGCCCTTCTCCCAATTCAAAATTCAGGCTACGTCTATGCATTAAACTATGCGCAATATGCATAGCAGATACCGGTCGTTGCATCTTAATATTGTTGGCGCACCTTCACGAGCGGTTGCTTACAACATTGCAAAGCAACAAAATATACGTTGCATTGCTTCCAGTCTAAAATTTCTTGGTATGGAAGTATGGAATGGAATATGGAAGAAAACATTAGTATGGAATGGTATATGGAAGAAAATTTTAGTATGGAACGGAAGATTTTTGGTATGGAATGGAAATGCAATGGAAGAAAATTGCCAGTATGGAATACGGAAAAATCGTCTTCCATTCCATTCCATACCATGCCCTGATCACCACACGTATATATTTGTCTGTAAATGCCATGTGCAAAATCTAGTATGGAATTGGTACGGAAGATTGTCTTCCATTTCATTCTTGAAATCTTCCATTCCATTCCATTCTGGCATCTTCTATATTCCATATCGAAATTTCCCTTTCATTCCATCCCATTCCATTCCATACCATGCC
Source organism: Trididemnum nubilum (assembly GCA_963965965.1). Taxonomy (NCBI): domain Eukaryota; kingdom Metazoa; phylum Chordata; class Ascidiacea; order Aplousobranchia; family Didemnidae; genus Trididemnum; species Trididemnum nubilum. Next base: position 32,245,165 of record OZ014479.1, on the reverse strand, counting down.
CTGCTTGTCTGCTTTACCATTAGGCTAGCGTTTAATCATCATCTGAATTCATACATAGCCTATCCTGGCAGACAACCCGAACCTTCAAACCATACTGGAGGACAATTTCTCAAGTTGTCGTCGTACCCTCTTCGCAGATTACTCTGATCAAAGTCTGACAACAAGGTCATCAAAAAGAGGATTCACGACCAGTATCACACTGGAACTGCACTTAGTTCAACCGCATTGCGCTAGCAATTAGCATCACTAAACAGTTCTACTTCAGAGTACTAAAACCAACGTTTTTCACCGAATACCAGTACGTCATAAACTTAAGACGAACAAGAGCTTTTTGTGACGAGCAACTACGCTACGATTGCATTTGCATAAGTAGTTAGCTTAGCAAAAACGTACAATTTTGAAGTTTGCACGTTGGTTTTGCAGTGCTCGATATATTTCAATTTAATTTGCCATGGAAAATATGTTCAAAAATATGTAGAATCAACTTTTTCGCAATCATATTTAACTGAGTTAAAGAAAGTTTATGTAATGCTTTTTGTGATAACCTGTTTTTACGTTTTTGCTGCGACAGTAGACTTTGATGACTGTATAGTCGGTTTCGCTGTTCTAGTTAATATATTCTGAAATTCTGAAGGATCCCAAATCGAAGCGGTATACCCTTCGTATACCCTTTCACAGTTGTATACCTTGATTTTGATTTGATATACAGTACACTTGGGTTTACGGTATATTCGGTTGAGAAGCACTGGACTATACAATCCTTTTCCTGTACTGTTAACAATGGAAGCATAATGCATAAAAGCAACTAAAAACTACAGAGTTTATAGCAGTTGTAGTCCCTAACACGTCCTGTATACGTGGCAATTACGGTCGTTTTAACTAGCTACAAAGGGATTAAGCAAGGTAAGACTTACCAAAGTCACAGTTCGTTCCTATGAAGTTGCTGGGACACTCACATCTATAACCTCGGGTTATTTGCTTATCAACTCGACAAGTCCCGCCATTTCGACAAGGATTAGTGCTGCAAGGGCAAATACCAAAAGTGCATGCCTATAGAACAAGAATGTTCAAATGCGACAACACATGAAGAATTTCAGCTCTTATATTTTCACATATTTCTACCCTGATACGAAATATTTTAATTGCATGGAAGCTCAAATCAGCTTTTTGAGATTTTTTGGGATAAAATTGTCCAGTTCGTCTGAATTGGAGTGAAATGCTTTTTTCTGAATTCGGATCAAAAACTACTAATTTTATCATTTCCTGTAGTAATTAACATTGCTTGATAAATCAATTTGTACGAATGTATTTAGCAAAACCTGTTGTGTTGATGCAAGTCAAGAGTTCTTTGTCAAAGAATTCGAAGATTTTAAACGAAATGTTACTGTACTTCTGTCTCTGTATCTTGGCCCTGACAAGCGGAGGAGCTCGGAACATTTCCAGTGCAAATCCTACTCCTTGATCTGCTTCCATTTCCACAAGACACAGAGCACGACGTCCACGGACTCCACACGCTCCAACCAATCAAACCTAGAGAAAGCTTAGTTGGTTTAAGGCTGTGAGAGAAAAATCATAACTGGCCAGTTGGTCAAGCGGTAACGCGTTCTTCTCTAGAGCGGGAGGTCTGAGGTTCAAATCTCAGGCCGGTGAAGTCGAACACACAGTTACCAACGGCTCGCCAACGCTGCAACACTTCTTCAAAAGAAGCTGCGTTGCCCGGTGCAATGACGCAAGTACATATTGCGTAACGAAAGATTTGATTTGGTTTTGATTTGAGAAAAACCATGCGTTAGAATCCGTGTCCGATCTTACCTGAAGAAGCAATGAAGTGCCTGGCCTCAAAACAACGTGGTCCACCGTAAAGGGTGAAAACAGTGTCGTTCGCGTAGCAGCATTTCATTTGATCAATGCATGATTCCCTGTCAAAATTATTTTTACTAAGTTATCCTTGAAAAATAAATGCTGTTCACCTCAAACGTCGTAAGTAAAATCCCTTTCTGTTCATACTTCACGCCTGAATGAAGATATCCGAAACCCAGTACTTAAATTGTGGAGGGGACGCGTCCCTCCATCGAGCTTGAGCGTCTCCCCATCAAGATTGAGCGTCCCCCCCATCGAGATTTACGCGTCTCCTCATCGAGATTTGAGCGCTGGTTGATGAGAGGAAAAAGACCTACAAAGTCCGGTCGAATACAGCACCAAATTCCGCGGTAACAGTGATTCAGAAGAAAAAACACTTCAGATTTCGGCGGAGACCTTTTTTTTTTGGTCTTCACCAAATTTCCAGCGAAAAAACACATCAGTTTTTAGACCCTCGGCGAAGACTTGTATCTTTTTTGGTTTTTATTCAATTTCGTCGACGGATTTATGTAATCTTCACTAAGGTTCAGTCAAGGTTGCAAAAGCGTTCACCCATGCAAAATTTTACAATTTAAGTACTGCCGAAACCCAAAAAGTTGTTTGCGTTCCAACAAAACTTTTATAATCCCAAACCCATTTTTTACACCAACTTATCTTAATTGTTACCGTAGAATACAGCAGGACCAGATTAACTTTCTGCAGGAGCCCAAAGCGCAGCAGTACTTTTTTCAAATCAATTTTTGACCGGAAACTAAGTAAAGGCCGAAGAAGGTCTTAAGCGACTATTACTTCACTGGGGCCCCAAAAGAAATGGGAGAGGAAGCTGCCCAATTTGCCTTTAGCGAATACAGCGCACTGGACTTTAACTACGTAAGACGATGTTTCGTGCAAAAGGCAGTAGTAAGTTCTAATAGTTTTTTTAGCAGCTGCGAGCGAAGATTTTCTACCTGCTTACAAAGTCTGCTTGGTTGCCGCAAGGTATTCTTTGTTCTTGTTCAGTTCTGATACAAGTGGAATAAATCGGTGTCGTGCCATAGTTATCGTAACCTTCTTGTCCAACAACACCTGAAATCATAAAACTGCAAACAGTTTGTTTCCTTTTGGATTGTAGATTGTCAGTTTGTTTCCTAAAATGAACGAACAGACCAGCAAATTCGTGGGAAGCCAAAAAACTAAATGGATAGAAAAGAATTACTACATCTAAACGTACTTGTATAGAGTAGCTGCAAAAATGTGCTTGCAATAGCAATCGACACGCTCTCGTAAAATTGATTTTAATCAAGCAGCATCAAAAACTTCACATTGAGCTTTTGAATTAGACAATTTTGCAGTGTATAAAGAGAGAATTATAATTTTTGGGGACGAAAAATTAGTTTAAATTAGTTTTAGAAAAACGCGTTGAGCTACAACTTACCAAATATGTTAGGCAACGTTTCCGGACATTTCAATGCATAGTTGCAAACTCTAGTTTCAAAATTTTGTGTGGATGAGCATTGGTGGTTGGCGCATTGCCGGTATCTTTTTTGTTCTCCTAACGTTCCGCATGATTGACTGCATGGTCCCCAAGGCATCCAATTTCCCCAAGTTTCATTTTTTGCTAAATCTACAACGATAGAATTGTATTTCCAATCGTCCAAATTATCAGTTAGTGGTAAATTCTTGGCCTTTTTTTTGCCATTGTTGATTTATCAAAAAATTTCCAGGATTATGAGCATTAATGAAGGACAACTTAATGCCAAATATCAATCAATTTGTATAACTTTATTTTTCAATCAATTAATTCAAGAACAAAACATGAGGATAGGCAATCTTAACCAAAAATTTATCGGTTCTTGCAAAAATTAGCGTAAAAAGCCAAGGGTGGATCCAGAAATTTTTGCAGGCGGAGGCCCGCTCAAGATATAATACTTTTGCAAACGTTTTTGTACGATTTTCCGTTTCAGTTTAATTGCTTTAGGTGCAACCATCCGCTATGTTATTACGAAATAAATTTTGGTGTACTGGCTGTTAGTTTAGCCAGAAATCCGCAATGGGAGCTATTTTGGGGGTCTAGAGACGGGGTCCCCATAGAGTTGTAAGTCGGGCCGGGTTTTTCGGGTCGGGTTCGGGCCTAAGGTTGACAAAACTTTGGGTTTAATTTGGGCCTGAGATGTGCTTTTTGTTTTAGGTGCACAAAAATGTAGTCAAAATAACTTGGCAATAACGCTTACGCTTTTCAGACCTAACTTAACTTTAGGTTTTTTTGGGCATGATTTGTGCTTCAAATTAGTTTTCGGGTTCGGGTCGGATTTGGGCTTGGACTAGTCCGCTCGTTTACAATTCTGAGCACCCAGGGCTCGGAGAGTTTGCAATTTTTTTTTCAAAAATAACTTAATTTTAAGTCTATTTTAGTAAAAATTAATGCGGTTAAAACGTGACATACAAATTAACAGTGCAAAAACATGATTAAACTGGCTGCGTAAATGGGCTATTAGGGCGATAGGTATTGGTAAAATTTCAGCCTTTTTATTACAAGCTGGTAAATCTTACAATAAAAAAATCACAAGTTTTAAATAATTCGTCTACGTTGAAAAAGAGAATTTTTGGAAATGTTCATTCCCCCCTACTGCCCCATCCCCACCGATTATTTTACTGGCAAGTCTGGACAAGAAATTCCTGTTAATGCAATACATTTTATTCATTACAAGTTTTTCTTATATTTCTACCGTGTGAGCAGGAAGTCCGGACCCCTTAGATCTGCCACTGAAAACTTCTACGTATAAGCTACCGACATACAGTAGTACTACATTCAGTTTAAAACTATACAATATTCTTGCCGGGCTTGATTTTTCCTTTTGTTGTCGATCATTTCTTCAATGATGGGGCAATCAGGCATGTAGGTGACGGCCCATTTCAATGGCATATTCTTCCGCTCAGCATATGGTCATTTTATTTTTGTAAAATGAAAATGATGTAACTTAGAACTCTCTCCAAGTAAAATGTAATCTACTTTGTGCAGGTTTGGAAGAGCAGACTCTTCTGTAATAGGTTTCTCTTCTGATGTGGTCTGTTGTGAGAGTGTATGCGCAACTTCCCTTGCATGACTTTCTCCAGGCAATATCATTTTTTGAAAAATAAAGATGATCTTCAGACGCAAGCGAATATTGACGTCTGAGTTGGATGCTGTCCAAGTTTATTCCCTAAAGAGCAAAAGAAAAAAAGAGTGATTTCGTTTTTTTACAAATGAAAACTAACAAAAAAATTTTTGAAAATACAGTTTTTGCAAATGCAGTAGAATTTCTTTCACAAAATTATAATAATAAAGTAACCCTCAAAATGAAAAAAACAACAACAAAAAACACAGAACAAATAAAGATGATAGTCTGATCACAAACAATGCGTAACGCAGGGGCGTATCTCCATGCATGCAAAGCATGCATTGCATGCCTATTGCCTAGTCCTTTAGCCAAAAAAGATTTAAATAATTTAAACAAGTACATGTAAAAAGTTAAAACAAACTCAAACTAAGTTGCCACAGTCACAAGTATTCATTGTCAAGTCTAAGCAGCAATAATTAGTCTCGCTTAATTCATTGGAACGACCGACGCTCGCGTCGCGTGTTCCTTTGTTTTTACTCGGCCATTTTCGAACTAATGAGTGCGAGATTTCAGACTTTTGCTTATAACTCGAGAACCGTTTGGTCTAACTACATGAAATTTTGACAGCAGTTTGAGATTAATGAGTTTTATGTTTGTACCAAATTTCGAGACAATCGGTCACGTGACTTCGGGTTTATGACCCGAAAACCGCCCCGAAAGTTTGGCGTAAAAAGCGGTCTAAGTCAAAAACGGCTTAAGTACGGCAAAAAATATTTCTCATGGTTATATGTCTTAAGATATCCTTTCATCCCTACCAACCCACTTTCGGCCGCGATGAGGTTTTTTTCTTATTTTTTTCCTTTTTTTTTTCCTTTTTTTTTCCTTTTTTTTTCCTTTTTTTTCCTTTTTTTTTTCTTTTTTTTCTTCCTAAATCTTGTACGCTCGAGTTCTCCTAAACCACAAAACACAGAAATCTAATTTTTGTGTGAAGTTGTTGAGGTACATACGCGATTGTGTCTCCTGAAATTTTTTTGGGGCAACTCCCCCGGGAACCCCCCCAAAATGGGGCCCCAAAAAATCAATTTTTTGAACGGCTCAAGCTAGGGTGCCAGTTTTTTTTGATATCAGTAGATATTTGAGAGACAAATATTTTGACATAATTTGGGGGTACCACCCCCCCGGGGACCCCCCAAATGGACCCCCCCAAAAACAAATTTTTTTAACCATATAACCTAGGGTGCCATTTTTCTTTGATATCAGTAGATATTTAAGAGAGAAATATTTAGACATAATTTGGGGGTACCACCCCCCCGGGAACCCCCCAAAATGGGGCCCCAAAAAATCAAATTTTTGAACGGCTCAAGCTAGGGTGCCAGTTTTTTTTGATATCAGTAGATATTTGAGAGACAAATATTTTGACATAATTTGGGGGTACCACCCCCCCGGGGACCCCCCAAATGGACCCCCCAAAAATAAATTTTTTAACGATTTAACCTAGGGTGCCAGTTTTTTTTGATATCAGTAGATATTTAAGAGACAAATATTTTAACATAATTTGGGGGTACCACCCCCCCAAATGGACCCCCCCAAAAGCAAGTTTTTTAACCGTTTAACCTAGGGTGCCAGTTTTTTTTGATATCAGTAGATATTTAAGAGACAAATATTTTGACATGATTTGGGGGTACCACCCCCCCCGGGAACCCCCCAAAATGGGGCCCCAAAAAATCAAATTTTTGAACGGCTCAAGCTAGGGTGCCAGTTTTTTCTGTTATCAGTAGATATTTGAGAGACAAATATTTTAACATAATTTGGGGGTACCACCCCTTCGGGGACCCCCCAAAAATAAATTTTTTTAACAATTTAACCTAGGGCGCCAGTTTTTTCTTTGATATCAGTAGATATTTAAGAGATAAATATTTTGACATGTTTGGGGTACCACCCCCCCGGGGACCCCCCAAATGGACCCCCAAAAATGAATTTTTTAATGGGTTAACCTAGGTTGCCAGTTTTTTTTTGATATCAGTAGACACTTAAGAGATAAAAATTTTGACATGGTTTGGAGGTACCACTCCCCCGGGGACCCCCCCAAAATGGACCCCCAAAAATAATTTTTTTTATTGGTTTAACTTAGGGTGCCAGTTTTTTTTGATATCAATAGATATTTAGGAGACAAATATTTTGACATGGTTTGGGGTACCACTTTCCTTGGGACCCCTTCAAATGGATCCCCCAAAATCAATTTTTTGAATGGCTCAAGCTAGGACGTTAATTTTTTTTTATACCAGCAGATGTTTAAGAGACAAATATTTTGACATAGTTCCAATGGCTTACGCTTGAATACGATGTTTTTTTGTTTTTTTATTATTATCAGTCGCTATGTTGTCGATAAAATAACGCATGTGCATTGTACAAGTTAATCAGGTTTAGTTACTCAGGTTTAATCACCTTCACAGGTTTAGACAAGACAAACTATGGAAAAGGTTACTGGAAACTGGGAAGACAGTGTACAAGTTGTCGATAAAATATATATTTTGACAATGTTTGAAATTCCAAACCCTCTTGGGTATCCAAGAAGATAGGAGGGTTGGGGGCTACACTCCCCTTAGCCAAGACACCGAAAAACTTTAACCAAAAATACAACTGTTTACATAATACATATGTCTTGAACTGGACCTAAAAGTAAAGGGAGCTGGGCAATTCTGAAGTTTGCCATCTCGAAAAAGCAGCTCAACAACAAGTTATGTTGTGCTACATTTACTACAATCAATGGTTATGTGATTTGGTAATTCTTCGTATTGTGTGGAATGTATCCACCATACGCTTGCTATGCTTCCCACAAGTCACAACTTTTGACTTATGTTTGCTAATCAACTCTGAGCAGATCACTTCGGGACATGGTTGATTGCAAAACTCTTCCACTCGGTTCATAAAAAGTCGCGGACTTGCGCTTGCGGACTTCAAGAATTTTGAAGTTGCGGACTTGCGGTTGCGGATTCAAGAATCCTGAAACGTCGTTGCGTACTTGCGGATTAAGCTTAAAAACATGCAATTGCCGACTTGCGGTTGCGGATTAAGCAATTTGAAATTCGGTTGCGGACTTGCGGACTGCGGACTTAAAAAAAAAAACTTGCGGTGCCCAGCACTGGTGCTCAATATCCTGTAAATTCCAAAAACCATAAATTTGCCCTCCAACAATTGATTTTTCAATGACTTAACCTGATGGGTTATTTTTTAGGATCAAAAACGATAACGTTGATAATTTTTTGACTTGATTTGTACTTTTATGAAGGTTCCAAAATTAAATATTTTGAATAATTGCAGATTTCACGGTTGACAAAAAGTACTTTTGAGCGTCACAGCATTATAAACTACGCGTCGGTCGTTCACTGGGTTTGCTGGCAAACTCCCATCTAGTTGATTTCAGTTTTAGCCTGTTTTCAGCATTTCGCTAAATCACAAAAAATAATGGCAACACGCATGCAATTTTTAAATCGCTATGTTTCGATAAGATTACGAATAAAATTAAATTAGTTTGAAAACTTTGATTGGCGCATTGTTTGATGCAAAAGTTCTTTTATACCTGTACGTAGTTTAGTATTTTCGTAAAATATAGGCTGTATTTTGATTTAGATTTGTAACAGTATATTAGCTCAAAACAGGCCACAAGCAAGGATGGCAGTACGGTACGTTCAGAATTTGCGTATGACATACCTCCCACCTTGAACCGTACCGTACCGGCGTACCGTACTTCAGTTCAATTTTTGAAGCGTACCGTACCCGTACCATTACAAAAAAGGCGTACCGCACCAACGTATTGTACTTTTTAGCAAAAATTGAGGCGCTCCGTATCGTACTTACGTACCGTACCGCACTGCCATCCTTGCTTTTAACTACTCGCAACTTTAACTGACTTTGAAAACACTACCCTATAAATTAGCTATCTCAATTCAATCATTTAGCGTCAGTTTCAGCTGTTTTTTTTTGCGTCTGTATACAAAAAGCTGGCGCAATGTGCGAAAAATCTGGGTTTTTTAATTCAAAGAGGGTACCAACGTACCGTACCCGTACCTTTACGAAAAAGGCGTACCGTACCATTACAAAAAAAACGTACCGTACCAGCGTATCGTACTTCTTGGCAAAAATTGAGGCGTACCGTACCGTACCTACGTACCGTACCGATCCGTACTGCCATCATTGGCCACAAGCTATGCAACAAAGCATTCAATTTTAAAATATTGCATGCGTGTTGCCATTTATTTTATGCAATTTAGCAATACGCTAAAAGCGAATAACTTAGCGGCGAAGCCAAGCAGTAATAGCCGGTAGGTACGGTATTAGCATTAGGCATAGGTGGGCACAAGTCCGTTAATAACGAAGCTAACTTTTTCATTAACTCGTTAATCTGTTAAAAAGTTTTTTCATGTTAACGGACCGGACTAAATTAACTTCCTTTAAGGTCTGTTAACGGACTAAATTAACTTCCGTTAAGTTCTGTTAACTTCCGTTAAGGTTTTTATCGTTAATATCTTGCACCATTCATTCATCGTACCGGTACAAACCAGTTTGCACTGGTAACACTTGTGTATTAGCACGAGTTTTATAGAAGAGAGCGAAGAAAGGAATTCTTTTTTGTGGCAAATAATAAGCTGCAGCCTCGTAGGTCTATTGATTATCGCTGTTCACAATTTGCAAAGATTTTCCGATCGCAGCTTCGTTGTGTAATTGAACTTATTTTTATGTTGAAATTAGATCAGACTGTAAAATGTAACTTTCATAACACAAGAAGACCACCATAGCGACTGTAAAATGTAACTTTCATAACACAAGAAGACCACCATAGCATTATATATTTTCTTACAATCAGCTCAACAGCGTCAATACACGTTCTAGAAGCGAATGAATAAAAAGAAATGTAAATTACTCGCAAAATGTTAATGAATTAACGGACTTTATCAACTTCCGTTAATTAAACCTGAAAATAACGGATTAACGTTAACGGAGGTGTGAAGTTTGTTAACGGACTAGTGGTTAACGAAGCTAACGTTTTGCATTAACTTGCCCACCTGTGGCATTAGGTAATGTAAGTCAGAGGGAGTGTTTGATATGGTACTGTTCGCACTATTCAGGATAAATGTTGCGCTGTAAGAGTGAAACCAAGATGTGAAATCCATTTAAACAGGGAGTCACCGTTAATTAGTTCAGTTAGTTCTTAAGGCGGGTTCAAGGCGGGTTCACACAGAACCCGTCAACGTTTACGTCACCGTTCAGCGTTGTACCGTTATTTGGCGGTGACGGTAACCTGAACGTGAGAGGTTCACACTGATCCGTCACCGTAATAAATCAATAGGCCTATCAAGTTTGGGTTTTGTAATCAGTAATCACTATACCATCAAACTATGCTTAAATTGAGAGCTACTGATAATATGTGCAGGCTATTTAATGCACTTTATCCTGTGGGGTTAACTTGCTGGTTTTGAAGTGCTTGCCAAAATCATCAACAAACGTTTATCAAGTATCAGTGATAATCGTGGAAACAAGTGATGAGTTTTAACTTTAGTTTTGCTTAGTTGTACAGTGGTACTGCTCAAGTAATTTTTTTCATGGTACTGCTGCTGGGTTAAAAAACTGCGGAAATTTTTTGTAAAGTTACAGCTTACATATTTGTTGAATTTCTATTAAATAATTAAATTTCTTGAACAGTCAAATACTGATATGATCACAGATTTTAAGTCTATTTTGCAAAAGTAAAAGAGTGATTAGTAAGTAATTGCATTTAGAGTACAGGGTGGGCCAAAAGTAGGTATACAGCAATCACAACATAAACACTTTAAATTTCTTTTCACTTCTAATAGGCCTAAGCAGCACATTCCAAAAGACTTCGCATTACTTGCTCAGCACTAGGAACTGTAATATGACTTAAAATCAAGTAAAAACTGTAATGGAAAAAAAATTTCGAAGCACTTTTGAGCGATGGCTGTATACCTACTTATGGCCCACCCTGTATATCATTTAAATTAGATTTGCATGAACAATTTTAAGGTGATGTAGAACTTAAATTTACTGTAAGCAATATGATATGAATTCAAATAGCCTGATCACTAGATTTTGTTTTTCAGAAACAATCTGTAGATAAGATATAGGTTGGTACCGTACTGAAGTGGAATTTGAATTTGGCAGATTTGGTTGGTCAATCAGTAGGCTTGCTGCAATAGTTAGTAATGTAAGAAGTAGAAGACTTCAAAAAGCTGAAAGTACTGACAGAAATTACTTTAAAAACTGAAAAGTACTGGTAAAACCTGCAGAACTAGAAATTTTTATACTCAAAATTGCGGTAAATCAGTGTTTGAGTTTTTTGAAATGTTTCAACTCTCAATATCTGATGTGATTGCAATTTTTGACTAACATTGATAACAACAGTTAGCAGGTCAGAAAGTGAGGAAAAAGATATCTAATGCAGCACATGCAGTTTATTACGGCATTCATTATCAGAAATCGTTATCGCGCAATCAAATCGAAAATTGCTATTACAGTATGTGTACGCATAGAGAAGTCTATTTTTTTGTACGCTACCGTATCGCGAATTGTTTTGGTAACCGATATCATACACTTGTTATCTGTCATATGGCATACTACTAGTACTAGAACATACAGAATCATAAGTGCAGCAGCACAAAAACCTAATCCAAACCCATGCGGTCCAGGCTCAGTACCACTATGTATCGTAGGTATGTGTGCACTGTCAGAAATCGATCTCGCGTATTCGGCATCTGTTATATTGCGAAGCGATGGTCTACTGTACTGGTAGGCTATCACAAACTGGTACAGTACTAGCATATGCGTGAAGTGCAGCGACAATTGAACTGTACGGAAACTATCACTACTCAACTCTTGATTTGTGCAGTACTGTAGCAGTGTACAGTATGTTTTCTCCACTCCAATTTGATTGTATGGTACTGGTTCGTTGATTTTCTAAAGTAGCTATAACCCCAAACCACATTAAGCTTAAAACAAATAAAGCTCAATCCAATTCAAAACCACAGCCAACTTTGTATGAGCATTGTACCAACACTGTGTAAGTAAACCAGCTATTTTTTTGGCATCTAGTGATCCACTGCTAAGAATACAAGATGATTCTAACATCATACAATTTCAGTGACTGTTCAGCGTTCACACAAAACAAACTGCAGAGTATACAGATACAACAACTACCAGTAGCCTCTACCCGACTATTATTAAATCAACAAATAGATAGGCTTATGAGTTCCTAAAAATAAACAAAAGTTAAGAGTCTATGATATTGGTAGCTAAGCAATCACTGGTCAGTATTTATCATCAGCATCATGGCAATAATCATGACCACAGACCAGTATCGGTACTGGTACAAAGTACCGGTGCACTACGGTATATGATCATGACTAGGCCTATTGATGATACAGTGTCCAAAATGGTCAAAAGTGGCCACTTTATTTAAAGGCAGTGGCAATTTTGCTTCTAGAGGCAAAACAGCCCCATGTTATTTTGCAATTTGGAGGCAAAATAGTCCTAACGGCTATTTTGCCGCAAATGCCAAATTAGCCCTAAGCCTCATGCTAACCCAAACCCTAACCCAAACTCTAACTCTAATCCTAACCCTAATCCCAACCCTAGCCCAAACCCTAACTCAAACCCTAACCCAAACAAAGGAAAAACACTATTTTGCCTCTAGAGGCAAAATAGCCACTTTCAGACATGAGAAAGGTCTCTACTGTAGAAATTGATTGCTTCCAGTAGTTTATAATTTCAGCTTTCAAGAGTCAAGTCAATTGAAGTTCAAAATTGAACTTTAGCCAATTGTACCAAAACAAGAGCAAGGAACGCCAAATTGAATTGGCTTTCTCAACTGGCTGCTAGCAACCAACTCAGATTTAACATGCCTACCCAGTACCAATTACCGGTAGTTTCAATATCTCATTCTCTCTTCTTTTCCCAAGCGGAAAAAAAAGCAATCCAGTCTGAAGTACCGCTAGGCTAGATACCAGTATCACTGCTACTGTACACTACCTATACTACAAAGTAGCGGTACATGACTGGACCTAGCCTACTACATACAGCTCTAAGCACTTAACATTGCCTGCTGAAAGCTACTTTTCAACAAAAACCAATTATTTTTTCAAGATTTTCAGTTTTTGTGGCTAAAAGTTTGCCCCAACCACCAAAAACATGCTCGAAATCGCTTACGTTACTTACGTAAAGTTAAAATTATTTTAACTCAACGTAAGACGGATGAAATCAAGAAAATCACTTCCGTCACCGCTAAAATTTTCTGTGTGAACACCTTGACGTTAGACGTAACTGCGACGGAACGGTAACGTTGACGTTGACGGCTTCTGTGTGAACCCGCCTTTAGGGTTGGCTCTTGTTTTATGTCATTGGTTGGCCTAGGCTTGCTGTAGAAGCACTAGGTTTGCAAAAAAGTTTTTAAGACTATCAATAAATTTCTGGTAGATTGTTAAACTGCTTTGTTTGTTCGTTACTGGTGGTTAAATAAACTAAACAAGACAAAGCCTAACCATATATGCATTGGACTAGCCTTGAGCCCATCAGCTTGCTTAATGTTGTACCGGTATAGGCTAGCATCGGTGGCTGTTGCCAGGCTACGATATGTCACAACGACATTAGGCTATGAAAGTAGGCTATGCATTTGCTATTCAGCAAGTTGGCTCAGCTTAAATGTTCAATTAATGCTTTTACCTCAATGTTGTTAAGCCTACTTTACTGTTATAACCGATCGGTGGTCGAGTGGATTGAGCGTCTGCTACTGAAACGGTAGACTCGGGTTCGTTTCCCAGTCGGGTCATACCAGAGACTTTAAAAATTGGTATTCACAGCTTCCCTGCTTGACGTTCAGCAATTAAAGGGACAGTATGAAGCCTTCGCCGTGTGTGGTAGACAGGTGGGCAGGTGGCAACTTGACTCAAGACCGAAAGGTCCTTTCGCTGTCTCCTGGCCAAGGCAACTTGGTGAATGAAATGTAATTACAATTACATCATCAATTATATGTTAGTGCTAGCGTAGTATGGTACTTGCTACTGGTACATACAGTAGCGTACGCAGGATTTTGAAAAGGGGGGGGGCAGGAACTTCAGAAAATTTGAGAAGAACAAAGATCAGAATTAGAAATTGTTCCGCCCAAAATCAGTCCGATTTTTTGCCCAAAATTTAGGTGAAGAGCAAGAAAAAAAGTCTTCACTCAAATTTAGTCCCATAATTTGCCCAAAGTTGGGTGCAGGCCTAAAACAAACGTATAAAACATACCCTTTGTGTGATCAAAGCTTCTGCCCAACTTACAAAAGTGGGGGCATGCATTTTGCATACTATTCTATGCTAATTATACTATCCTGGCGACCCAAATGGGGGGGCCATGGCCCAATGGCCCCCCTTAAATACGCCCCTGGGCACATACAAAACTGCTGGATCTGTCACTGTCTGTAGAAACACAAGAAAGACTTGTACAGTAAATGTACACACTAATGTACTGAGGAGAGGAGGCATAGTTGCAATACTAGACATTTAGCAGTGTAAGTTGTCTTTTTATTTTACTGACTGATAACCAACGACGTCACCAAATCTGATGACGTCATCATAATTGCATACCTTATCTGGTATGTCACACTACGCCACTGGTATAGCGTGTAATTTACATAACAGCAAGATTCAAACTCTCCAAGTTTGTAGTTGGTGTTCAATCATTGCGTTGTCTGCAAATGGCACTACTGCGCTACTTGCACAAAACCATAGGTCCAAGCAGTAGCGTAGCCAGGAGGGGGCGGGGGGGCTCGAGCCCCTCCTATTGGCTTGTGAAGTATGCAAAATCGCACCTTTTTGGTGCTTTTGAGGCCAATTTTTTGTGAAAAATTGAAAATAGCCCCCCCATAGGAAAACAGCCCCCCTTCAAACGTTTGAATTTCCGAATGTGACCGAAAAATCAGTCTCAATATCGGTGAAGACCTTTTTTTTTTTCTTTTTTTTTTGGAGACCACCTCATTTTGGGCGGAAAAAACCTTGGAATTTCGGATTTCGGCCGAAAAATCAGTCTCAATTTCGATGAAGACCTTTTTTTTTTTTGGAGACCACCTCATTTTGGGCGGAAAAAACCTTGGAATTTCGGATTTCGGCCGAAAAATCAGTCTCAATTTCGATGAAGACCTTTATTTTTTTTATTTTTTTGGAGACCACCTCATTTTGGGCGGAAAAAACCTTTGAATTTCCGAGCATTCCGAGAAATTCCGCCTCAATTTTCGGACAAACCGTGTGAAACTTATTCAAGAACAACAAAAATTCGGGTCGAGGTCGATTGCACTTTTCTCACTCTTCCAAAATAGCCCCCCCCCCCCTTTTCCAAATCCTGGCTACGCGCCTGGGTCCAAGTCACTAAATATTACATTGTCAACCATAGTCACTAAGCATGTAATATTTAGCAGAGGTGGAGTCGAGGACACAAGGCTCGAGGCCAAGGCCAAGGACACAAAAAAAATCCGAGGCCAAGGACAGCCTTTCCGAGGACAGAACCTCTCGAGGCCAAGGACAGGAATGCTCGAGGCCAAGGACCAAGGACACCGGCGCAAGTGTTCTCCAAAAAAAAAAGAAGGTCTTCAAAAATTTTTTTTAGGCGATCTCCAATTTATTGGCGTACCCAGAATTTTTGATTGGGGTAAGCCCAGCACTTAATTGTAGGGGGGACGCGTCCCCCCATCGAGATTTAGCGTCCTCCCAACGAGATTTGAGCGCTGGATGATCAGACAAAAAAGGCCTAATTCTTCACCAAATTTTGGCAAAAAACCGCTTCAATTTCCGGCGAAGACCATTTTTTTTTTTGGTCTTTACCTAATTTTGGCGAAAAAACACTTCAATTTTAGGCGAAGACCTCTTTTTTTGGGTGTTTGTTCAATTTCGGCAACGGAATTACGTAATCTTTCCTAAAGTATTTTCGCATGCCAAATGCGTTTGGTCAAGGCTGCAAAAGCGTCCCCCCATGCAAAATTTTACAATATAAGTACTGGGTAAGCCTAAACCACAAATCACATAAAATGACATCATCAAAATTTTTCCATAGAGGAAGTTTTTGTGGGACAAAGATATCGTAAGATGGAAGATCGACAAGGTGCGAAGCCCCCAGCCGTTGGGCGATTTTTTGTAATTTTTTGGAAGAAAAAACTATTTTAATGCCATTGAATCACATTTTGCAAGTGTTCAGAGCCATTTAAAAGAACTAGATTTTTGACATTTAAAAGCCAATTGAAAAAATCAAATCATTTAATAGCCTACTCCTTTTACTTGCAATTCAAGTTTAAAACACGCTTAATATCTTGCATTTTGGAGTTAAATTTAATTGTAAGTGATCTGGTCCAGGTAGGGGTAAGTAAGGTTGCATTGTCTCTTGCAACATTTTAGCAGTAAATAATAATCCACTCGAAGATTTTCCTTGGAAATTTTTGTTTTTTCATGAAAATAACCAGTTTTAGGAGTACATGTTCGGCCACGGAGCCCAGGACCCTCAACTGAAGTTCAACGATTCGTTCAATCAGCATTTTCAATGGCTAATTTTTTTAAAAAGTATTTTGTGCATAAAAACCGGCGAGGTTGGAGGTGAATTACTGAATTGTTATTGAAAAATGGTAAAATAGATGGTTACGTCAACTAACCATGTTATTGCCGGGCCGGATTTACTTCGCGCTAGGCCCCTGGCACTTTGGAGATTTTCGCAACATCTTTCTGCCAAATATAGGAGAAGACCAAAAGAAGTCTTACGATTTTAGCTCGGGGTCCCTAGATGGTACTCAGGCGCGTAGCCAGAAATTCGCAAAGGGGGGCTGTTTTGGGGATCTGGGGGCGGGGCCCCCAGTCGCCGGAGGCCAATGGGGTTAGGGGGCAAAGCCCCCAGCTGCCGGAGGCTTGGGGTCTGGGGGCGGAGCCTCCAGCGCTCAAAATTTTTGCATTTTTTTGCAAAATGAACTTAATTTTAGAGCTATTTTAATAAAAAATAATGCTTTTAGAACGTAGCATAAAAATTGGCAGCCCAACATGATTCAACTGGGTGCATTAATGGACTATATGAGAAGTGGCTAATGATGACATTGCAGTTCTCTTGTTTACTTGCTGCTAAATCATAAAATCCTATTATTCAATAAAACTCACACGGAGTAATCTATTTCATCTATATTTTATAAAAGAAATAATTGGGAAAAGGGCTAATGGAAAGATATTTGAGAGAAGTGATTGGTAATTAACTAACACTGAATAGCCCCCCCTCCCCTTATTCCTGAGTTTATGATATATTTGTTGATAAAACCTATGTTCGGCGTTTTTACATTAGTGATCAGATTTGATTGTTTATTTTCGGGTATGTTTTCAAAGTTTTCATTGATTTGTGACTTCAATTTTTGACAATTAGCCCCCCCCCTGAATATATGTTTCAAATGATGCTTTAAATCACTTTTTAGTTAATTCCAGCGCAAAAAAAACAGTCTCAAAAGAGCTAAAAACGTGGTAGTTTCCTTATTCTGCATTTTGGTTGATAGGTCAATGGAGGGGGGGCTATAAGCCCCGCCTCCTCCATGGCTACGCTATTGCTGGTACTGCGTCATATTATGGTAAATCCGGCCCTGATTAATGCATTACGTTCACAAAAAGGCTAGATGTGATCCTGAGATAGCATCTTTTAGGACGAAAACTATCCATTTCTGCCAGGTTTACGTTTAAATTGGTTGGCAAAAATTAAATTGAGGGGGACCCGAACCCCTGGTCTTCAATATTGTTGTTAGTTATACTGTTGTAAGCGAAAAATGCTAAAAAGAAACTAAAACTGAAGAAACAATAGGCTTTTTTGTCACATTTTTGTCATTGGTGAAATTTCAATTGGGGAGGGGGCGGACCCCTGTCCCCCTCCCCTTGGCTACGCCTATGCTCCAAGCGAGGAAAACAAAAAAAGTGCTCGCAAATTTTTTGCAAGGTTTCTGGCGTTTTCCAACGAAATTTCAACTGTTCAAAAAATAGTGCTGTCCTCGAGCCGAGGACAGGGCGATTTTTGAGGCTTCGAGGCCAAGGCCAAGGACTTGACCTTCGAGGCCAAGGCCAAGGACTTCAAAATGTGTCCTCGAGGACTCCACCTCTGATATTTAGTGACTATGACAAAACTGTTCGAAATGCTGCTAGAACATGAAACAAAATTGCTGCATTTTACAATATTGAGCTAGAAACGCCTTTCCTTACTTTACATGAAGTTCCCAGCAAATCGCATGCATCTTTTGCTATTCCGAGTCTTGTAAAAGTCAAAGTAACATTTTTGTAAAGCACGCTTCCTGGAAGAGAGCCAGATACATATCTTGTATACTTGCAACCACCTGCGTAAAAAAAATAAAATTATGTAATGAACCATGTCATGTCATTATAGACAATGCGTCATCTATCAAAGTTTAGTTTGAAAGCAGGCACGAAGCCAAAACGGAATTTTTTGGGGGGTCAAGCGAAATTTTTGGGGAGCAATGGTCTTCGCGGACTTAGTGGCTGTTCGTATTGACCCCAAGCCGTTTTTGTCTCCAAAAGTAAGTGAAGACCAAAAAGAAACAAAAAAAACTAGATCTTCGCAGAGTATTTCTCGCAATTGTCTAACATTTGTCATTTTGCGCCGAATCATTTGGGGGGGGGGCGCCAAACAACGAATTTACACACAAAATGCATGAAATTCAGTGAAAAATGGAAATTATTTGGGGGGGCAAAGCAAAATTTTTGGGGTCGGTTGTCCCCCCTACTCCCTCCTGGCTACGTCCCTGTTTAAAAGGCTTGGTGTTTCTTTTTTTCCCTAATTATTCAGAAAACAAAGAGCAAAACAAAAAACGAACAAACAAAAGATAAAAATATTAGATCTAAATTTCTAGTTTTTCGTTTAGCTTACTTGCTTCAGTTATTTCTGTATAGCAATGCAGCGTAATTGCAGCAAAGATAATTGCAAGATACTCCATTTTTTGAGGGGCATAGTCTTCTACAGACCTAAAAGTCTAAATTTAATGCTACAGCTGTTTCTGTCTCCATATTGTTTAAATTTGCAAGACTCAAAAATAAACTTTTTGAAACATCGGCTTTCAAATCTGTAAACTTTACGTGAAAGTTGTAATGTTAACATTTACACAAATGCGAGGTGGTAGTCAAATTTTAGAAGCGCTGTTTAGACAAAAGCGATGTTTGCGTATCAATGAATATGACAACCATCGAGATAGGACAATATACCGCACTCCGCATAGCTGCAGTTTGTTGCTAATTATAGCTTTTTGGGATACGGTACACTATCAACAGCCCTGGGCGCATTTTAAATGAGTGCAATTAAGTTGGAGTATATTTTCGTGTTGGTTTGTATTTTGGTGTTCTGTTCTTTTTCTCGCCACAAATGCGAGTGTTTTGCGAAATTTGAGCGACGTCTGTACGATACTTGATCGCACTCTTGCAATCGATTTGAGTGATCAACCTAACTGCAATTTATTGTCAAGCTCTACCAGCGTATCATATCGCATTATATCACAAGACAGCCGTAAAAACACGTTATGATCTTTACTGCAAAGCAATGTTTTAGACAATTTACAATACTGTTTTGTTTTGCTCTTTATTGCAAGTAAAGTTTGACTTTTTGACTCTGGTCTTATTTAGTAATTTTCTATAATAAAACTCTACCAATAAATAGCGATTTTGAGATCTTAGTATAGCTGTATCAAATTATTAACTAGATGGGAGTTTGCAAGCAAACCCAGTGAACGACCGACGCATAGCTAATGCTGTGGCACTCAAAAGTATTTTTTGTCTACCGTAAAATCAGCATTTATTCAAAAATATCTGATCATGAAACCTCCAGAAAAGTAGAGTCAAAATAATTGTCAGTTAAATATCTCCTGATATCATAAAACACTGGCACCCTAAGTTGAGCCGTTCAAACAATTGATTTTTGGGGGTCCCCGAGGGGTGGCACCCGCAAACTATGACAAAATATTTGTCTGTTAAATCTCTGCTGATATCAAAACAAACTGGCACCCAAGTTGAGCAGTAAAAAAAATGGTTTTTGGGGGTCCCCGGGGGATGTGGCACCCCCAAACTATGTCAAAATATTTGTCAGTTAAATATCTACTGATATCATAAAACACTGGCACTCTAAAAAGTTAAGCCGTTCAAAAACTTGATTTTTGGGGGGTCCCCGAGGGGGTGGCACCCCCAAATTATGTCAAAATATTTGTCTGTTAAATATCTACTGATATCAAAAAAAAGTAGAACTCTAGCTTGAGCGGTTCAAAATATTGATTTTTTGGGGGGGTTTCTGGTGGAGTTGCCCCAAAAAATTTTGGGAGAAAAAATTGCGTTTGCAGTTTAACAACTTCACACAAAAATTAGATTTCGGTGTTTTGTGGTTTAGGAAAAGAAGAGCGTACAAAAATTAGGAAGATAAAAAAGGAAAAAAAAAAAAGAAATAAACCTCATCGCGGCCAAAAGTGGTTTGGTAGGGATGAAAGGGTATCTTAGACATACAACCTTATAAAATATTTTTTGCCGTACTTAATAAGCCGTTTTTGACTGAGACCGCTTTTTACGCCAAACTTGCCGGGCGGTTTTCGGGTTCTAAAACCAAAGTCACGTGACCTATTGCCTCGAAATTAGTTACAAATGTGTAAGTCAGTAATCTCAAACTGCTGTCAAAACTTAATGAAGCTAGACCAAACCGTTCTTGGCCAAAAAAGTCCGTGATGGCCAAAAAAAGTCCTAAGACCATCCAGCGCTCAGATGCAGACCATAGTCAAATTATTGGGG
Organism: Trididemnum nubilum; assembly: GCA_963965965.1. Taxonomy (NCBI): domain Eukaryota; kingdom Metazoa; phylum Chordata; class Ascidiacea; order Aplousobranchia; family Didemnidae; genus Trididemnum; species Trididemnum nubilum. The sequence continues at coordinate 32,224,406 of OZ014479.1, read as the reverse complement.
GGGGGATGCAGACCATAATCAAATTACTAGGGGGATGCAGTCAAGTTATTGGTGGATTCCCCCCGGGTTTTAGCACCCTTGACGAAATGAGCCAGGTTTCAACACAAAATAAGCCATTAGAAGAACATTGTTTTTTGAAACTGGAATTATTTAGACACATGAAACATTTAAAGACGATTTCAGAAGCACAATTATTTCAATTTTAGGGGCAGTTTTGTTAAATTAGTTGATTTACTGTACTGCAGTTACCATTTCCACTTGCACATTTCGGATTGTTGAGCACATAATCAAACGAAAATCTTTTCGATACGATGGGAAAACCGTATCATATCGATAGACAAAAATTTAAGCTTTTTATTTTTTGCAAACTTTCACGGTAACTGAAAACCATAAAAAGAAAATATCAAAATAGTCAACTCCGAAGCGAATAAGGATTCACTCGATCTTTATGGTTCAACCAGGGATATGGTTCTTCAACTGCACAAAACAGAGGTGGAGTCGAGAACACAAGGCTCGAGGCCAAGGCCAAGGACACAAAAAAAATCCGAGGCCAAGGCCAACCCTTCCGAGGACAGACCCTCTCGAGGCCAAGGACAGAAAAGCTCGAGGCCAAGGCTAGGGACCAAGGACACAGGCACACGTATTTTCAAAAAAAAGTCTAAAAAATTTTTTTTCGGGCGTTTTCCAAAAAAAAGGTCTTCAAACAAATTTTTCAGGCGATCTACAAAATTTCAACAATTTAAAAAATAGTGCTATCCTCGAGCCGAGGACAGGGCAAATTTCGAGGACTTGAGGCTTCGAAACCAAGGCCAAGGACTTCAAAATGTGTCCTCGAGGACTCCACTTCTGCTACAAAAAATAAAGCCGTCGCTTCCTTTGCTTTCTCGTGACTAGAAGATAAAAATATGCGGAGTTTCGTCTGAGGAGGGGATCGAAGCACAAAACCAAACAAAGTTTTACTCCTTTTACGGACTCGGTCTACTTGCTTGATAGGTAGATTTATACTCTGTACCAGAGGTGGAGTCGAGGACACAAGGCTCGAGGCCAAGGCCAAGGACACAAAAAAATTCCGAGGCCAAGGCCAAGGACAGCCTTTCCGAGGACAGACACTCTCGAGGCCAAGGACAGGAATGCTCGAGGCCAAGGCCAAGGACCAAGGACACAAGCGCAAGTGCTCTCCAAAAAAAAAAAAAAAAGGTCTTCACAAAAATTTTTCAGGCGATCTCCAAAAAAAAAAAAAAAAAAAAAAGGTCTTCACAAAAATTTTTCGAGCGATCTCCACGAAAATACGTTTTCCAAAAAATTTTTCAAGCGCTCCACAAAATTTTAACAATTCAAAAAGTAGTGCTGTCCTCGAGCCGAGGACAGGCCAATTTTCGAGGACTTGAGGCCTTGAGGCCAAGGCCAAGGCCAAGGACTTCAAAATGTGTCCTCGAGGACGTCCTCGAGGCCAAGGACGTCCTCGAGGACTCCACCTCTGCTCTGTACTTGCTTGATGCTACAGGAAAAGTGGGAATTTCGAGAAGCCTCAAGAACAGAGAGTACGGTAGGCCTACATGGTTGTTACTTGTAGCATTGTGATTAAATTAAGTGACTTGTCATATTTTAACACATCAGAAAGCATTTTTACCTCACACTGTTATAGCACCTATAAGCCATAGTACATCCAAAATAGGCTAAAACCGCTCGGTCTGCAGCTAAAGCAGTGATTAGCCACCTCAAAAACAATATTTCAACTTATACCTCCAATCAATTTAGTGTCTTTGATAAATAACTGATACCGGTATTAAAATAATGGCTAGAAACCGCAGAATTTAACATTTGATTGTAATTGTAATTGTAATTGTAATTTTTTTTGTAATTGTAATTGTAATTACATTTTATTAACCAAGTTGCCTTGGCCAGGAGACAGCGAAGGGACCTTTCGGTCTTCGAGTCAAGCTGCCACCTGCCCACCTGTCTACCACACACGGCGGAGGCTTCACTCAGTCCCTTTGATTGCTGAACGTCAAGCAGGGAAGCTGTGAATACCAATTTTTCTAGTCTTTGGTTTGACCCGACCGGGAATCGAACCCAAGTCTACCGATTCAGTAGCAGACGCTCAATCCACTCGACCACTGATCGGTTTTTAAGCTTCAGTAAGTTTCAGTAAGTTTTTTTAAGCTTCAGTAGCAGACGCTCTATCCACTCGACCACTGATCGGTTTTTGTTTTGAGGCCAAAGGAAGGCGTCTTTTGCTAAAAATCCTAATACGTTCAAGGAAACAAGCTTTTCTTGATATCAGAGACATCACTAACTTTCTCCAATTCCACTTCGTTTGTTGCCTATACCCCCATATTTTTTTTTTGGCCGATTTCCTTCGGTACCTGGTCTAGGCTGCTTTCCAAGCGCAAGCAGGAAGAATTTGCATATTTCATTCATGCGTGACGTGACGTAATACAGCCTTGTCACAGTATAAACTCATATACTGTGGCATATCTATAATTCTTGCGTTCTTCCGGTGAAGCCCAGTCACAGCAAGCTTGATCTTAAAAGCTTTGTTTTTATTGACGTTTCGTTGGTCATGACGACCAACATCATCAGAATACGAGCAACGATAAAGAACTACGACTGAAGCTACGTAGCATCAATATCAATCATAAGATTTTTATAGTTTTTAAAATCCGAAAGTTAATTATTACGTCACAACAATAAAAAAAAAATTTGTAGAAAAGCGGAGAGTGTTAAAACTTTGGTCACAAAAAACTACTGTGGCCTTGTATTCTCTCTGGGTTTACATAGTTCTCTGTGGATTCATCCAATCACGAAGTAGTCATAGTCAATGCAGTGAAAAGTGTACGTATCGTCCAATAAGTTAGTGTCTGATGCTGTCCAGTGGCAGGAGGATAAAGATGCGCTACAACAACAACAGAACAATGTTCTGATGTTGGCAGATTACATAGACCTATCTATCGGATATACGTGAAAATCTATGCAAGGTTAGTCTTAGCACTAGCAGGGTAAGGTAGGTACCGGTACTAAGGTAAGCTAGGCCTACTGAGTTATATAACCTGAGACTGAGCATGGCAGTGAGTTACCGTAAGTTTGAAGTAGGCTAACATATCAGGCAATCGGGGTGAGCTAGACCTACAGCCTACGTATCAGTTATTGAATTGAAAAAGTTTCTGCAGTTTACTTAAAGTCGCTAGGCCTATTCACTTCCAGCGTTTGAGTTCAAAGGCATAACCCTATTGTTAACGCAAACTTCAAACTTGCGATTTGTAAACTCATCTGTAATTTTGAATTAGGTCTATTCTTCAATCTTTAGCCTAGGCTATCTATATCTGATACTGATAGGCCTATTGTATTGATACAGTTGCCTATATACAGCCTACTGGTACTCTTGTTTTTGGAAAAGGCTTGGTGCACGTTATGTGCTTGAAAACATTTCATAATAAACCTAAAACACATACCGGTGGCGGTAACCCTAATCAGCTAATCCAGCAAGTAGCCCTAATCCAAATCTTTTAACTGTAATAATCAAAATAAAAATTTGCGAAAATGAGTGATGTTACCGGAATCTTTGTTTATTTAACCATGCTCGTCCCATGTGTCAAGTCACTTTGATTGTTTTTTGTGCATGTTTTAAAGGACTACCGGTAGGCCATGGAAGTTGCCTTGGCCAGAAAACTACAACCAACTAAGACCCAGATACTTTCAAATTTTCAGGACAAGCTGCCCACTTCAGAGATCTGTTTAGATGTGCAGTGTGTGATTCACAATTCTCATTAGAGGCCTTATTTCGATACCTGATGGCCTACTATCCTTTAGCTTTACATATATCTGGGTCTAAAAATACTGGTATCTGATATCACGCAACAGAAACTAGTACTAGGACTAAATCGGGTGTCGTTAAGTATGAGTTGTTGCTTTATTTTTGGCAGCTCTGCGATTCGAGTATGAGCGCGTGTGCATTCTCTTCTCTCCGATCTAAGCTATTTCCCAGATCTAGCCCTAACCCTAATGAGTGCACGCATGAGAGGAGCAAGAGCACGCCCACGCTATACACGAGTTGCAGAGATTCCGAAATAAAGCTGACGGCTTATGCTTCACGACACCTGACTAAATCAATGCCATACAAACTTAATTATAGTCTTTGACTTGACCAGGAAGCAAACCCAAGTCTAGGCTCACTCTTTCAGTAGCAGACTCCCTACAGCTGACAGACTGATTAGTGATCGGTTGCTTTCCATTCCTTTCTTTGGTCATTCAGTCATTTCAAAATATTCCATTTCTTTTTTTTTCTTGGAAGCTTGAGATCTTTCATAATTCTGATAGATCAGTATAGGCCTATTCTGTAGGATTAGAACTCAGGAGCTTACTAAATTATGTTTCCATTCTGCAGTTCCATAGTGTACCATACCAGTACCCTGGTGGTTGCTAAATGCTAATTAGTGATCACCTCTCTGAATTGAATTAAGCCTTTACAGAGTGCATCTGGTACACAGTATCCTGTATACAGTATAACACATTATGCAGATAAACAGTCAAATAGTTCGGTAAAGGTGTGTAACTGGAGTTATGGATGATCAATGTAAATGTTAAGTGATTGCGAATTATTGGTGCTCTTTTTTTTCAGTTTAAATACATTACGCTACAGGATAGCTTATCTCGAAACCTGGTAACTGCCTATTTTGTATCACTGTTATATACGGTACAATACTGCAGGTCGCTGCAGACTGTACAGTGCAGTACGAACCAATAACTAATAGATCCAATAGGCCTACTACTATTGGGAAAAAATAAACATTAACTTGAAAAAGTGCCAAAATTTTGCTGTTATGGGAGAAAGAAACAAACGCATATTAAGAGAACAATTACAGTTAGAAAAGAACCGATTTTGTGCTGACTGCAATAAAGAAGGTTAGTCGATTAGTTTAATTCCAGCTAATTTGAATGTACAGAATAGTCACTAACGATTGGCTTGTAAATGTGCTGGTGTTAAACAATTTATCAATCGCTGTTTGTGTTTTGATTTTGCACAGATAGAAACTGCATGGCTATCATCATTGAATGTGGTATTGAGTATGCACCAACTATGCAAAATTAGTGAAACCAGGTTGCATTTCCTAAATTTTTTTGTTAGTTGTTGCAAAACTATTTTAAAATGTTAGATTGCTGCATAATGATAAAGCATCGATGACAATGTCAGATTTTTGTGCATATCACTGTTGGCAACTAATTATCATGTATGTTGATGCAGCTTTACATTTCTAAATAAGTTAGTGTATCTTGAGGAAAACATTCTTAACTCATTTGATGTGCAAACGGATAGTATCGTTTTAAGCCAATCACTTTTTCTGTGCGTAAAATAAAAATATTTTTCTTAGAAAAGTCTTGCAATTGCAGCTTGATCTTTTGACAACTGTCTGATATTCTAATTGTGCAACTGTTCATTTCATTCTGATTTTGCTCTCCTTTGTTTACAATTATACACACCTTATGTAAATGACATACTGGTAAAAAGAAAACAAATGCTAGCTGTGGATATGATATTAATTCTGCTAAGATTGCTTATTGTTTTATCTCAAACATGAGATTTTAGCCAATGTTTTAAGGCTGTTAAAAAAGGACATAAGAAAATTCAGGTGGCAAATTAAATTGTGCACTGTAACTGCAACAGCATTATGTTATTAGGTAATTGCAACTGAAATGCAAGTCTCAACCTGTATGTTTGAAACAATTAGGTTGCGATTTACTTTGCTGATGATTACTAGTCTGCACACATGTTCAGTGCAATGATTGTCAAATTATTCTTGCAAAACACATGTAGCCACTAGAATGTACAAAATTATAGTAAGGTTTATTTTTTACTAGCCATCATAATGTTAAAAGGTCAAATTCTGTAATTAATGAATCCATTCTGTCTAAGGTTGTTATGAACATTTGTTCATGCATGCATAATTTATATAAACTAGGCTTTCCATATCTATTCAACCGCATCAACACTGACTCACAGAGCATTTTTGGGGGTCTTGTTGCAAGTTTTTTGTTAAAAGTTGGAAGGAAATACCATAGTTGTGTTGCCTCCTTGAACCTCGAGGAAAATATTTAACTGTTTTTCAACTTATGCTGCTAATGTTGTGATCATACTTACATTACAGTATCCTGCAATCATATATTGTAATCTCTGATATTACAACTTAAAAATTAATTTATGTTGTTCTAATTAACCACAGAAATGGAGTTTCTGTTCTATGTTTTAGTAATTGGTAGAAGGTAGTTTATATCAGTAGTTCAGTACATCTTCATAGAGTTCAGGTTTACCTGGCAAAGTTTCTGTGAATAAAACTTAAAACAAATAATTTTTTTTACTATCCCAACTGGTGCTTTTGTTTTTCAGGTCCAGAATGGGCTTCAAGTAACATTGGAGTGTTCATTTGTGTCAATTGTTCAGGAATCCATCGCATGCTTGGAACACACATTACTCGTGTAAAATCGTGCTTGTTAGACCAGTGGAGTGATGAAGCAGTACAGGTAAAATATTTTAATGCTTAGCAAAAGATCTAGATATCAGTTTTGAAGCCAAATGATCTGTAGATTCAGCTCCAATGCTAAAATTTGCTTGTAGTGTACACTACTTGTGTTTATAGAAATTTTTGAATAAACTTTGCGATATTGATGAACATAAGTTCAATTCAAATCTTTGATTATACTCGCTGCATTACGCCAAAGCGTGTAAGGAGTTTGCGGGGCCCATCTTTGTCTCATTGTGCCTGGGCAACACAGCTTCTTTTAAAGAAATGTCGTAGTGTGGCGAGTTGTTTGCAACACTGTGTCCGATTTGCCCAGCCCAAGATTTGAACATCAGCCCTCTTTCTACAAAGATGGACGCGTTACCACTCTACTAACTGGCCGGTTGTTTTTTATAATTATAGACAATATTTATTATATAGACATTCTGCAATCTTTAATTCTTCATATTTGCTTTTTTTTTTCTTGTTAAATTGGAGAAATTATAAAGTTTCAATAGGCTGTTGTAGTGCTTATCAATACTCTGGAGGCATTTTTATGTAGGTGTAGCTATTTAGATTGATTAATTTATGGTAAGATTTTCTTGCAGTTAATGTGTGACAAAGGAAATGAAGAAGTAAACTCAGAATTGGAAGGTTATATTCCACTGTATTATCAGAAACCACAGCCCACAGATCCTCAGTAAGTTATGAAGTGCTTTTTTGAGATTACTTTGTATTTTCGTAGTGGTAAAGCATTAAGAATTTGACAAGAAGCATTAAGATTATAATACAAGTCTGTAGTTTAAAAAGGCAATCAAGTACAAAAAATTTTTGCTCGACTTTCTCTCAAAAGATTTTGACAGATCTGAAGACGAACTTTATGAAATTTTAGCTTTCTACGACCTTCTGTTTACAAGATATAACAGCTCAGATTTCTCCTTGAAAGGGTTTTTCCCCTTAGAAATTTTACCAAAGTAGCCAACTAGAAACAACATTTTAAAACATTTACCACATCTTCCTAATTCTTCATAAATGTATTGTATTGCAGCAGAGTGAAACAAAGCAAAACGTCAGAATCGTAAATTTTTAGCATTTCGAGTAAATGTAGGCCACCTTTCCAATATTTAATCTTCTGTCACAACAATGCAAAGTGGCAACACTGAAGTAAGAGGAAAGTTGTTGATTTTGAACTGTAACTTCTTGAAAATTGGAAGCCGTTAAAAGTTCAAATTTGATGAAAATACATTTTAAGCTTTTCCAAACATTTTGGTCAGCAATGAAAAACTTAACTTTAATGCTCTTTAAGCAGTTAAAAATCGTTTGCTTGCTTTCGCATTCAATTATGCTCGCTGTAATACGCTGAAGCGTGTAGCGAGTCCGCGGCCCATCTCCGCGTCATTGTGCCTGCGGGCAACAGGATTTAGTTTAGCATGAATAAATGATTCTTGCTTGCTCTGTATTTAACATTGGTTTGAAATAATTAAGTCGTGGAATACGCAGCGTTAAAATTAAAAAACAAAACCTAGTATTGTTCAGTATATGGCCACTTTAATCAGTGCTCATGTTAGTTTTCATAGTATATAATGTAAATTTGTGACCAATGGATAAAGTGAATTTATTTTTCTTGGTCTTGCCACTCACTGTTCATGCCTTTTTTTAGAATGTACAAGGAGCATTTTATTCTCTCCAAATACGAGCGCCGAGAATTTGCATCACCAACAGGTACCACGCATTATGAAAACGGCTTCAAAGATGGAACTTTGTGGAAACGGGGCAAGGATGGCAAACAGTACAAGAAAAGAAGATTTGTATTAAACTTTGCAGAAAGAACGTTAAAGTACTATATTAAGCCAGATGTAAGTAAGTTTGTTTAGCATTGGTTCACTATTTTTGGTATGACCTGCTTACCCAAGCAAACAGCAGCAGTGTTTATGACTTTCACTTAAGTATGTAGTCACATTTTTGCAAGTCCGGTAGTAGTCTTTCGTATAGAAAAGGCCTCAAAACGGGTGGACCTATGGTGCATAGCTTTTGAAAAACAGAAAACCAAAAAAATATGGGCGTTAAGGGTGTTAGAAGTGCAGTTTCTTAAATGTACAATTCAAGCTTCAAATCGGAAAAAGAAATTATTTGGCTGCATATGCGATTTCCAGTATCAAACTGAGCAATCTTTTCATAAAATGAGATCGCGTTTTGCCTAGAGCTTACTCATATGTGTTTTCAGTACTTTTAGCCGCTTTCGTAATACTTAAAACATGCATTGTGTTGTGCAATCGCTTGAGTCATTGGTTAGGGTATTCCACAAAATGTCAATTTATTTTCAAGTGGTATTTTGAGTGTTCAACTGTGTCACAAACTGAAGATGAACAAGATTAATTCACTGGCCAGGCTTTTATTAATTTGCCAATTGTGTAATTTGCGCGCTTCATCTTATTTATGTAGACTTGAAGAGAAAAATATTTTAAACGCATGTAATTAAATAGCTAGTGAAAAAATAATCATTAGAATTGATAAAATCGTTTTAGAAAGTGTTTCTTGTCGTCTAGTAGTATTCAACCTATTTTAAGTAGACCCTAATTCGTATTAAAATACGCTACAGTAGTAAGTGTGCCTGTATTTTAAAAAGAACTTTTGTACTCTCTATGTTTCATATCCTTTTGACGCAAAATTGTCGTGCAAATTCTAAGAATATTTAGGTTCCTTAAGTATGCAAATTAGAAAATGAACTAGTTTGCGTGACACCTGAAAAGTACATGTCATTGCTAATGCGCAATATTGCAGCTTGTTTGCAACAATCTTGCAAGCTTCTGGTAGCTTCATTGCAAATTTATAATGATAACACCATTGCCTTTCTGAAGCCCCACTGAATTTCACGATCTCTCGACAAAAGGAAGCTTAGCTATTTGTTTAAATGATTTAAGCATATCACGACAAGTGAACATCACAACTTAGCAAATCCATTTGTGAACCACGATACAAACAACTATACCTTTACTGATACTCATACTGCCAATAAATAATTTCATATGAAAAAGGACCTACAGCTGGTAGAACATTAGGCTGCTAAAGCATCGTCAGATTGTCAAAATTACTCCAAACCGGATTTTGAACCCATTTCAGCATTAACCAGAGGCGTAAATCTGGTGTAATTGTAATTACATTTTATTCACCACCAAAGTTGCCTTGGCCAGGAGACAGCGAGGGGACCTTTCGATCTTCGAGTCAAGCTGCTACCTGTCTACCACACACGGCAGAGGCTTCACACTGTCCCTTTAATTGCTGAACGTCAAGCGGGGAAGCTATGAATACCAATTTTTTGTTTTTGGTTTGTCCCGACCAAGAATCGAACCCGAGTCTACCGCTTCAGTAGCAAACGCTCTATCCACTCGACCACTGATCGGTGAAATTGTCGAATTTGCGGCAGTTTTTCAATGCTGCAGTGGCCCGGCTGAAAATTCCGAAGTGGCTGAACCTTTGTTTAGCACTTCGATATCTTATCTCTCTGGCTGGCAATGCTTGCGGAGTTTTAACTCGAATGCACGGTTCAGAAGAAAAAGAACTGAACGTAAATTGAACTCGAAACTCACCAGACGCGTGCTTTGCAATTACAGCACCAAGTAACCTACGCTGTCAAATCGTCAGGACAAAGAGAAAAGAAGCGATAGGTTGTAAAAGTATAGGAACACTTCGGAAAAATGCCGCTTGGTTTTGTAGCTTTGAGTTTATACGAGCTTTTTGTATGTTTTGATAACTTGCTTATGTTTCAGGCGAAAGAACCAAAACAGACCATTAATTTATCCAGTTTAACAGTCACCTTAGCACCGGAAAAAATTAGTCACCCTCATGGTCTTCAACTCTCATTTATGACCGAGAATCTTACTAGACAAATTTACCTCTATCACGAATTATCTAAAGTGAGTTTTCCATATTGTATTTAACGAATTCAAGGGATAATGCAGAGCTTTTAACATATTTTTCTTAAAAGGTCATTCAGGTCGGAGGTTTTTGTTCGATTTTCTTTCAAAAATTTCGGCAAATCTGTGGACAGCTTCACCAAATTTAAGCTTTCTACAGCTTTTCATTCCCGAGATATAAGAGCTTAAATTCACACGTGGAAAGTTTTTTTTTTCTTAGAAATTTTGCCTAGGTTGCCAATTAGATACGAGATTACAAAAAGTTACAGCATCTTCCTTATTGGGACTTCGCGCGAGCGCGTAGTACCATTGTTTTTATTTGCAAATTTTGGCAGATGAGGATTGATTTGCTTTATAACTAGTAAACGGTAAAACCTAGGAAGTTGAAATTTGGGGTCAACGTAAGAATTAATAAAACCGTCATGTGCGCCAATTTTCGGATCCTAGGTTACTTGATCGTGAATTGAGACACACAAAAAAAACATAACAAAAACGGCGATTTTTGGCTTGAAAATTTATTAATTCGCCTATAACTCAAAAACCACGTGGCGTGCAAAGCTGAAATTTTGACTCAATGCGGGGGCTTATGAATGCTTTGTGCAAACCGAGCTTGGGGGCGCTTGGTCATGTGACCAAAATTTTACAGGCCGAAAATGGGCAAAAAGTTGATGAGTTTGAACCGTTACATCTCGGTAATTACCGATATTGTTGAAAAATGGTTTGTGGTTTTTGAGCACCTTATCAACCACCTTTTTTTTGGTTATGTTACTTTACCCCGACTTGAAAGCTATTTTTCTTGTTTTGCATCTTTTTTCTTACTTTTTTTTCTTCGGCTGCTATGTACTTTTAAACCGCTTAACGCACCGTATTTAAAGTTTGAGAGATTCAAGATATCAGAGAGGATTAGTGTGTGACTAAAATTGGAGGTGTCAGGTTGGGGGGATCCCCTTCAATCGGGTCCTCCAAAATTTTGAACTTTTAAACTGTTAGAGTTAGATGGATCAAATTTTCGGAATGGGTAGATATTAAAAATAAACTAAACCTAACAAAAATGGGGGTGCTACGATGGGGGTTCCGCCCCAAACGGGCCCTCCAAAATTTAAACTTTTTAACAACTCACACTAGACACATGAAATTTTCAGGGGAGGCAAATATGAAAAGATAAAATTTGACAAACTTTGGGGGTGTCAAAACGGGGCCCACCTCAAACGGAGCTGCCAAAATTTTAAACTTTGAAATCGTTAGAGCTAGATAGATGGATCAAATTTTTAGAATGGTAGGTTTCAAAGGTAAACTTAATCTAACAAAAGTTGGGAGTTCCAAAATGGGGTCTTTCCCCAAAACGGGGTCTTTCTGTCTTTCAAAAATTCAAAGTTTTTAAGCTGAAAACATGAAGTGTTTGAGGTAAGTAAATATAAAGGAAAGATAAAATTTTAAGCAATTTAGGGGTGCCAAAATGACTGGGTCCCCCTTAAAGGAAACCGCCAAGATTCACACTGTTTAACCACACACGCTAGAGTGACGAAATTTCAAGGATTGGCAAATATGAAGAAAAGATAAAGTATGACAAAATTTGGGGTACCAAAATAGAGGGGTACCCCTCAGACGAGGCCACCAAACTTCAAACTTTTTAACCATTCACTCTCAGACACTAGAAAGTTTCAGGATAAGCAAATAGGAAAAAAAGATGAAATTTGACAAAATGTAGCGCTACCGGTATGAAGGGATCCCCCTCAAAAATTCAAGATTCAAAACTTAACCACTTTAAAATTCAAACATTAACCACTTACGCTGGACTGATGAAATTTTCAGAATAGGTAAATGTGAAAAGATAAAATTTGACAAAATGTGGTGGTACCACTATGGAGTGTCCCCCTCAAACGAGGACACTAAAATTCAAACTTTTAATTGTGTAAGTTAGACACATCACAATTTCAGGATACGCAAGCAAATATGAAGGAAAGACAAAATTTGACAAATTTGGGCACCAAAATGGGGGATCGTTCTAAATTCAAACTTTTCAACCATTGAAGCTAGACACATGAAACTTTCAGAATAGGTTAATATAAAAGAAAAACAAAACCAGAATAGGTAAATGAAATATGACTAATTTCAGATGCCACAATTGGGGAGTCCTCCTTAAACGGGCTCTTCAAAAATTTTAACCACTCAAGCTAGACAAATAAAATTTTCAACATAGGTAAAAATTTATGAAAAAAATCGAGGATGTCGTACTATAGGGGTCCTCCAATTGTGTTGGCACCTTCCCCCATTAACTACAAAAGCTAAACAAATTAAATCTATTGGATAGGTTAATATGAATCAAAGATTAAAGATAACAAAATTTGGTTTGCCACATAGAGGAGACCATGCCAAATGATCCCCTTAAAATTAAGAAATCTTTATTACGAAGTACTTTAGCTTCACCTATCAAATTTGAACAGTACCAGTAGGCTAATGTAAGAAAAAGATGAAACATGCCAAACTTGGCAATGCCATGTTGGACAATTAGCCCTTAAATGGGCTTTCAAACTATAAGATGAATTCTCACAATGAATTGGTATCACTGAAAAGTACAACAGTCAAACTTATGGGATTACTACAACATTTAAGACGTTGAAGTACTTGAGCTTAATGGCTTTGTTAGATTTTAACTGGATGGCCAAGTTTTTTTACCGAACTGTCACTTGTGCCGTTGAAAATATCTTCTTGCTCTTCAAAGTTTTTATAAATTTTATTAAGTAAGCCTTTGTGCTGAATAATGGATGTAATACAATATACTGTACGACATCCAATATGCTGGCCGTTGGGTCACACTGCTAAATAGCGCTCTCAGAATAAGAATAACTCTAAAATGCGTGCATATTTCTAGCCGTGGTCAGTTCAAGTTTGGCTGATGTGATAAAGTCACTGGGAATTTTAAACAGCGCACTATATTTTAAAATACAATAAAAACTGTTAGGATCTCCCATGGTTGATTGACATTACTTAATTATTTTGATAACTTTTTGAGACCTTTAAACTTTGGGAGCGAATAAACTCATAGCTGTTAAAATGAACTAAAAAAAGCGTAAATGTGCAAAAGAAGTAGATAATTTTTGGGAAAGAGTTGTTTGACTCTAGACATTACACCTAGGGTTCTGGAAAGTGGACAGAAACAGGTAGGGTTGGGTTGATTTTGAATTTGAATCCGCTCACGAATTACTGATGAATTTGAATGTGAATTCGACTTTTACAAAATCAATGAATTTGAATTTTTTTTTTTAAGTCAATGAATTTGAATTTAGTTTTTCAAAGTCAATGAATTTGAATTTAAAAATTAAAAACAAAATGAATGGATCCAACCAGTGCCGTCGCTACGGGGGGGCGGGGGGGGGAGTGGGATGGGGCATGGGGGCCGTACCCCCCTAACAGCCGTTTGTGCCCCCATTTTGGTTTACTAAAAATACTGCTTTCGGAACATCACGCAACGACAAGACAACAGACAATGATGGAAAAAGAAATAATTACGTTAAAACATAATTCTCCTGTGATGTTTTTCCAATTCTTTGCTAAATTACTGGCAACCAACTGCTGTGCATATATCTGACGCAGCATTCCGTCTTATTGACACGTCTTTACAGATGTGTCGCGGAAGAGACATGCAAGCCTGCAGAATCGTTACAGGTACTTCGTTAGTGATTATGACATGAACAATGCGTGAAAACTTTTTTTCAAAGACCAGCTGTTTTGACTTCTAGAGCACACTCAAGATTTTAAGGTCACAGTCAGTGGCGCAACTAGGGTAAAGGGGCTGAAGCACCATTTGTTGCTGAAAGGGCTGAAGCACCAGCTGAAACAAAGTCACTTCGAAAATTTAATCTCAAGATAGGAGCGTTTAAACGTATTTTAGACTTGACCTAAAGTTAGCGGGGTTGAAGGTGCAAAGCAATTCAATTCTTTTAAATGACTTTTGAATTTTGGGAATTTAGTTATTCATATGGCTTCTAAAAGTGCGAAGTATGATTAAAGTGGCATTAAAATCGCTATGTTTTTTGCTTCAAAATCGCCCAGCAGCTGGGGGATCTGCCCTCAGGCCCCATCCTTATTCATTTAATATTTAGTGTCTATGTCCGTCTGTGTCACGCTTGAGTTGCATCAGTTGCATCTGTGTCACGCAGGGGCTAAATCAGGCAGTTTTTGTGTAAAACAAATTTGCTTTCGGTTCACCTCTCGTAGCAAAATCCTGATCGCACGTCGGGTAGCATTCACTGCTGTAGATAGATTTTTCAAGCGATTATTGGCCACAGACGAAACGAGCTAAGAAACGCTGCCGGCCTTATTTTAAAATTGCGCGTAATTTTAGCCGTGCAAGATCTGAAGATCAGTTCTTACAAGTAAATTTTAGTTCCCCCCACTTTTGGCTGGTACCCTCTCACTTCGTTTGCTCTGGCGACGGCACTGTATCTAATTCTGGATTCAAGCGACTTGAGTTGGTTTATTACGCACCTGTGATGCGCTAATACACATTTGCAACTACGAGACTGCAACTTGCTAGGTGCAAACTGCAAAATTCTCTTTGAATGTTTGGCGTGAAAAGTGGGGTTGGATTGAATTTGAATTTGAATCCGCTCATGAGTTATTGCTGAATTTGAATTTGATTTTTGCAAAGTCGATGAATTTGAATTTAGTTTTTTCAAAGTCGATGAATTTGAATTTAGTTTTTTCAAAGTCAATGAATTTGAATTTAGTATTTTTAAAGTCAATGAATTTGAATTAGAAAATAAAATGAATGGATCCAACCCTGGAAATAGGTATTACGTAGTGGCTTAAAAAGGCAGTAAATTTGCCGTAACTGTAATTAGCTGATCATATTTTACAGGAAGCTGTTGATTGGTATTTAATGCTCCGAGCAGCTGCTATGAAGTTGATTCAAGAGTCACATCCTAAAATATCTAACACAGAGGTAATGAAGTCTGGTACAATGTTCGTTAACTAGGCTTGCATTTTAACGATGTATGCATATGGGACTTTACGTTGTCAATATTTTTGATGAGCCGCAAAGCTTATGTCGTAGTATTCTTTAAAGTGGTGTCCAGCCATGGCTGCTGCACCGTTACAAACTGGCATGAAATGAATTAAAGCGAACTAGAATCGAATCACATCGACTGCACTATTAACATCTGGATGTTTCCGATTTTGGAATGCATGCAAATGGAATTGCTTTGGCCCGTGCACCTTGCTTATCTGGTTTCCTACCAGACTCTGATTTTGATTTTTGCCGAAAACATGCAATAGTTGCAGTACAGTACAACAGCATTCACAGAGAGCTAATTAAGTAAAAAATAGTACCTCTAATTAATTTGAAAAAAATGATTAATCCAAGTGATTAGTAGGCCAAATGGTTGATGGAAAAAGAGGTACTACTACCAGGCTGATCAAACACGTTTGCTTACAGAAATAAGAAGCCATTATCGCTACGGCGTTCTTATACCAATCTGTGTAGCTCGACTCCACTACCGCCACGGCGCCGCGAAATTGTGTAATGCTTTGGCACGATATACAGTACACCCAGTAATGAAAATATTTTTGATTTGCAGATTATATCAAAACTGAACAATCATCTTGTAAAGCAAGGTTGGATGCTCAAGACTGGACCCAAGGTAAAAGTTTTCGAAGTTAATTTACGGTTTTCGTATTCGTTTTAAACGGTCAAGCCAAAAAATTCATCGTCAAGAATAAAGTTCATCAACTTAAGTCCATGATCGTTTTTGATAATGTAAATACAAAACTTGTATAATATTCCAAAAATTCTTATTGTTTCGCGAATCAATTCGACACTTGCAGAAAAAGTAATACTGTTTTGCAAGTAGTCAATTTAGGCTGGCAAATAATCAAATTAACATAGTGTTGCTACTGCAGCAAATTTTTACTTGAAAAAGTTGTGTAGATAGCCCAGGTACAATGACGCTTAGATGGTATAAAACTGCGCTATTCGTAATGGTTAGGTTTAAATGAGGAAAGGTCGCAGAGGCATGTAATTTCCTAATATGACACAAATCAGTTTCACAGAAGCCAATAATTAACATTTGTCTAACTCTACGCAACGACAGGACGCTGCTCTTCTATGATACACAGTAATTCTAGGTATTCAGGTCCAAAGCAGATATAAAGCCGCATTTACACGGGCGACTTTTTTGCGTGCGATTTTTTGATAAAAATGGATGTGGCAAAGTTGCATTTTCTCAACGGCGGCTTTGATCATGATAATTGGGACTTACTGGTGGAAATAACTCTCAGTTGGTTTCATACCAATATTGTTATAATTGAAAACTTTAGAAGAAAATCGGTGCTGCGATACAAAATCGCAGTGAGATCAGCTCCGATTTTGCTTTAAAAAGGTTTAGAATATCACTATCGGAATGGAAACAGCTTGAGAAAGTCATTTTCAGCAGTAAGGTAACTTTTTGTATGATTGTAATAATAAGTCAATGAAGATGTTGTTTTGACGTTTGCAGGCCAGAGTTTTAATATTTTAATCGTTTTGCGTGCTTCTGGCCTAAAGGCTACCAGCTCGGAAGCCTAGGGAAGAGCCACCAGAACGGCGACTACTTAAAACAAGCAACGCGAAAAATAAATGACGGGAAGACAATTTTTCGCGTTGCTTGTTTTAAGTAGTCGCCGTTCTGGTGGCTCTTCCCTAGGCTTCCGAGCTTGTAGCCTTTAGGCCAGAAGCACGCAAAACGATTAAGGTAACTTTTATCACAATCAGAACCATTATTGAATATATGCAACTTTGCCACATCCATTTGTATCAAAAAATCGCACGCAAAAAAGTCGCCCGTGTAAATGCGGCTTAAGATGCATTTTTCTACAGTCGCAATATAAAAAAACTCTACGAGTGAAGGATCAAAATATTTCTCATAGGTCTGATACACACTTTTTCAAAAGTAAATTACGAATGGACATGTCAATGAGGCCTTTACAAAGACAGCAAATTTGAATTTACTGCAAGTCCAGCCAAAAGGAAAATTTGGGTCAACGATTTTTCTGCACTGAGTCTTTCCGCACGGCCTATTTTGCCGCGGCTCCTTTTCTACGCATATTTTGAAATTTAAAATTCATTTATTTTTTCTTGTTTTCTACTGCATGGTTTGGATATTTGACAACAACGATTCATTTGTAAAAATGTTGGGCGATCAACAAAATGAGAAAACGAAACAAGTTTTTGTTTGCACACTTCGTAATGGAGCAAATAGCACAGCATAAAGTTATGGAATTTATGTCTG
This sequence comes from Trididemnum nubilum, assembly GCA_963965965.1. Classification (NCBI taxonomy): domain Eukaryota; kingdom Metazoa; phylum Chordata; class Ascidiacea; order Aplousobranchia; family Didemnidae; genus Trididemnum; species Trididemnum nubilum. Next base: position 32,206,730 of record OZ014479.1, on the reverse strand, counting down.
TAATATTTTGCATTTAAGCACATCGTTAAGTTTAGCTGTGGGGTAACAAAGCAAATTGAAAGTGAATTTTCAAATTGCTGCAACAAACAGCACTGTGAAACAGTTCTGAGTGAAGTGACCTTACAGTAGATCATAAACAGTAACTTGCCGTTTGTCAAAAGATGTCATTTGATGACGAACAACGTGTCATTTTCTATGTTTTCAAAAATCATTCCAAAAATTGCAATATAGAAAATCAGATATTTTTTTACTAACCCCGAACTTTTCGCTTAGAAGACCATTAATTTATCAGTTTCCAAAACCGGCCTTACAAAAAAAAACAAAACAAACTACGATTTGTTTGGTCTGACACAAGAAATTGATACTTCGGTTAATTTGTAACTATCTCTGGTTCTGCGTCACGCAGACACTGTTACGATAGCGAGATGGACAAATTGTTCAGGTGCAGAACTCTTGAACCGAAGACCAAAGTCACAAACATCTCCGCTTTTTTGGACAACGATGCGTAACACGCCATACGTTAACTCTTGCTGGACTTTAATCTATCATCATAATTTAAAAGTCCGCAAAAACTTGTAAGATATAGTACAATTTAAAGATGGATAATGCCGTTTTACGACGGTCATAACTGCATGATTTTGGTTCGATTCTCACTCTCGTCATGTTGTTTGCCCCTTTAAACAAACTACTTCAGGGCAAGTATCTCTGTTTTGTGGTTGTAAGCGAGCAGCAAATTTAACACGAGAAAAAGTTAAGAAATCAAACGAAAGACTTAAAAAGTCGAAAACTCTGAAATGAGCTTTGGTTTGGTCCATAAGAAAGCACCACTTTTGCATCTTCGTGGGTAGAGGATGAAAATGGACCGATGTCATTTATCAATTTTTCTTATTTTTAGCACACTGAGCCTTTCCGAAAGCGTTGGTTCACTCTTGAAAATCGCCGGTTGTTGTATTTCGCTAACCCGTTGGTAAGTCAAGTTTGCATGTTTGTCGAGAGCTTGGATTTAACTCCTAAATTTGAGCTATGTGGTTTACGACTTTGAACCGGGTTGCTTCAAATGTGAAAGCTAAGGCCTTTAGCGGTTACTTGTGTTGAAAACAGAGCTACAGTAGTTTGTATTGTACGCAGGCCATTAACCTGTCTAAATACGGATCATTTCTGCTAGCTGAAAGGTTTTGCATTTGATGAAGAACAGGCGTTTAAGTTGGTAAAGGCGTACTCTTGTTTTTTGTGATTTAATGAAGGATTGTAGAAAAAACTAATTCACTACGAAATTCCATTTTTGTACGGTATTAATTTTTTACAGTAGCGATATCTTGCTTGGCTTGCTCTAGCAACGTGTTTTTACGCCATGCTTTTCGCACCCAGCTTATACCACGTGGTTTTTGGAAAAGTACGTTTTTTTACTATTGTTTTAGAAAGTAACAACTTAAAGCTTTTTTGTTCAATTTACCTTGATACCAAATGTTTAAATTTATATTGGATTCCCAATTTTTGTAATCCTTGAAATACCGAATAATTGGGGTTTTTGGAATAGTCTTACGTCTTTATGATTACTTTGCAACCCCTAATTTTTGCAATGATTTTCATTTTAATGTTTTTTGCATGGTATTGGTTTGCTGAATCGATTAAAATTTCAAAAAGGAAGTATTGGCCTCACGTGGTTTCAGCTAAATTACAGCGAAAATTGTCATGCCAAAGCGCGTGACCTGCACTTAAATATCGCTTTTGCAGTGCTGCTGTAGAGTAACAATAATCAATTTGTCCTCAAAATTCAACATAATTCACACGAAATACCGGCATTTTCGTATGCGATTGTTGAAATGAATCGGAAGGTTTTATGCCAAACAGTGCAATTGACGAGAAATAAAACTAAAAGTCCACTTTCTCAGCTTTCTGGACTGTATAAGTCGTCACTCTCCCGTTCATAAGTCGTCACTTTTTTCGCTAGACTAGCTGGACTGGACCATTGTCATTCCGTGGGTCGTGAAAATTAGCTGGTTATTACTGGTTTTTCCATAGAAAACAGCGCAAGGGCACAGCATAACGTTGATAACTAACAATTTTGCGTGTATGACTGTAGGGCAGCATTTCAGCAAGCTGGTGAAGTTACGATTCAGTATTAGCGCTTCAAGTTTGTTTCACTAATTTCATTATAAAATCTATTCCATTTTAGAAATGCTTTACACTAACTTGTTTTGATGTTGGTTTGTAGCTTTTTGTGTTGAGAATGTATTGGGACTTCGCGTGACCGCGTAGTACCTTTGTTTTTGTTCACGAATTTTGGCGGATGAGGATTGATTTGCTCGTAACTAGCTAACAGTAAAACCTAGAAAATTGAAATTTGGACTCAACATGAGAATTAATGAAAGCGTCATGTGTGCCAATTTTTGGGATCCTAGGTCACGTGGTCGTGAATTGAGACTCATAAAAAACATAAAGAACGGCGATTTTTGGTTTGAAAATTTATTAATTCGCCTATAACTCAAAAAGCACTTGGCGTGTAAAGCTGAAACTTGTTCACAATGTGGGTGCTTATAAATGGTTCGTGCAAACCGAGTTTGGGGATGCCCAGTCTCGTGAGCAAAATTTTTGCAGGCCAAACATGTGCAGAAAGTGAACGATTTTAAACCGATATATCTCGGTAATCACCGATATTAATGAAAAATGGTTTGTGATTTTTGAGCGCGCTATCAACCGCCTTTCTTGGTTGTGTTCGTTTACCCCAACCTGAATACTGTTTTTTTTTTCTTTTTTCTTACTTTTTTTTTCTTTTTCTTCTGCTGTTATGTACTTTTAAACCGCTAAACGCACTGTATTCAAAGTTTGAGAGATTGAAGGTATCAGGGAGGACTTTGTGGGACTGAGATTGGGGGTGCCACGCTGGGAGATTCCCCTCAATCGGGTCCTCCAAAATTTCAAACTTTTAAACTGCTACAACTAGATGGTCAAATTTTTGGAATGGGTAGATATTAAAAATAGATTAAATCTAACAGAAATTTGGGTGTTCCACAATGGGGGGTTCCCCCGAAAATGTGCCCTTCGAAATTCAAACTTTTTAACCTTTCAAGCTAGACGCATGAGATGTTGCAGTTAAGTAAGTATAAGGAAAAGATAAAATTTGAAAAAATTTGGGGGTCACAAAATTGGGTTTTCTCCCTCAAACCGGTCTGCCGAAATTAGAAGTTTTTAACCACTCATCAGGGCTGCCCAACCCGTGGCCCATGGGCCACATTTGGCCCACGAAGCTATTTTGTGTGGCCCGCTAGGTCTTTTTGCGCGGTTGATTTTCTCTTGGAAAGGCTTACCATTTTCTGGCACATAAAAAGGTCTGAAGTTGGTCTTCGCCATCATTGTGGCTACACAAAGGCCTAAATTTTTGGCAAAAACCTTTTTTTTTTTTTTTTTTTTTTTTTTTTAGTCTTCGCCATCAATGCGGCTAAAAAAAGGCATGAATTTCTAGGTAAAAAATCTTGGTAAAAATGCATGTGGCGGTGTGGCCTGCAATAACTTTTCTACCGCAATTGTGGCCCATACCAGTAAAAAGGTTGGGCAGGCCTATGCTAGATGCACGAAATTTTCAATGTAAGCAAATATGAAGCAGTGATAAAATTTGACAAAATTTGGTGGTAACAAAATGGGGGGTTTCAAACAAAGCTGTCAAAATTTTGAACTTTTAAACCGTTAGAGATAAATGAATCAAATTTTCGGAATTGCAGATATTAGAAATAAATTAAACTTAGGAAAAAATGAGGTTCAAAAATGGGTAGTCCTCCCCAAGCAAGGCCTTCCAAAATTCAAAATTTTTAACCTTTTAAGCTGGAATCATGAAGTGTTCAAGGTTAGCAAATAAAAAAGAGAGATAAACTTTGACCAAAGTTTAGGGGTACCAAAATCGGGGGTTTCTCCCTGAAACGGGGCCGCCAAAAGTCAAACTTTTTAAGTACTGATGCTGGATACATAAACTTGTCAGTGTAGGCTAATGTAAAGAAGAGATAAAATATGACAAAATTTTGGAGTACTGAAACGAGGCCCCCCTCAAATGGGGCCACCTAATTTTTAAACTTTTGAACCGTTAGACTTAGATGGATCGAATTTTTGGAATGGGTAGATATTAAAAAGTAAAGTAGCCTAAACTTAACGACTAAACATAGTCATAAACTAAATACACAAAACAGCATCAAAGACATAATCATAAACAAAAAACTTGTGATCGAAGACAGGAAAAAAAGTTTTTCAAACACAATCTATACACAAATTATAACACAAAATATTTTGGCTGCATTGTTTTGATTAAATTATTCGAGAAGTCCATTTACCATGCTCCTAAGTTTATTGGCAGCCACTAGGGACAGGATAATTCGTCCAAGTTGCGGCGACTAGAGCATTCAATAAAAACGCGCGCCAAAAGAAAAGCAGACATTGCTTTTTTGCAAAAATGCTTGATATACCACCTCACCCCAGTATTTTTGCGATTCAAGCTTTACAATAAGAACTTACAGAAAAATCACAGCTCAATAAATATGTTCTACAGTATTTTGGCAATATTGTTTTTGATTAGGTTTAAGTTCGTGAAACAAAATTTGAAAGCGGCTCATTTAAATTATTGATCTGACTATCAACGACTATATTTTTCACAAATTCATTCAAAGCAGTCAGATCCCTGCTTTAAAGCTTGATAAAGTTCAGTAAAAGTTTGATAATGCCGCGAAGTCCCCAGATATCGCTTGCTATGTCACGTTCTAGTTGCTTTAGTTAGTGGGATTACGGTATTGGTCAACGAACAGCGCTTTGTTTATAGCACCGTACACAAAGTTGCCAGTTTACGCTAAACAGTTTAAATACTGCTAAAATACGTTTTTGAAAATGCTGAAGAGAGACTTTTAAGCATTACAAACTTCTAGAAATATTCATGACGTAGTTGAAATTTTTTCCGATGCTATGTTACCTTTAGGCCAAGAGTACTTTCACTTTGCTTTAATGCATTTGTTTAAACTAACAAGTTTTACGTGATTAGTTGACCTTTGAAACAAAAAGTGCAACGGTAGTCACTTATAACAGAACAGTATAATGCTATAATCTTTCCGAAAGCTTCTAGTGTTCTAAAAATTATTAATCCCAAAAACGATAAAAAAAAAATACGCTGGAGCCTTTTCACAAAGTGTAAGAAATTTCGGCAAATTTAAAGCTGAAAATGTATTCTTTTATTTGAGTTTATCTCATCAGTTTTTAGGTCGCTGATTAGTATCAACAACCTCAAACAGCGTTCTTCATCTCCTTTTTTTCAATGTCCCACGCATGAAACCCTCAGGGGCTTAGAAGAGCCATTTTGGCGCCTTTCAATTTTTAACTTTTGGTCTAGAGTTTAAGGTGTGGCTGATTGCTTGTTCTTTTAGTTTTTCGTAACCCCAGCTTTCGAAAGGGTCCGTCGGGTAACGTCAACCACACAATGGTCTTTCACGCTTTACAAATGGGTAATTCTCTAGATCAGTGAGAGATGACTAGAATACGTTAAGATGGGTTAAAGACTGTTTAGGCCTGGGTTTTGATTTTGCGCTGAGAAATTTCAGCCAAATGTCCTAATTTATACGCAAGTTTTTGGTCATTTCAGAATTCGTTTTGGTCATTTTCATCATTTCAAACGGGATTTTAGCTCAAAATACAAAACATTGTAGCAAACTGGGTCAAAATAACGGAATAAGTTTTTTGGTTATTTTGACCTAGTTGGCTATATTCGGTCTTTCACAAAAAATTTAGATCAATGAGCGACGAAGGACCGGGGTTTGGCCCTTAACTGCACAGAGGAAGTTCGCTTTCTTCCCCATGTCAAAAACAATTCAATAAAATGACGAAAACAACTTGACTTTGTTCTATATCGTTTACTTTTTCGTACTTTCAGGACGCATATCCGAAAGGAGAAATATTCATCGGTAGCAGAGAGGAAGGCTATTTCATTAGAGATGGGCTGCCACAAGGACAACAGGAACCTGGCTTTGGCTTCACTGTCATCACGCCTGACAGGTGAGAAAAAGAAAGCTGGCTTTGTTGTATTTTGAAATGAAAAAAACGACAAACTCAAAGGTTAGGGAACACTTGGTTGTGCATTCTTTTTTTTTTGACGTTGAAAATTTTTAAAAGAGCGATTTTTAATCTTAGCTAAATAGCAGTTGATTTGGTCCTGTACATGCTGATGGTGGTACTTTTCTAATGTTAAGTTTCCGATTTGTAATAAAATGAATCTTTTAAGGCTTTGTACATTTCTGAGCTTCGACATGCAGTATAACTTCGTGATTACTTGTTACATATTAGCCAAGTTAGTCACGCAAAGTTTTCTTCAGTAATTACGTAGCACTGTAATTCAATTGAATATTTCGTGACGAGTTTTTTTTTTGCTGCATAATTTATCAAACCGCACGAAAAAGTATTGTGATGCCTTCAATTTCCTGTTGTAGGGTTATTTGCTCTTTTGGTTCGGTTTTAGCTGCGTGATAAAGTATAAAAAACATACTTGCTCAACTTCTAGCACAACGCTATTAAAATACTCAATCAGTTAGGATTTGATAATAATTCAACTCACCTAAAATTTTTTTGGGCTGAAGCGTGCCAACTATACCGAAAGTTTAATCTGAGCCGAGAAAATACATCGATTTGGCATCATTTTTCATAAAACGTGCGAGTGGTGCACATTTTTGACTACTCATTGAAGCAAACACAATTTGTATTCAAAATTAATTACTTGAAAAGTTGAATATTGAAGAAACAAGTTAAAAATGACTAAGGTTCTAAAGATGACATTTTGATCTCAATAAAACACCCCTCATGACTTAAAAATAATTGCTTTATGATTGTGATTGTAATTACCTCTGTATTTGCCAATTTGCCTTGACCAGGGTACAGCGAAGGCACCTTTTGGTCTTCTAGTCAAGCTTCATGAACTGCTTGTAATTGTGTATGATCTTCAAAGTAAAAATTTGAGCTTTAAAGCTTTTGACAAGGTTCAGCTTAGCACTTAGTTTTCGATATCTTATCAGAAAATTTGAATTCGTCAATACACAAAGTTAGTTAAAGCTAGACGTTTGTGTTTCGTTTAAAGTTACCAGAAAATTTTCTAACAGGTTTCAAGAATTTTGTCTCGCATAATCGCGTTTAACAAATATTCTTTAGAAAAATGTTTCAAAAATTTTGCCTGACTTCCCGATTTTATCTTGAAGGATCATCTTGGCATCTTCCAATTGAAATAACTATTTATAGTAACTTATAACTAAGACGAAGAGTGTTATTAAGCAGAACTTTTGTAACAAGAAAAAAGTACTAGACCAGTGCTAGACTTTTCTAAAACGTTTCTGAAGGCTGTGTGATTCACAAAAGGAACAAAACAATAGCTTTTAACTTGTAGCTAGGTTTGTGGCTACTATGAAATTCTGACTAATGGCATAGTTTTTGGATAATGGCCAAGCAAGTAAATGTTCAGTCTTTATATTATGAGCGTGTCTATATGATTGTTTTCCTATTTTCCAACTCTATCAACAAGTATTAACATTTCCTTTATCACATTCATGCGAATTTGCCATAATGATGGCTTAAATCTTAGTTTCTGTTTTGTTGTTGGACCTTGTAAATCTGTTTTCTAATTTTAGAATATTTTTTAATGTATTACGACTGGTTTGTATTGCTCTTTCCACCAAACCCTACGTTGGGCAAAGCCGATTAAATATAAAAGCATTCAAAATAAGGGTTAGACATAACAGTTTTTAGAAATTAGGTAAAGGTTTTGGTTAGAACTAAATTATGTACAGCAGTTTTGCTTTAAATACGATCAAAATAAACCACGTTCAAGAATGATTTTTTATTTAACAAGAAAAAATTAGCAGGGTTTTCAGTCAATAAAAATTGGCATGTCTAAATCTCCATCATAACTAAATTTGATTGATTCAATGTTTATGTATCCATATTTTTAAACGTTGCTTTAATTCGTTTCATCTCAACAGTTCAACCTCATTGTAACAGCGCTACCTTCCAAACCACATTTTAAAATAAAAATTTCCAAAATACTAAAATGTTTTTTATTCCGTTTTAAAATGTTAAAAGGATTCCAATCTCACAATTCGGACACAAATTAAATATCGTGATTTTTGCTTAGCTCATTCCAATATGTTTGTTATAGAAATGAAAATAAAGTTGTTGTAATAGGGACTTTCTTATGTGTTGTGAAGACAAGGATGAACAGAAGTCATGGATTAGCGTGATCAAAAATATCATCTTGAGACCACTTGATTCGGAAGATAACGCAGGTTAGAGATGTACAATGTCAATCTACACTGGATGCAACAATTAATTAATATTTTCTTTTGAAAGTTGTGAGGAAAAGAGTTATGTTGTTGCTTTTCAATGAGTATGTGTGATTGCGGAAACCAAAAAAAAGTAGGCGAATCATCTTACCGTTTCGATATTGCTTGAGTGAGTGAGTCTTCTCGTCAAACCATTTTTTATACAAGTTATTAATCACAACAATATTAAAATTGCTCCACATTCATTCATTAACTATAATGATAATAGAAAAATTCAATGCAATGTAGTTTTTCGATGTTATTGTTGAAATTCTGCTCTAAGTCTTAACTTGAATCTATAAATAATTTATGTTGGCTAAAAGTAGACCATAATATCGTGAAGTTATGAGAAAAATAAAAAAATCAAGATAAAAACTACGAATAAAGTGAAACTCCCTTCAGGATGATTTTTAAGTTTTTGCACGAATTTTAATCATGCTTGTGTTTGTAGCTTTGATCGAATATCGACAGACCCGCAAAAAACTGACTTCACGAAACAGTTTGGCGAGCTTGCCCAGTCCCACGGGCTGGAAAGGGGCGCCCTGGTCAAAGTGATTTCCGATTGACCTGTTTTTTGGCTTCCAAAAAACACTTGTGCCTTGTTTTTAAAGTGTGAATTAATTGCAATATTTTTTTACTTTTTTTTCTGGTAAGTAAATCGTGTAAAGTGTATATCAAATAGTATTTACGATTTCGTACATTCTAATTTTCCATAAATTTTTATTGAAACAAATCAGTGTTTTGTCGTTGGTAAATTTTCAGTTTTCCTCTTCTAATTACGCATGTTTTTAGACGTAATTTTTTTATTGTTGTACCAAAATATTGCATTATTTTTTTTTGTTTCAGTGTTGTTTTTACCGATGCTCTCTGTTTGAAAATAAATAAGAAAAATTAAGGCACAACACGCAGAGGTGGAGTCGAGGACACAAGGCTCGAGGCCAAGGCCACAAAAAAAATCCGAGGCCAAGGACAGACCCTCTCGAGGCCGAGGACAGGAATGCTCGAGGCCAAGGACACAATCGCAAGTGCTCTCCAAAAAAAAAAGATGTTTTTCTGGCGATCTCAAAAAAAACAAGGTCTTCAGAAAATTTTTTCTGGTGATCACCAGAAACAGGCACTCCACAAACTTTCAACTGGCCAATTTTCGAGGACTTGAGGCTTCGAGGCCAAGGACTTCAAAATGTGTCCTCGAGGACCCCACCTCTGACAACACGGCATGATAAAAATCAATTGAAGGTAACCCAGATAACTTATAAAGCAATGATGCCTTGTGACAAGCTTAAAAAAAGACATCCGAATACTACGCCATTCAAAATTGAAATGAAAGAACAAAAAGCTTAAACTCGACCAAAACAAAAAAGAACTGCGCGTTGTGACGGAAATTGGTTACAAGCGTGGAGGAATTAAAAACACGCAGACCTCAGCAAATAAAAGGGCGAAATATAAAGAGCCGAGTTCGAAAATTTAGCATGGCAAAGTAAATAAAAATCGGTGCTGTAACAGTCCAAATACAGCTGGGCTTCGGCTGAGATCTGGTGTCAAAATTTTCTCATTGTGGAAACTATGTTTGACTATTAGCTGTTAATAAATCTACTCCAATTTTGCATGGTTTTTCTTTGACGAGTATACTTCTGTAAGGTGTACTTTAAGCGTAAATGTTTTGTGAAACACCATAAGACGAAAGAAAGCAATAATAATACTGCTAAAGATTCCATTAGAAATTTGCAATACCCAACGTTGTGCTCTAGTTCCTTACATATCGAATACCTACAAATCTACAATGCCTTATTTCACATATTATTTCTTCTGATACTTTTTCCGTGATTCCTTTTCTTGACTTTTTTTTTCGAAAAAACTGCCCTTCCGAAAATATTTCGCTGTAATTATTGTGCCGTTGGTACCAACCTATAATGAAGGCTTTCCCTGAATTCTAACATTTACAACTGTTAATCTTTCACAGTTGTAGTCGAAATCTTGAAAGTTTTATGTCCTCGTGTGTTACCGTTGTTATATCACCAAAGTTTGCTTGAGGAAAGCTAGCCGTAAATAACCAAATATCTTAAAAGATCATAAAACATTTCTCCGCTTTTGTCGAAAGAACCATGCTTCGATGTTTAGCCACTTTGTTTTTGTTAATATTAAACGTTAATGACTGCGTTTTGGAATCAAAACTAATATGTTTATTGCCTTATGCTACTTTTAACATGATTTTCAGGGTAACAAAATTTAGGTAATAGTAGAAATTTTTGTTTTTTCTTTAAGTACAATTTAAGTCAAATTTCCACGTAACCTGGTTTAGCCTTTTTTCCACCTTTTTTGAATTTTTCGAAAATGAGAAGAAATGCATAAAAAAGAGAAGGACAGAAAAGGAAACAAGATAAAAAAAAAATGATAGCAATGTCTCAATTTTTCAAGTGAGAAAAAACGAATCCATAACGTACAGCATACATCAAACACTGTAACCTTTCATATACCTACGCATTAGTTATAGGCTAAGATTTTAAACCAAGCACTTGAAAACTCGATTTGATGATGGGTTTACATTATTTATTTTTTATTATTCGCAATTGCAATTTGTGAAGTTAAAAAATACTGCCTGCTAGAGTAGGAAATATGTACCGTTGCAGCTTGCCTCCTAATTATGTACCGTTGCAGCTACGTCAGCTGACTGAACAAAGTCGCAGGTCGATCGCCTTTTGGATTGCTGTTTTTCGTTCGTTTATGACATCCAATTTCTTCAACATCTAGTATTGATATTGACTGTGGCTTTAGCAACTCCCGCAAGCCAAGATTGCAATAGTGCTTGTTTTATCGAATTACAAAGTAACTGTCTATTTTTGTGCCTGGTTTACGCTGGGCGTAAAATCGTAAACGCAGGAGTGCATACGTTTGTTTGTTTTAATCAATATTTGTATTCCACCGAATTTTTCAAAATAAACTAAGGATACGCTCGCGATTTTACGCACAGTCTACGTTGCGTAAAATCGTGAGTGTTTAAGCGTTGCCTTTATTTATTTTGACAGAAATTTGGTACGCCTGGCATTTTGTCTTACCACCGTACAAGCTGTCACTTCGTTGAATTAAACTTAGGATACGCCCGTATCGTTACGATTTTACTCGCAGTGTTGACCGGATCTTTGGCCTAGTTTACGCTTAGCGTAGAATGTCTAGCCCACCTGCCTATGCTTTGTTTTAAACATCTGCTCCTTGTACGCTGAAAGCGCAAGACCAGCGTGGCACTTTAAAACAAAGGGTACGCTTGGGGTCTTGTGGGCCAAGTGTTGACCTGTCTTAAAGTGACTTTTCGCTTTTCGGGAACATGGGTCACTTAATATGGCTATGCATCGCCAGATTTTTTAATGGGTGCGTTTTTACCACCTCTGATAAGTGCAATTTTGTACCTAGATCAAATGAAATTTTCACTACACAGTGTGTATTTCCTATTATCTGAGGTTTAAAGCTGATAGGTTTTTTTGAAGTGCTTTATAGCAAGAAAAGCTGACACAAGTCATTGTACTTTGTCTTTGATCAATCTGATAGATGAGTAAGTTTTGTGTTTTTCGCTTTTTACAGTGCTAACTCTCGATTTAGCTTTACGCAATGTTATTCTGCTGGCTGCTGCAAGGTGTGGTCTTTTTAAAACCGATTTTGATTTAGAAAAACTTAAGAGGTTTACATGTCCACTTTTCAGGTCCGGTACTTGCTAACGGTGCCCTAATCTAAAAAATGGTCATGAAAACGATTAATAATATTTTTGCCGAAATTGACTTAACGTAAACTTGCATAAATTAGAACTTAAAATGACCGTACTTTAATTGGCAAATTGTGTACCTATCGAAAAAAAAATTTGAGGATTCGGTTTTAAATCTGCCTGACATCTCGCAGCACAGGACAGCATAAATTGTTTTTTGTTGCTCGAAGATAGTTGAAAATTTTCTTCAAGCCATCCGGAAGAGTTTCAAGCGATCTATTTTTTGTCGCTGCTTTTATGTGTCATAGTTATGTGTTGCGCACTATTAGCTTTTTTTTTACTCTTACTGAACTGTATGTAACGTACTCCAACCGTTTGTTGACGATTTAACGTAATAAATTTTGTCAGCATATGATTAAATCTTGTTGTGTTGTGAAGTTTACGTTCTAAAATTAGATAAACTTTCTGGGCCCGTATATGCAACGTTCAAGACGACATCGCAAATTTTGCTTGTTTTAAAGAACTTACAACGTCGTAGTCCTTGCGATGTGTTGCACGATAACCCCCAAGATTCCCCTAATCTGCATTTACGCTTTCAATCACTTTTTTTTTAACCCGGTTTGTGTTTTCTTTTTTTTTAAGGAACAGTCTTTTCAAGATCAGAAAGACAATTCTAGAAAATCGCCATATGGTGTAATACAGTCGATTGAGAAGGCTGCGTTAATTCACCTAAGATAGCATCCAAGCGTTTTATCCGTATTTACACAAGCACTCGGTCTAACCACACCTACTTCGCGCAGGTTTTTTGTCCCACGATGAGCATACTGCTTCGCCCCGAAAGGAAATTAGCGTTAAGTGTCTTTTTCAAGGTACAACGACAAGAATCGAACCAAAAGACAGCAACCTTTAGATCACTAATACGACGCTGCACCAACTGAGCTATCGCCGTCGCTTGTTACAACTCAGAGTTTTGACTGCAATTGTGCTCTCTCTTCATAATTATTTATTCTTATGGGTAACAAACATGGAACATAAACAGACTGCAAGGGAGCTCATCACGTCGATACCACTTTTTCCTTCTCTATTTACACAGTCTGTGGAGAGCATTGTTCAATTACAGCAAAGATTTCCATTATAAATGAAGTAAAAGACTAAAAAATTTTGGATGAACATAGAGGAAATTCGAAAACGCCACAATTATTCTCATATTTCACCCAGGTAGAGCAGGCCGAAAAACAGATGAACAGCTTTACCCAAAGACTGCATGAAAAATTTTCTTTGGCAGGACAATGTGATAAATAAAGATGTAATCAAATTGTCAGAACTCCCTTAACTGAGTTTAAAGATACAATCATAAATGTTTTGATTTGTCCTTTTCAAACCCAAAAAATTTAATTAAATTCAACCGCTTGAAATAAAGAAAAGAGAAGAATGCGCTTTCCTTGGTGACGTGAAGCTAAATGCCTCAAGGCACAAAAGCCGAGATCACATATTTGTCATTCTGTAGTGAATTTGTGACGTTATCATGTTTACAATCAATCCTTAACGCCTAAATTAAAGCAAAAAACTACTTTTGAATGCACGATGCAGTTTACGTAATGGATTTGCCTACAACGCAAAAGTAGTCGTAGAAATGGCCATCTGTACTCACTACTCTGTACTGTAGGCTATTTCAGACTTGACCAGTTGTTAGCGTTAAGTACGGTACTGTTACTGGTAGCCTACTTAGTTATTTGTTGACTGTGCAACTTTTCTATTACCGGCACCGGTACAGTAGCCTTATGCTAGAGAGTCCTTTTGCCGAGTTTCTAACTCTTGAACTAGCTACACTTGCAGGTTGTACTAGGCTAGTAGTAAAAATGCCAGGACAGTATTTAAATTAAACAGTAGCCTACGGTATGTAGCATGACTATTAGCCTAGTCTATACTGGATACAGTAGTTTTGAGTTGGCTACCCATGGTCCAACAATGCCTGGTTGGCTAATTTATTTGCTCTTTAATAGAACACATTGTGCAATGTCAAAATGTGCATCAGGCATAAACTGTAATAATGGAGTCATTGGAACTTTTACCGTAACAATTTACTACTGTACCAGTCTTTATTTGTTACAAGAGTCTGCCACACCACCCCTACGAAAATTGTTTAGTGCAGAATATCAAGCACTTGAATGATAATTCTGTAATTTTAGATTTACAGTAAACTGGTAAAGGTGTCTTCTAGCTCAGTTTCACTTTAATTTATTCTATATTAGACTCTTAAACTAAATTTTACAAAGAAGATGGCTAAATTGAAAAAACCTAAATCAAAATTATTCAAGAAAAAGCATAGTCCACCATATGTAAGTAAGCCTATATTTTTGTAGAAGCATATTTTTTAAAATTCATCAGTTTATGTAGGCCTACTGTTTATATACCAGTAGCTTACAAATAATTATTTAATTTTAACCTCCACCAGTCTGTTGTTTATCAGTTATGCTGTATTAACAACAGCTTATTTGAGTTACAATGGTGGTACAGTAGTTATACTGTATGTTTACAATCTCAGTTATATTTTGGAGTTAGACTAAAATTATGCAGTATTACGCTTACAGATTACTGTATCTGGCATCTGGTGTGTATATTAGCCTACTGAGAACCAGGGAATTTTTTTTTAATAATAATATGAGTGGTGGTTATTTCACCAAAATTTTTTTAAGTTAAAGAGAATAACAGATAACATGAAAATGAGATAATAGTTTATCCACACATTGGGTTTGAGTTAGAGTTTGAGTTGGGGTTAGTTTTAGAGTAAGGATTTGAGTTAGGGTTATATTTGAGTCAAAATTAATGAAAAAGTTGATAAAGTTTCTGGTGAAATAGTTTCTTCCTTTAACAAGAATTGTTGTAGGTTGCATTTTTGTAAAACCATTTTAACCTTATTTTACACAAGAGGGGGGCATTTTTGCCCCCCTTTGTTTTTGTTTTTTTCTGGTAAATTCCTTCAACAAAAAGATTTTTATATCAACCTGACTTGCGTCAAATTTCATCACAAATGAAAATTACTCCTGATATTTTAAAGCTGTTAAAGTACAGTAATGGAAAGTTTTTCAATTTTTAGGTTTTTCGTAGTCACTTTTCGAAATCTGAGCTCTTTATTGTGTCATAACTGCTTTGGCTTAGGAATTTCATGATTCAGTCTTAAAAAAACAAAGTTTAAAAAAGTCTTAAAAAACTATGCACAAAATTTGAACCACCTGTGACATTATCGCAAAAATGACGTCATTTTTCGAAAATATGGACGGGACATCGCAACAAAGATGTCATCAACTCAAAACCAATTTTTATCAAAAACATTGATGAACCCCCAACCCAAATTCCAATTAGATGTTTCCATGTCTTTTGGTTTGCTGGTTTAGGAGTTGAATAGGGGGGCATTCTCCTCCCTCATTAAAATGCATTGATCAAATACCCTATTTAAAGTAGGGTTAAGTAACAGTGATTGACTCAATTTAGTGCCATACTTTATGTGCTTAGCCAAAAGCAAACTTCCACTTTTATGGTTATTGAAATCTGCAATGTCAAATTTCGCTAGGGTAGTAGAACTTCTAGCTTGTATCAAATACAACATTGTTGCATCATGAATAGCATTGAGATGCGCTAATTGTCTCATAGCTCTTTGATTGCCACATAGTTTTGCAAATCAAAAATGATGTAGATTTATTCTAAATGTAGGTTTTATAGCATATTTTTGAATCGCGCTTTATGTTTGCCACAATATTTGATAATTTCAAAAAGATTTGCATTAAAAAATTTGTATTAAATGTTTTAATTTTAATCAGATCAAATCTTTCATTCTTGTTATATTAAGCTGAAGCATTTAATGAGTTTGCCATGACTCATTTCTGCATCATTGCACTTGGGCAACACAGCTCATTCGAAGAAATGTCGCTGCAGTGGTGAGTCATTGACAACTCTGTGTTTGATTTCATTGGCCCAAGGTTTGAACTTTACACCTACCGCTCCAGAAACAAGGGCATCACCATTCTTTTAAGTCAGCTTAAAACATGATACTACAAAAACTTTTAAGTCAACTTGTGGTCATTGCAGTCCTTGCAGTCTTCATGCGATTCTTGTGGCTCTTTTGCGGTTCTTGTGATCCTGGTGCTCCGATATGCTTTAGTAGCACCCTAATCAAATGTTATAAGACTACTGTAAGTTTGTTTGCTGTATTTTTAGAAACATATTGGAATGGCATTAATACCACCAGCTGCTTTTACCGCAGTTCCAAATAGTCCTCCACCAATGCCGTTGTCTTTTGCAAAAAGAAAAGTTATTGTATCGCCTATTATTCCATCAATATTAGGAGCCAATGCTGTAGGTATGACCTTGAAAATTATTTGAGATTGTTCTATGTTGATATGTTTTATATGATTTGTTGTTACTAACATCTTTGTTTGCTGAGTTGCTTAGTTTAGGTCGCAGCAGCATGAGCTTTCTTTCAGTTTTTGAGCTGAACTGCCATCTGTCTCATACACACTGGAGATTCCACTCGTTTTTAGATACTAAAAATCAAATAAGAAATCTGAACTTTATGTCTGCAATAATCATTTTTAGAAGCTAGGAACTTCTTCAGTATCCCCCTAGCCACCACAGCAAATTGTTTCACTTTTCAGTCATTTACGAATCAACAAAATTTGCTATTCCTGAAATCTTTTTTGTTTTGCAGCACAAGCTGTTGGTCTTGGTGCGCTAGGAGATGACCTTGGCAAGTTAAGAATAGAATATAAAGAAATAGCAACTGGAACAAAAACACCTGCGCTAGATCAAGTCTTGATTTCTTACATAATATCAATAAGTAGTTGGCATAAAAATTAAAATCAATCTAAATATCTATAGTAGACCCAACAGGCTGTTTCATCATAAGGCTTGTCAATAGGGGGGTAGTAAATTTGAATAAGATTTACTTTCACCCACCTCCCTTTAAGAGCCTAGCGGCCTGACTGCCTGTTGGAGACGTTACTTTATGGGTGTTTTTACTGATTTTAATTTTTTAACTTGCTCTGACCAAACGTCATTGAGTTCTTTATCTAGTTTATTGAAAAACACTTAGTAGCTGACATTTGTTGATGCCATTATTGCTTTGGCATTTGGTCGCTATTAAGTCAAACTGTTGTATGTGCAAAAACTAATTTTCTCATAAAACGATAAAATAGTTTCACTACGTGCTTGTTTCTTCGATAATAATTTTCGCATATTTTTTTTTGAAAAAACAACTTAAAGGTACTATAGTATATTCAGTTGACAAACATGTAGTAGTGTTTAAATAATTTTTTTTTTTCAACGATACGTTTAATTGTTTGTTTAATTGCTACTTCTCGCACTTACGACAGTTTGACGAAAAGCAGAATATAAAAAGCTACAACATATGACATCGATAAGGCAGGTTTGCTTGTTCGTTTGGTGAAAAATTTTTCACAATTTTGAGAGATAATTCAAAATAACGTAATGAGCACGTCAATTGCAAAATTTATAAATTATTTTTTGTTTAAATTACAACTATAGCGTGGAAAAAAAAAATTGCTAAGCAAAGTAACCGGTGCTTTAAGACTTTCTGTTTATGCAGTTAAGTAGCTTACTGAGTGAATGACTTTAGGATGTATTTTTTGATATTATTCATATTCAACCAAAATAAACATTATATAATTTGGCATTTTAATAAAAAGTTTGCTTTTGATTCATTTCCAGACAAGCAAGTGATGGAAAAACAAAAAGCCCAGTTCTCACTTTTCATAATACAAAATTATTCACAATGACGCAAAAATGTTCAAAATTAATCATTTTAAAATGTCAAGTTTTGACGTCGATATCAACTAATCAAGTTTCATTAGTCAAAAACAAAAAATTGTTTTTAGTCAACACAAAAATTATTCGTTTTACTCTTCTGATGCTGCATCTGTTTCTTCCTTCAAACTTTAATAAGAAGCATAATAAGTTCTTGAAATTGCTAGGTTTTGGCACAAGTTTAATAAATCCTTTTTTTGTCTTTTTTGATAGGCTTAAAACTTTCATCGTTTAGTCTTCTGTAGTTGATTTGCTTGATTCGTTTGAAGCTTGCATCCAGAGGACCAGATAAATCCAGTGCAGAGTAGCAGTAATTAACTGCCCAATGTTGATAGCTCATGATTTGCATTTTAGAAATTTTGGCTGAACCTCTTCTGGACACTATTTGACCAGAAACATCTGCAAAATCAAAAATTTACGACTGATGCAGTTCAATAACATTGTAGCTCTTCTTCTTTGATGCCGATCTAATTAGCGTATACCACTGTTCTGGAACAAACACTTCAACCTGCTTTGACGAGCGCTCAATAACAGAGTGAACTGCATTGTTTTCGTTTTGACTATGCCCAGATTCAAAGAAAAAGTGATTGATTTTTTTTGATGCTTCTTGCTTCCAGATTGACAAAGGCACAAAACAAGCCCATAATATTCCAGTTACGGTTTTGGACTGGGCATGCATCACTAAAAAAGTTTATTTTTTGCGCTCCATTGGCATCCCACTTTTTCAGAATTTGGAATAAGCAACTGCAAATTTCATTGCTACCTCTTCCCGAAATCGTTTCGTTCCACACAAAACAGGTTACTTCATCATTCGTCAAATCAGAAATTGAGAAATTATAAGTAGAAAATTTTCTGGAATAATAAAACAATGAAACTTCAGACTTAGGAGTAGGAAGAGCTTTTTGTAGATCAAAAATAGTGGTTATCTTTGTTTTGTCATTGCCTTGCTTTAATTTTTGTTTAATTTCGCGAATTTTTTCTGCTTTTTGACGGTGATGTTGAAAGTTTTCTGCTTCTTTTTGTTGTTCTTGCAATTCTAAATTCCGGTACCTTTCACTAGCTTCACATCTGTCTTTTTTAGGGCAATGAAAACTTATATTCATTGATTGAAATACTGTCCAGTATGTAGTGTAGCACAAGGGTTCAATTTGATTGTGCTGGCATTGTTCTGTGTATAACGAATACATTTTGCTTAATGTTAATTCGGACGACAGGTAAAGCAAATAACTAGAAGCTGTGCAATAGTGACTTGGTACTAATGGAAATGACAAAATATGACGGCGAAGATCTTCTTTTCGTTGTTGCATTGCTTCATCGTTGTGTTTTGTTCTTCCGCGATGATCATCTTCCACCATTCCATTTTTACTTTTTTTTAAAAGCAGTTTGCACTGTCCTTTCAGAAATCGCTAGAGTATTGAGAAAAAACTGTTTGCATACTTCCACTTTATTATTGTCGAAACAGAAATAATATTTTAAATTGTCTTGCTTCTTGAAGTATGGCTCTTAGATGTATATCTTGCTTTGTTGTGTTTTATAACAGAGTTAATTATAAACTGCCTTTGCTTGAAGATATCTTCAAAACCCCAGTAAAGATTGAACGCTAACTTTCTTCTGTCTTCTGAAATTATTGTGTGGCAATTTAACCGTTTACAACCGCAAGGTCCTTGCATCGTTTTAGTGTCAACTTTTTGTGTAGTGCTTCTCCTTTCGTAACTTGATCCGCTGTTTCTTGTTTTCTTGTTTTCTGATCTCGAAAATGCTTTTATTCTTGTTCGTCTTTTTTTAGCTCTGTCTGTGACCTGAGAGTTATCTACAGGAACACATTCCCTGCTCAATGGGGCAAGAGGAACGAGGGCGTTCCCTTCTTCGTTTGTTTTTGCAATATCTACTGAATTTTCTGATTGCTGTGAGTCCGGTTTATAAGTTGGGTCGATTACGCTTCCAATACTAATATCAGAGTCACTCATATCACTTTCCATTAGTTTTTCAGCAGCAGCATCAATAGTAACTCCTTTTGACGCCATTGCAAATAACTCACTTTAACTCGTAAACGAAAAATGACTTAATGCAATCACACCTTTCCCAAACTCTCAATTAAAAAATTTTTGCTACAACTGACTTCGAGCTTTGGACTATACCATGAGAGAAGATGGAAAAATTACACCAATCACAACACACAATAAAAATCTTTACATGAAAAGAGTTCATGCAGTTTGAGGCGTAACTAAACACGTGCAATTTTATTACAATACGATGATTATTTGAAGATGCCAATAACTGGCAATAGAAGGTTGATAATTACCAAGGAAATTGCGGAAGATAATTTCATCATAACAATTCAAATCCGATATTTCATTCTAAAATGTGACACTGCAATTTAGTTTAAAAAAGTTAATGAACAAATACTTACTAGGGCTTAAGCTAGTAAATAGCGTTTATTATAGTTTAAGCATTTTAAGAAAAAACAAAAAATTGTTTAGAAGAATTACTTCAACAGAGAAACAAATTTCCATCTTTAAAAGGCCAATTTAAGGTTATTCAAATAATGCAACATAAAAATTGCCATTGGCATATTGTCGTAAGTGCGCATTTAAAAAGGAACACTTGCTGAAGTATTTTTGGCAAACGATCGTAAGTGGCACATACTACAGTTTGCCAAAATGTTAAATCAATATACTGCACTTTGACATAATTCATATCTCCAAAAATACAACAGCTACTAGTACGATAGTTTGACCAAAATGATCAGCTTTAGGTGACAAAAACAAATATCGAAAAAAACGCAATTTGAAAAATTTTCACTTACGACCGTTTGACATAATAGCGACGAATTAATCTCTTTGTAAAAATAGCCTTTTTCTAAAATATTGTTGAACTCGGTAATATATGTCTCTGTACATGGGCAACATCCGGGTCTGAAGAATGTATTTCAATACGGCCGACTGGCTCGGTTAAACAAATTACGAGCTATTTACCAGCTTTCTTTTAAAAACGTTTGTTTCCGATTTCACGTTTTATTTGTGGCTATGCTGGAGTGTGACGCTAAAAATGAAATTAGAATTGCCTCCTTTAAAGTGCTCAATGATCAGCAAGTTCAGAGCATTACAATTTATTTTCTCAAGTAGCATAACAATCTTGTAACAAGTTCTTTGTGGTGCATGCAGCCGCAATCGTCTGATGGACTTAATCAATTAGAATAGCTTGCGTAGTATGTTATTTTTGCTTTTGGTTATGTTTTTCCACTATTGCAGGTATAGTCTTGTAGGCCCTGTTTCAAGAGTATTGTTATTGAGTACCACACTGCTTTTTGTTTTTACAGAATTTTTTTTTGCAGGAAGTTATGGCGAATGTTGTGCGCGACGATACACCAATAAAAGGTATTGTTAATTTTGGAAAAAAAAAATTGATTGAGAATCTTTGAGAAATTCCAGCTTGCAAGCTATTTTCAGTGCTGAGACATAGAACGAACCTAATGAGCAGTTGCTAGTTGAATTTCTTAAGTTGCTTAGCATTAAAGTTTTACAAAACAATGTCAAAAGTTCATCAAGAATTGCTATGGTTGTTGCATATTTGTCCTCTTGCTGATCAGCATGAGACGCTAACTATTGAATGATCTGCAGGCTTTTCAGTGCGATTTAAGTAAAATATTTCGTGCTTGGCTGCTTTGGGGAATATCAGTAACCTAATGTACCTGTAAATTTCTTCGAATTCTTGTCCACTGAGTTTGCTGCTTGTTCGAAGCCGCCAAGCAGAGATTATCATCGTAAAGTGTCTTATCCAAGGACGTAATAATGTAACGAGGGTGCGGGTTGAACCCAGATCATACAATCTGGTTCATAGTAAAAGTAACAACTTTACCAGTTCGGTCACAAAGTCAACCATTGACCCTAAATGATGAAGAACACATGTGTTATGCTAAGACCAGCTTAGCGTTGTGGTTTAAAATTAATATTCTTCTTTTTAGAGTTTAAATCTTCAATAGCCGAACCCAAGATTGAGGAAACCTACGCAGTACCTGACAAGGTATGGGATCATTCAATAAGATAATAGTGATAGTTTTACATATGTTAAATCTTCCGATTTATTAATTCGATTTTGGGTTTCTAAACAAGAGAACCGTTTTCCTACATGCAGATTTGGCTACTATAACAACTATAAGAAATCAAACGAAAGCAATGAAGTAAGCGGTTACAACAAAATTAAATGAGCGCGTTGTAATAATGAACTTTAATGAGGCTATATGCAAATTTGACTTAAAAGGCCGCCTTTTACTTTGACCTCTATAACCAAGTCAGAAATATCATACTATGAACTATGACGAAGGTTGTCCTGCAAGGCATCAAAATTTATTGATTTTATAGCGAACGATTTTTTATTTCGATGTGAGCAATGCGACATAGGCTATTGTAGAAAATTCACGTTGAAAACGTGCTGTTTTGTAAACTTAGCCGTTGTATTTGTCGTTTACGATTCTTTAAGTTTTTGAAATTTAGCCAAAGTTTTCACTTTGTTTAATTGTTTTGCTGTTTAAATTGGTTTTGTTCGAAATAGGCAAAGAAACGTGGAAGAACAAGAGCATTTACTCCACCCCTACCTTTCGAAGAGCACCAATACAGCTCCGTTTCTCCTGTGAGATCTTTTTTGCTATTGCTGTATGGTATGATTTTACGGATCATGTTGCTGCGTGAAAATTGCTTTCTCGCTACTTCAGTTAGCTTTTTTTTTGCAAGATTCATGATTTACGGTTAGATTATTTTGTAATGCATGTTTTTTACTTGTACGAACTGATGTGAAAGAAAATGTTTTAATGACATAGTAACGAAGTTTGGTTTGATATAATCTTTGAAATAACAGAACGTATGTTAATTGGAACGACCGAAACTCGCGTCGCGTGTTCCTTTGTTTTTACTCGGCCATTTTCAAACTAATGAGTGCGAAGTTTCAGACTTTTGTTATTACTCGAAAACGGTTTGGTCTAGCCACATGAAATTTTGACAGCAATTTGAGATTATTGATTTGCATGTTTTTACCAAATTTAAAGGTGATTAGTCACGTGACTTTGGTTTAGGACCTAAAAGCAGCCCCTAAAGTTTGGCGTACAAAGCGGTGTTATTAAAAAACGGCTTAAGTACAACAAAAAGCATTTCACACGGGTTTTTTTCTTAAAATACCCTTTCATACCAATCAACACACTTTTGGCCGCGATAAGGTTTTTTCTTTTTTTTTCCTTTTTTTTTTCTTCCAAAATCTTTTACGTTCTTCTCCTAAACCACAAAACATCGAAATCTAATTTTTGTGTTAAATTGTTGAGGTGCAAACGCAATTTTGTCTCCCGAAATTTTGGGGAGCGACCCCCCCGGGACCCCCCCTAAAAAACGGGGTCCCAAAAAGATCAATTTTTTAACGGCTCCACCCCCCGGAAACCCCCCAAAAATCAATTTTTGAATGGCTTAACTGAAGATGACGGTGTTTTTTGATATCAGAAGATATTTTAAAGAAAAATATTTTGACATAGTTTGGCGGTATATCACCCCCCTGAAAACCCCACAAAAATCAATTTTTTTAGTGGTTCAAGCTAAGGCGCTAGTTTTTTTTTGATATCAGCAGTTATTTGAAAGACAAATATTTTAACATAATTTAGGGGTCCTACCTCCCCGGAGACCCCTCAAATGGACCCCCCAAAATTTATTTTTTTAGCTCAAGGCTCAAGTTAGGGTGCTAGTTTTTTTGATATCAGTAGATATTTAAAAGAAAATGTTTTGACGTAATTTGGGGTACCACATCCCCCGGGACCCCCCAAATGACCCAAACAAATAAATTTTTTGAACGGCTCAAGCTAAGGTGCCAGTTTTTTTTTTGGTATCAACAGATACTTAACAGACAAATATTTTGACATATATTGGGGTGCCACCCACCGGAGACTCCCCCAAAATGGCCCCCCAAAAATCAATTTTTTGAACGGTGTAACTTAGGGTGACAGTGTTTTTTGATATTAGTAGATATTTAACAGACAAATATTTTGAGATAGTTTGGGTGTGCCACCCCCGGAGGCCCCTTAAAAATCAATGTTTTGAATGGATTAAGGTAGGTCGCTAGTTTTTTTTTTGAAATCTGTAGATATTTGCGTCGGTCGTTCAAAGGCTCAACGGTCATTCAAAGGCTTCTCAGCAAGCTCCCATCTAGTTTCTAGTATCGTTTACAATATTTTCCCTACTTTTTGCCAATTTGCGGTCAGTGACGCATGCAAAGCAGTATCCGCTTATAAGGATGTCTGTTTCAACCAGTATTTCGTTGCATTGAAAGAACTTCGAGTCAAGATATTTGCTAACTACCACTGAAGTAAATATTGCTCAAGAAAAAAAAACAAACTTTGCGGCATCATAGAACGCAGAATATACAATCGAACAAGCACTTTAACCCCCATATAAGCATTTTAATGAATAGCGTGTATAGATATTTGCTTAAAATGGGGTTCAGGTGCTTGTTTTATGCATTCTCGGTTCAGAGTTGTAAACGGGTCGACAAGTACCAACAGGCCCGAACCCGAAAACATGCCCAAGCTGGGCCTGAACCTGAAAAGTGATTTGAAACCAAAATCACGCCCGAAAATTAAGCTAGATCTAAAAAATGTACAGTATTAGGCATAGGTGGGCACAAGTCCGTTAATCCGTTAATAACGAAGCTAACTTTTTCATTAACTCGTTAATCCGTTAAGTGCTGTTAACGGACTAAAGTAACTTCCGTTAACTTCTGTTAACTTCCGTTAAGGTTTTTATCGTTAATATCATGCAGCTTTGTTGTGCATTTGAACTTGTTTTTATCTTGAAATTAGATTAGACTGTAAAATGTAACTTTCAAAACACAAAAAGACCATCAGAGCAATAAATATTTCCTTACAATCAGCTTAACAGCGTCAATACGTGTTCTAGAAGCGAGTGAATAAAACGAAATGTAAATTACACGCAAAATGTTAACGGATTAACGGACTTTATTAACTTCCGTTAATTGCAGCTAAAAATAACGGATTAACGTTAACGAAAGTGTGAAGTTTGTTAACGGACTAGTGGTTAACGAAGCTAACGTTTTGCATTAACTTGCCCACCTGTGGTATTAGGCATAGGTGGGCACAAGTCCGTTAATCGTTAATCCGTTAATAACGAAGCTAACTTTTTCATTAACTCGTTAATCTGTTAAAAAGTTTTTTCATGTTAACGGACTAAATTAACTTCCGTTAATTGCTGTTAACGGACTAAAGTAACTTCCGTTAAGTTCTGTTCACTTCCGTTAAGGTTTTTATCGTTAATATCTTGCAGCTTCGTTGTGCATTTGAACTTGTTTTTATCTTGAAATTAGATTAGACTGTAAAATATAACTTTCATAACACAAAAAGACCTCCATAGCAATAAATATTTCCTTACAATCAGCTCAACAGCGTCAATATGTGTTCTAGAAGCGAGTGAACAAAAAGAAATGTAAATTACACGCAAAATATTAACGGACTTTATTAACTTCCGTTAATTAAAGCTGAAAATAACGGATTAACGTTAACGGAGGTGTGAAGTTTGTTAACGGACTAGTGGTTAACGAAGCTAACGTTTTGCATTAACTTGCCCATCTATGGTATTAGGTTATTGCTTGTATGCGGTTGAAATAAAACTGCTCTTAGTGCTCGTTGCTGACCAATTGTGACGTAATAATAATAATTGTGTAACATTGCAATCGCATTCATGCTTAAACAAAGTTGTCCTTCAGTGTAGCAAAGGTATTATAATTACGCTTTTACAGCATCTAAACGGCGAACACACAGGGCAAGTACGTACAGTATATCAAGCGCAAATTAAGCCCGACGTTTTTTCAATCATAGGCCCGAACCCGACCCGAAATCCCCGCCCGATTTACAACTCTTTCTTAGTTGCTGTGGTGTTTTTTTTTTTATTGAGAAATGTTTATTCAAATGGTTTTGTATGGCTCAAGAAAGTTTATTCAATTTTGTATTATTTACCATCATCGTAATTTCGCTTCGATGGACTGGTTCTCCTATATTGTCCTTTTTAAATGAAAACAAGCCCTATGTGTCCGAGTTCCTGCTGTAGCATTGCTTGATGAAGAGGGTTTAAACCAACTTTTCCCTAGATATTTTATGTGCAAGTTCACAATTATTCGTTTACCTAAATTAGTGCTATGCTGCTATTTTGTGATCCTATAATGATATCGTTTGGAAATCGTCGTAGCTGATAAGTTTGCTGACGTTGTAGTCGTAGGATGTTTCATGCAAAATCTGCGCGTGGCGTCATTTTTAACAAAATGACTTTTGAACCAAATCGAACTTTGGCATGTTTTTTCGATGGTCAAGTAGTTATTAACAACTTCAACGCAATAAATTAACGTGAAAGACACTGCCTTAAAGAAAATCATGTCATAGTCCGTATCGAAAGGGAGCTGTGAAGGTCAAACGACATTAAGTCAAACGACAACCCTCAGTGAAAAGACTCCCCTCAAACTCAACATCCCTTAAAAAGACAAATGACACCCCTCACTTAAGAAACTGTTGCATATAGGTGAATGCCACCTTTGCGGATAGAGAACGGACGAAGACGAGATTTCGAAAAAAAAGTCCTCAGAGGGTCATTGAAGCAATGACGTCATCAAACACTAACGTAAGATATTTACTCTATCTCGGTGATAACTGCCCTAGTGCCCAAGGTAGGAAAACGCAGACGGTTGGTTAGACTGGTGCCGAGTCAAATTTACGACGTTGTTTCACCAATAGAAGGCAGTTGATGAAAACTTATGAAGGACAAGAAAAAAATACAAAGAGAAAGAAGAAAAAAAAACAAAACAGAAAGACAAGAAAAAGTGATTGAAGTACTACGTACAAAATGAGCGCCATATGCAATTAAGCATGCTTAGAGCTAGAACGCTACAAGTCGATCAATATTTTCCCTTTTTTGCAAGTAGTAAAATATTAATGCTTTCAGCCAGTGTAGTGCTTGAGCTGTTAGCGAAATATTGTTTTGTTGTTGAGCTGGAGTTTTTGATGCATCAAAAATTTTGGATAGAGTTTTGCAAACAGAGAAGGAAAAAAAGGCTAAGTTTTAAGAAGAGTTGCGAAAAGAAGAATAGCTTACAAATTTTTAGTACCAGTCCTTGACTCTAATTCGAGGGCCGAGAAACGCTTGAAATTGTTAAATTTATAGTGTGGCTGAATATCTAGAGCAGGGGTTCTCAACCGGAGGCCATGGGACATTAACCAGGGGGCCACGAGCGCAAGATTTATTGACGGTAATATGACAACTTACGGCCAGCGGACGGCTGACCCTTTTAAGTATTTTAGACTCTTGCAGAAAAACTGGCTGCTAATTTCAAACGCTTGTGGCATCGCTGTCTTTTTTGTTTGTGACGTCACAAAGCGCACTGAAGACTTGCTGGATACCTTTAGCCACTATGAATGAAATACAGACAGAAAACTTTTTTGGTGAGCTGGGGGTCACTGGTGTTGAGAGTCTCTAGAAGGGATTCACAAACCATCAAAGGTTGAGAACCACTAATCTAGAGTTTAACTAGCTAGGTATGGTTTGCATTTTCTATGGAAGCAACGAAAACAAAAAAACTTATCTAATTTTTACAGTCAAAAACAGATTAAAATTTGATTTCTGTTTCTCACGATTAGTTACACTTCAATCAAACTTTTCCAGAGCCCTTCCACAACGCCAAAGGCTCACATAGAGCTGGATGGACCCAATATTGGGAAACTAGAAATGGATGAGCTAACAGCAACTCCCAACAGAAGAAACAGCTTGAACCAACAACAATCAGACATGGAAGAGAGACTCAAACTCCACGAACAGCAAATGCGTGAAATGGTCTTCGATCTTATGCAAACAAAAGCATCTAACCAAATGAGTGCGTATTTTATTGATTTGTTTTGTGTTGCACCAGCTTTCTAGTTTGATTGATCTTAGCTTAGATGTGGTTTTCCTTCACTAAGTTTCAAACGAAATTGGATTTTGTATCAACGCAGTCGCTAGTACACTTGTTTGGCAGCGTTAAAGCACTTTAAATTCCAGTAGCTTTTCTGGCGAATCGAACGAATGCTTTCGGTAGAAATGGAACTCGGTGTTACGATCATCAAGATTTATTTGAAGTCAATCGCGTGCACGCTACAGCGCATGTGAGATTGTTTCATTTTTTTTTTGTTGCTTTTATAGCGCTAAAATGAAGTCTAACGTTCAATTTACTGCACAGAGCTGGACAGCGCTGTTTCGAGCTTGTAGCTCATATCAGCAGCCCTCAGCTAAACCGAGAGTATCCCTCAGCTACCTTGGGGCCAAACTGAGCAAACCCTTATGGTTTGCACAGCAGCAGAGGTTTAACAGAAAATAATCGATTTTTCACCCCATGGACGTCAAGTTTTTTTGGTTCAGTTTCCTAGTAGAAAATTGACTATAAACTAGTCTATCTTTTTCCTGCTACAACATATCTTTGTAGAGACTCCGAAACTCAGATGGCTGATTAAGTTTTGTAACCTTATAGTTATACCCAAGCTCTTTTTATCTTTCTCTGGGGTAAATACTCCATCTTCGTGATTGGGCAGCAGAGTAAGTAGTAATTGGACAGCGAAGTAAATTAATCCGTCACAGCGGATTATGTCATAAAGCGCTTGCATATGTTCAATTTACGTCGCATTTTTTTTATTCTTCTTCAGAAACCAGTTTTAGAGTTAGGGTCGGGGGCAGCATTGCCAACCTTGGAGATACCGAAATAATGTGACGAAAACAAGGGCACCACAAAACTTAAATATGCGAACGGCGAAAATTGTTGCACAAGCCGTCGTATAAATGCAGCAAGCATATAAACGATTTTGATTGTTTAGCCAAAACATCGTCAAATATGGAAAAGTCAAGACCTACCTATGATAGTGAATTAGTGAGGGAAGTGGCTGGACTTTTAAAAGAACAAAGTAAGTTGTCATTTTTTCTGCGGTTGTTTAGCTGTAATTTGAAGATCATTTTGCAGTAATTGCAATCAGATATTTATCCACCGAGTTGCTTTGGCCAAGAGACAGCATAGGACTTTTGGTCTTCAAGTCAAGTTACCGCCTTCCCAGTGCCCACCTCTTCTGCCACACATGGTGAACACTTCACTCTGTCCCTTTTGTTGGTAAACGCCAAGCAGGAAAGCTTTGAGTACCAATTTTGATAATATTAGGTTGACCAGGCTGGGAATCGAACCGTAGTCTAGCGTTTCCGTTGCAGATGCTCTGTTCACCAGGCCACTGATTGGTAAAAACATATCATTTTCGTGTTGCAAATTGTGTTTGTTAAAAGAACAGTTTTAAAACTCATTTCTCTTTCGCAGCGGCCTGTTGGTCGAACGGTAACGCTTTCGTCTCTGCAGCGGGAGGTCTGAGGTTCAAGTCTTGGGCCGGTCAAATCTGACACAGTGTTGTCAACGGCACGCCACCGCTGCGACATTTCTTCAAAAGAAGCTGTTTTGCCCGGGCGCGGTGACGCGGAGATTGACCCGCCGACTCTTTACACGCTTTGCGTAATGCAGCTATAGTATAATAAGATTTGATTTGATTTCTTTTTCGCTTTGGCTCCGTATTTGTTTATTTTACAGGTTTAGGTGGAGCAGAAGGGGCACTTTTGCAGCAGCAAGTTCAGGAATTAGTCGACGAAAACGAGGTTTTGAAAGATGCCGTCGCTAGACTGAATACAGAACTGGCTAGGTTCCAAGAAAAGTACGGGCTTGATCCCGAACTGGAAGATACTAAAGAATTCCTATCTCTAATTAAACGTCCAACTTGGCTAGTATGTAGTGTTTTTCCTTAAATTTACAATTATTTTTTCGTTATTGATCATCTTTGTGAATCTTTGTTGATTTTTTGTAAAATTTCAAAATAAAAGGTTTTCAGTTTAGACAAACGTTATAATTATCTCTCAGTTATTGAGAATAGTGTATTTTTACGTTTTTTCCCTCGACAAAGCAATTTCAAATCAAGAAGCCTGCAACAAACCCCGCGCATCAACATCGATTATTTGATCTGATCACCGGACATGAACACAACCGATTAGTTCCAAATTCATAATTTATTGAGTAATTTCTGCTGTGCATAGTTTTGTCCTTTTGATCCGCTTTTATCTTCGCCACTCCGTCTTGCAGTTGTTTTGCTGACCTTCCTGCTTTTGGCCTAACAGTTTCTAGTCTTAAATCCAGCTCACTGGACTAGTATTGGCTGCTCTCTGTTTGGTTGTAGGTTGGCAGGCTGGTGGTTTCCAAGGTTACTGCTGGCTATGGTAATTGTTCAGAATTATAATTTGTTTTGCCTTTAGATAACCCCTGAGGATTCCGTGAGGGTGAAACAGGCTGTAAGGGTTTCGATCTCTTGTTCACTGTAATTTAATTTTTTTTTTTTTTTTTAGACGGACGTGAAGTTTTTATCACCTCTCTTCTTGAGCTACGACAAGCAACTAGACGCGAAGGATGACATCATTAAACGCCACAAAACGCAGTTCGCTGAACTAGCGAAGCAAGTGAGTCGAGTAATTTATCTATTTAAAGTGTGAATACTGAATGTAGGTTTTGTTATAGTATGCACAGTTGCACAACCACTGCACCATCATTGTTCTGCTAAACTGTGGTTCTTGTTGCTCACCGATCATCTTACTGCTTGTATGGAAACTTTTAATGAATAGTATCCACAACTATTTCCAAACATCCCAATTTTATCCCCAAATACCCCAAATTTATCCCAAAATTCTAATCAAAATCGAATCCTTTATTATACTCGCTGTACTTATGCCAAAGCGTGTAACAAGTTTTCAGGGTCCATCTTTGCATCATTGCGCCCTTGCAACACAGCTCCATTTAAGAAATATCGCAGCGGTGGCGAGCCGTTGGCAACTGTGTGTCCGATTTAAACGGCCCGAGATTTGAATCTCAGAGTTCCCGTTCCAGAGACGAACTCGTTACCGTTCGACCATCTGGACGATCATCATTCTATAATTACTCTGAAATTTTATCTCTCCTAGGATGTTTAGATTATTTCCTGTTATAAAAACTTTTCGATTTTTTGTTTTTTACAGATGGAAGAAGTACTGGATGAGAATGCAGTGCTTAGAAAAGCGACTGAAGATAACAGAACGGGTTTAGTTGTTTCGCAACAGAAATGGTTAGTAAGCGCATTTTTGTGCTGTAAATGTGTTAATATTAGTCAATTGCAAGAAAGCTGTTAAAACAAAGCTGTGGGATATATTCTACAAAATCTTGCAGGGTTAAAAATCGTATGCACGAACGGAGAATAATTTTGATCCGAGGATGACGAAAACTCTAATGAAAAAGTTCAACCAAAAGACTGGGCAAATTGCTATTCTTATAAAGTAATTCAAGAAAGCACCTCTGAACCTTCAAATTCAGTTTATTTTAACCTGCTAAGTGTAGACTGTTGAAGATAGAAAATTATTAATCCGTGGATCAAAGTTGATCCACGTTGGTGCGTACGATCCTAAAAAATAATAGTTTTTGGTTGGTTTTAACTTTTGAAAATTTTGTCCTACCGTTTTCCTGACCAAATCAATGAACTCGGCTAAAAACAACCAAAAAGTAAAAGTGTCTCACGTTTTTTTGCAGGGACAATGTTAAAGAACAGAACCAACTAATGGTGGAGGAGATTCAACTTCAACTGGAGCAGCTGGAATTGATGGAAAAGAAAGCGAAGCAAATGCACGCCGATCACGTGGACGAAGGTAGCTATTTCAAAATGATATTTTTCTCATTGAGATTCTATTATCTTTCTACTTCTTGATTGCCCGCTTTTCTGTACCGAATGCGAGGTTGTTAATCGACATTTTGCATACTTGAACAGCTGTTTTGAATAAAATTACTTTGTTATTGGCTGGATGTTGTTAAAAAAAAATTAGAGTATCTGTTGAGATTAGAGCTTCTTTCCTGATAGCGCACGCTAGAAATGACTAAATAAGTAAAAATGCGATTTATATCAATTAAACGAAAGAGCTGTTTGAAGAAAATAAGTTAAATAATAACATAAGGGTCCCGGCTCCCGGTTTGATTTTTAAACTAGCATTGCGTTGTTTGATGCTTGGAACGACACTTTGCAATTATTTTCTTCTACTTGTCAATTTTATTGTCTTGAAGGGAGAAACCCAATCACATCAAGGTTATTATAAAACATACTTCCAAAGGGGTCCTCGTTGTTTCATTGGTTCAAACGTGGCCAGCGTTTTTGTTCTTCAGTTGCCAAATTATCGAAACAATTAGCCGTGGTTGATGCTGACTACCAGCTGGCTGAAAAGGGGAGAGTCAAGCACAAGGAGGAGCTGGCTGAGATAACTGACAAGCACGAAAAACTAACTCTGGTGTCGGAAAGAAAAATTGCTCCGGAAGAATATGCTCGCGTGGTGGGACAGTGCAAAAGGTATTATAATCATTATAAGTGGCATTGTGAAGATGAAATTAAAGGAGAAAACAGGTTGATTTTTGATCTGCTTTACCGTTTCATTGATCTCAGCATAACCCAGCTGACCTTTTCAAACTGAGCGCCAACATTACGGTTAGCTGGTGGTCAGTTGTCGTGGACCCATCTCAACCACGATTCATGCATCTGAGTTTTATGCTGATGATATGGTACGGTGCTTGCAGTGCGGAACTTTTGGCCGAGCAGCCGTGCTTCACTTTAAAATTCCAATAGCATTTCAGTTTGGTTTAGGTAAAAACTAATATATTTGCATGAAAGGCTAAAATGATTTTTTGTTGCAAGATAAGACAAATGCCGATAGCGCTTTCTCTTAGCAGTGAACTCAGTTTCACAATTACAATGGTATCGCTTACTTAATTTTCTTTATTGGTACTATTGAGTACGTTATTATTATTGCAATTTGCTATTGTAATTACATTTTGTTTACCAAGTTGCTTGCTTTTTGGTTATTAGCTTTTGCTGCTTGCTATATGGTGATTGATATGGTCAATTTCGTTTCTAATAGTAAAAACCGTGATTTTTAGTGAGATTGAAGAAAACAAGGAACAGCATATGAAGGAGATGAAAGAAGCTATGTTAAAAATAAAGGTAAAAGAAAATTAGCTGAAATCAGCAAGCTTTGAATTTTTGTCTATTTTAAGAAAAAATGTCTGATTTGTGAGTTCATGACCAGCACTGACCAAAAGCTTAGTTATCACCAGTATTTGAATTGTTTTCACCGTTTATTAGGCAGTCAAAAATTGACTCAAAATTGAGATTTGGCATCCGCTCTTTACTTTTTTGAGAAGGAGGAGCGCGAAACATGTAACCATTCCACGTGTTTCTTCTGGGTAGTATGTAAACTACGACCACCTCCATCTAGTGTCTCGTCAGAGGCGACAATTGGGTTTTCATCAGCGGAGGCTGTCTGCGTAATGATGATGTGCTCGCTCTGTGAGTCGTGTTGAAATGGCAACTTTTCTCTTGGGTTCTCCAGCACAATGTTGGGGGTTTTATGGTGTGCCACTCGTAGCACCACGCTTCCATTCATCCCTTAGAAAGACGGCTGATCTAACCAACCATTTGAAGTGGTAAATGTAGTTTCAGTTTGGGTATTGTTTAAAGATTTTGTCATTTTCATTACTGAAACACGCGTGAATATAAATTTTATT
Organism: Trididemnum nubilum; assembly: GCA_963965965.1. NCBI lineage: Eukaryota > Metazoa > Chordata > Ascidiacea > Aplousobranchia > Didemnidae > Trididemnum > Trididemnum nubilum. The sequence continues at coordinate 32,173,244 of OZ014479.1, read as the reverse complement.
TCCTTTAGCATCTTCAAAATCAATTTTTCATATTTAGGAAGCGCAAAAGGAGAAAAGCGACGCTCTAATGACGTCCACAGAATTACAAGCTATGAACTTGCAGTTACAAGGCGAAGTTGAAGCTTTGAATGACAAGCGAAAGTAGGATGTGATGAATCTATTAATTACTATTGAATTTTTGAGGCAAAACCCATAAAAAGAATATTTTTCATCAAAACCAAGTTGCAAATGTGAATTCAGATGCAAAACTTTTTCGTGATATTCAAATGAACTTTTTCGTGATATAGAGTTACTATTCAAACAAAAACACATTCACAAACCCAAAACTGATCACGCAGCACAAAATCCAATAGCATCTGATAGTTTTGGGTTTTTTGCATTGATCTTGGAATCGTTACTATGAGACTGTTTGTTCTACAATTTTGGGTTCATGCTTTCTGGTATTATGTTTACTGGGATACAATTTTCTATAACTGTAGCATTTAGAAAAACCTTTATATCTGTTTAAAATGATAGAATTAGCTTTTGTAAATTCGCTGAGTTTCGTAAAAGCAAAAACAAATGCAAATACTGCTGATTCACATAAACTTTTCCTTCACAAGCTATTTTCAGGAATAATGTTTTAGTAACACTTTCTTTATGTTCAGATCGTTACTCCGTGAGATCGACAACCTTCGAAGCGACCTGGATGAATCAGAGGAGCGTGAACTGGAGTGCCAGCTCCACCTAGCGAGTGCAGTGCGAATAGCGGAACAAGCGGCCACCGAAAGAACTACGTTTGCGGCGGTGGCAGAGAAAGAGCAACTCGCCTCCGAGGAAGCAAAGAGGAGGAGCATGAGAGAGCAGTGGGAATTGGGAAAAATGGAGGAGTCACTGAGGGTATGTCGTTAAAAATCTTGTCTTTTTCATTCGCGCTGTAATACGCTGAAGCATTACATAAGTAGTAAAAAAAAACACGAAGAATGGAGAAGGTGGAGGAGTTAAAAACTGAGTCTTGGATGCTTTTTGATATCAAAAAATTAGTTTTGCTACCGCCATGATATGTGTTTTTAATTAAAGTTATAACAAAAGATTACATGGCTCAAAAATAGTGTAGTGGCGATGTGGGTCAGCTACATCCATTCATCACTCTTTGATACTCAACTGCGGCATAGTTTTTCTTTAGCATTTATGCTGTAATCTTTCCTTTTTCATGGAAATATTTTTCTTTTCGACATTTGCTGCGATTTTCAAACGTTTCGTTTCATCAGACCAATCATCTTCTTTTTACATTGCAGCAATACAAACTTCAGATCGCGTCTCACAACAAAGATATCAGCGATCGACTCCGGGATGTGGAGGAAAACCACGCCGGACAAGTGATGCAGTACGAAAGAAAGATTGCTCATCTCAGGAAGCTCTTGGTAGAGAAGCAGCAAGCTCTAGATGATATGGCCACCAGTAGAAGGTAGCTCTATGATATTTAGTTACTTTGTTTCCTGGAAAAAAGGCAGGTGTTTCCGGAAAGTTAGAGCTAGCGTTGTGGTCTTTCTAACCAAATTTCTAGGTAATACAAAACCTATCTCAAACCCTAACCCAAAAATGGCACAAAATATCTTTTCTTATTTCCCAATAGCAGATGCACTTTGTTTCCGAAATACTCTACATAATGTACTCTATACGAGTTGTCTCGGGCGTTCTAAATCAAAGAAGAAAGATTATTGAAGGACAACAAATGACAAAATTAACAATAGTTAATACGTACAACGAACGACTTCGGAGTGTAGATGATTTCGTTATTAGTAGTTGAGGACGACCGACTCTGTTGAGCTCATCGAAAAATTTTTCGCTATTTCAAACCGTCCTTCTTTGGGGTAAAGGATCACATCATCACGTTTAGGCGGCTGGTCGTTTCTGTAGTTAGCCTCTCAAAATAACTGATTTTAGCTCTCCCCTCCTATTTTGATTAGTTGTAATTACATCTGTATTCCCCAAGTTGCCTTGGCCAAGAGACAGAAAAGAGACTTTCGGTCTTCGAGTCAAGCTGCCGCCTGCCCACCTGTCTACCACTCAAGAAAGAGACTTTACAGTTTACACTGTCGGTTGTTATTGCTGAACGTCAAGCAGGAAAACTATGAATACTAATTTTTTTAGTCCTTGGTTTGACCTGGCTGGGATCGAACCCGAGCCTACTGTTTCAGTAGCAGACGCTCTATCCGCTCGACCATTAACTGGTATCTTATGGTCCAAACCTTGGTTGGGTGTGGCCCGTTTGTTCTGTCCTTACGGGGTTTCTCCACTACCCTATCCCTTGCACAAGGTCCGATAGCATCTTCATAAACGATGAGTGTGTTCTCAGTATCAGATGTACGTCTCTGCATATCTGACCTGTCATGGGTTCAAATCGCAACGAGTCAATTTTACTGACGATCTTGAGGCAGAAAAATGATTTGTAGTAATTATTTAATTATTTGCTTTTTAGAAATGTTGAAAACGAACTCGAAACAGTTTGGCAAGCTGCCAGCAATGAAAATAGATTACTGATCGAATCGCTATCTAAGTCTAACATTCATCTTCGATGATCGTTTTCAAGAGATCAAAATATAATCGGAAGATACACTATAACAAGTCTTTTCGCGCTTCAATACACTTTGTCAAATGTTCAATGACTTGAAGAAACCAAGTTAGAAGAAAAAAAAGCAGTTACTAGCACAGTTGTGTGCTAAAAACTATTTTACAAAAATGGCGTGGAGATTGGGCACATGAAAATCCCTACTGACTACTAGCCCCATTAAATCTCAAAGTCTACAAAAAAAAAATTTTAATTTCAAATTTTTCAGCAGTTGCAAAAGAAATTGCGATGTTTATGATTCCACAGTGTTGTTTCAATCTGGGTTACACTGTTTTGTATAGGTTCCGAAATTCGATGCAGCTGTGACTATATTGTTGGTGTCATGTACTTCGATGCACTTTACGTAGCTCCTATAGGTGCAATGCTGTTGTTTTTGTAGAAAAAACGCACAAAAATATGTGTACTGTTTTTTTATTTGTAGAATCGTATACCGTCTGCCTATTAAAAGTATTCATTGTGTCTCGAGTATTATGATAGCCTATTTTTTTGAAAAGGCTGATAGTCAATTTGCAAGTTATGTCTCCTTTCATTTTTAGTACGATTCAATTAGAGCTTGTTGCATTTTGTTTCGGTTTCAGTTATTATCGTATTTTGCCGATCTGACATATTATTATGCCTACATTTTGCTTAGTTGCCAATTTTCAGGCAGTAGTGTCAGTGACCCTGTACTGTGTAGCTCAGTTGATATAGCATAGGGCTGGTCATCAAAAACTACTAGCTTTTGGTTCAATTCCCGAATAATTGGTTATGCGTTCTTGAAAGTGATGCTGGACGTCTATTTTCCATTAGAGCCAAGCAGTCTACCCGTCGCGGAAGCCTAGCTTTACGAAAGATTTCTAAACAGATCCCAAAGGATACAAAAGATCTCATTTAGGTATTTCGACGGACGTTGAAAGTATGCTAGTTCATGTGGATGAATAAATTGTAGGGTCGTATTTCAAAAGTTTGTTTGAGTCCACGTTTGATTCAAGTAAAAATTTCGAGTAAGGAGTCCAAGGCTAACTTTAAAATTTGGATAAATGTATGGTATGATGAAAACTAAACAAGTAAAAAATAACAGCGTAGAATGATAAATGGCTCTTTAAAATTTTGTTTTCACTTTAGAATTTGACTTGACTTGGGCTGTGCTTGCAGAAAACCTATCAGCCGTTCTCAATTCGGGGCGGTTCAGAAAGCTCTTAAGACTTAGTCACCTTGATTTAGATATCAAGTTTGCCAAAAGTTGCATGCTCTTAGAACGCTTACGGCATTATAATGTGTCAAAATTTGAAAACTACAGTATACCTGGAAATATTTGCAAATTATAACGATTTAAAATTGTCTATGTAGTCTTACTTATAATATTATAATGCAGTGTTTGTTTTTTGCTAGCAAATAGTTATTCAGTGTAGCTTATACTTTTCATGCACAGTTATGCCTCTACATTTATAATTTTCTGCTATGTTGTTTGTTTCGTTTATTCATTAAATAAATTTTTCATTATTAAATTTTAACGTTGTACTTTTTTGAATCGTTAAGCTTTACCAAAGTACTACCGGTAGAAACGTGAATCGTTTTAACCCGAAAATTAACTTAAACCCCGAGTTTAGAGTAAAATTTAGGTTAATATCGAAAAAAATTGTTATATTATGACTGTAATGCTTAATATAAAAAGATGGTACTAATTGTACTGCTTGTACCGGTGTCTGGTAACGGTAAACCGAGAAGTTGCTTGTATAGTTCAAACAAACACGTTTGTTTAATTGTTGCAAGACTGAATTACCTCCGAAATTTGTAGCTACTTTGAGCTTAAAAACTCTGCCATATTGGCAATTTTGAATGGACAATTATTGGTTCTCTTATTATGGCAAACCTTTTAAAATGTCAAGCTTTATCAAAGTCTTCACATAGATTTATACTTCGTACGTCGGGAAATTGAATTTGCTCACCGAAGGATCGAACCAGAGTGTCAGAAACTGACGTTTGGCAAAATTTTGCGGAAAAACTTTGATTATTATTATGACATGACGCAATAAATTTCAAGTTAAGACAAAACCTTTGGAAGTACACAGACGATTTTGCTTTCCAAATAGCTAACAACTCTTAACAAAACCCATTTTACAAATGCAATAGTAAATTCTATCCAGCTGTATGTTTGGCCACTGTCTGCAAAATATTTCATTATTTTCTGCCAACTGTAAAGTTTTCAAAAGACCTTAAAGCAGTCCTAGTCGGTTTTGTTAAACATTAGCAAGTGAATTTTAAGTGTATGGGAGTTGGGCTTAGAACCAGTTGAAAAGTAGGGGAGACTATTAAATCTTGAATTAGTGAAGCATTTTAAAACCACCGCAGTTTCAGCTTATCCAGACGTGCAGAAAAGATTTAATAGTACTAAAACGTGCACTTATACATGCAGGTTAGAATTAAAGCAGATCGCAGTCGGTAGGTAGCGACTGCTGAAGCCACTGATGAAGTGATTGATCCTCTATCCGACTGTCATGACAAAGCAGTGGTGGCGCAATTTCTTGGACAAATCTGCACCCGTTTAAAAGTTAAATGAAAACAGTATTTTTGTTATTGACTTGACTTCTGACCAGTAGCACCAGGGTGAGGGGGCTAAGAGAACTTCAGCCCCCCACCCCTTTTAGATAAATCACTCGAAAATTTAAACCAAAACTACAAGCGTTAAACATGTTTAGGACTCAACCTTTAAGTAAGGAGGGAGGTGAAGAGGCTGAGCAATTTAACTCTTTCAAATGGCTCTGAAAACCTGTAAAATGTGATTCAAATATTGTTAACACTTTTTGAAAACAGTTGGAGTTAAGCCATGTTGAAATCTTGAACTACCCAAGATCGCGTTTCAATTGAAACAATGTATTGGTGTACATAACCAGTTATGATTTAGAAGCGAAATCCACTGCCAATGGACAACGATTTGGTCAATTTCAATCAAAACATAATTGTTTTGTAGAAAGTTTTTTGTTAAAATTTTGAAGATTCTGTAAAGCGTAGATAGGCTGTTACACGTTGATCTGCAACGAATCCCGCAGCAGTAAACAGTTTTTTTAACGTTTGCTAGCCTTTACAAAAAATAACATTGTAGAGCTTAATTTTTTAAATATAATATGAAATAACTTTAGATCAAAAAAATCTATATTTTTATACTAAAAAATGATATTTTAAACTTTGGAGCATAAAAATTGGTCTTGAGAAACCGTCATTCTATTTGAATAAGAAAATGTGCACAACAGCTTTGGCTCTTTTATTCTAAGTGAAACTATTTTAAACGTTTTGGCTTAAATGCAAGATAAATGTGAAAAAATTGTTTATGAATAGTTTTTCAAAGATAAATTTGATGTAGGCCTATAGGCGGCAATGGCGGAAATGACCCCATGTCAATTTTTTTTTTTTTTATTTCATTATAAGGAAAGGTTTTGAATTCACGCGCGGTGTGTGTACAATTTAAACAACTAATGCTTCCCAAGAGAAAATCGAAGTTTGGAGTTTTTGATAATTTAAAACCATTATCTTTTGATGATCAAATTTGGTTATGTTTTCATTTCTTTCATGTTTATTTTAAACTTGCACCAAACAGCCAGTATTGCATAATTGCTTGCAGCGAATCAAGACAAAAGGATAACAAAGTGTACAGCACAGCCAGATTATTTCTACAAAGGTCCAAAAGCAATCAGCGTCCTAGTTTCTTCAACATCAAACGCTTTCAATGAGTTTTCGCTCAAGATCCGATGAAGGATTGAAAGCAGCGGCACTACTGTGATTGCAGTTGCCTCGTCGTATGGTCGGCAGCATATAAAAAGCTGCAAAAAACAAACAATTTCATACTTGCTCCACTGACATTGAAAGCAGTTTTGCAGTCTATAGGTGCCGTCGAAAGTAGAATTTTTCAGAGCAGCAGCTAATCGCCGAAAAAAAATACGGTAATTTTAGCACTAGTTTAAGATTTCATGCATACATACAGCTTGAAGTTTTTTATTTATCTTAAAAAGAATTACCACAGTAAAGTCTAGCCAAGCGATTTGCACAAATTTTTTTCAACTACTGTATATTATGTATGAGTTGGAGATCTTTTGAATTCAGCTAGACACTACCGGTATCTTGTGGCTGGAGAAGAAAGCTTTTTGGTATAGTTATAAAACTGGAGTAAAATGAAGAAAATTATACATGCAAATAAAGTGGTTCTCGGGCCATTTTGTGAAACTGAATAAAGTCAGGCAAATTTTACATTTTTTAGATGGGTTTTTACATATTCAGTCAATAACCACTTGCCTTTGCCAGAAAAGAGCGAAGGGACTTTCGGTCTACGTCTTCAATTTACCCAACTATTTACCACTCACGATGGAGGCTTCACCTGCCCCTTTCAATCCTAAACGTCAAGCAGGGAAGCTGTTGACCCGAGCGAGATTCAAACCAGAGTCTACCGTTTCAACAGCAGCAGCAGACATCTCTCAAAACACCGATCTCTTGATTGAGTGATTTTTTGTTTTTTTTTGCAATTTTTGCTAAATTCAATTATTAAATTTTTCCATTCTTTGAAGTGGTAAAATAATTGTCAAAATTACAGACTCGAATTGCAATGGTTGCTTTCCCAGTTGAAAGGTTTTAACATACCGGTATATATTTAGTTCAAAGTTCAGTTGTCCAAATAGTTTATTTATAAAATAAATTATAGTAAAATACTTTTAAGGTCTTTTAAAAATTATATTGATGCAAAATGACAAGTTTAAACGAAAAAAGCAGTAGTGGAGAAGAAAGTTTTTCCGAGTCCAGCGTCAAATTTCCGGGATCTCGAAAGTTTACAATCGGTCACATGACTAGTTACTTGCGACCCAAAAAGTCAAAACTTTCAAAACCAAAGGTAAGTACTACTACTACTACAGTATTTAGCAAATAGGTTGATGTGTGTTTAACTTAATTTTGAAATAGCGATTATCTTGTGTGGGTTTTTGTAAAAACAAGCGTAAAGTGGGCCTTCATTTGAAATAGGCTATTATTTAAATAATCCGGAATATTTTTCTGAACACGTTATCGAAAGTTCCGTCCAGAAATTCCTCACCGTTCTTGAGATATCCTCTAAAATCCGCTAATACTCCGCTAATCCGTGACGTCACTTGCCCGAGTTTGGCTGAGTTTGTATGGGCTGTGTAAGGTATAAAGTAGGTAGGCAACATGTTTATCCTTGTCTAAATTAAGTGAATTATACCCTATTTTATTCAAAACTGTTGCCTACCTACTCTATACCTTACACAGCCCATACAAACTCAGCCAAACTCGGGCAAGTGACGTCACGGATTAGCGGAGTATTAGCGGATTTTAGAGGATATCTCAAGAACGGTGAGGAATTTCTGGACGGAACTTTCGATAACGTGTTCAGAAAAATATTCCGGATTATTTAAATAATAGCCTATTTCAAATGAAGGCCCCCTTTAATACATTGCAATTCCATGATTAGAAATGAGAAAAATGCTAAATAAGCTTGCATAAAGTAAAGGCGCCTTTTTGCGTATAATATTTTAATATCGCTCTACTTTCTCTCCCACATCACTGCAAGTTCTTTCTACGAGCAGATTTTCCTGTAGAAGTTTCATAGAATCTTTCATAAAGCATAAATTTTCAGGATCGAAGTCGGTGAAATTTGATTGATAATATGCAGCCTTCAAAAATGACTGTAAAATCAGTGCAATGTTATAGTTACAGTATGTTCCAGTATGTTACAGTTACATGCAGAATTTAATTTACATTTCCAGAAGATAACAGGACATAAGTGCGATTGACGTATGCAAAGAATAAAAAAAAATTGCATTCTCTCAGGGGCGTATTTGGGTTTGGGTCGCCAGGATAGTATTATTAGCATAGAATAGTATGCAAAATTGCGGCATGGTCCCCCTCTTTGTAAGTTGGGCAGAAGGTTTGAGCACACAAAGGGTAGGCGAAGACGTTTGTTTTTGGCCTGCATCCAACTTTGGGCAAATAATGAGACTAAATTTGAGTGAAGATCTTTTTTTTGCTCTTCACCTAATTGAGGGCAAAAAATCGGACTAAATTTGAGTGAAGACCTTTTTTTTGCTCCTCACCTAATTTTGGACAGGAAAATCGAACTGATTTTGGGAGGAGCAATTTTTTATTCTGATCTTTGTTCTCAAATTTTCTGAAGCTCGTGGCCCCCCCTTCTCAAAATCCTGCGTACGCTACTGCATTCTCTTGTCCCTCGTCGTGACACGGACCTAAGATTATCTTGCGTAAATACCCTCACCCCTGCAGAGATCTTTTAAAGAGATAGTGCTGTATTTCGCTTTTATTGAAAAAATGAGAACTACTTGAGGTAATAAAGAGATGTCCCAAACCTTTTTCCACAATTTCCTTTATTCGCGAAAATACGATTTAATCCGTTTGACTCCGTACCATTGGCTACCCTGCATTTCGCAATTTTGTGACATCACAAATGACATTATTTTGCAAAAAATTTTGCAGACTTAAAAACGCAATTACCAATTGGTAGCAATGAGTACTTGAGTAGCCTACAACCAAATCTGAAAATTTGGCTGCTTCTCCTGAAACCTGTAGACTTACTGATCTGCAGTAGGCGTTTTGTGATGTCACAAAATTGTGAAATCAGGATTGCCAATGGTACGGTGTCAAACAGATAAAAACTTATTTTTGCGAATAAAATAATTGTGGAAAAATGTTTGGAGCACCTCTTTATTACCTCAGGTAGTTTTCATTTTTTTGCAGAGTACTTCCATGGTTTACCGCAGTGACGGATCATCGTTCAACATTTCTGAGGAGGAACGATCGGACTCCTCCTACTCTTTTCCTTCTTCTTACGGACTGGAGGAGTGCTCCTGTGAGCGGGTGGGGTCCAGCTTTGTCCTTCACAGTGGAATATGCAGCATCAATTATTGCGGAAGTTCCGTTGCCATGAGAAGTTGTTTAGAAAAAAGCATTTCAACTCCGTCAAACCTGTTTTCTAAAAGTAAATACTCGCCAAGAGAAACCAGCAAAATTGGCTTCCACCGGTCCACAATCGACTTGAACTGTTCTCTCACAGACATATCAATGGAAGCCGACTCAAGCCTCAAACAAGGTCAAAAACTGTGGTAAGATTTTCATTCTAGCTATTTGTTAATTTTTTTGAGATTTATCCGTGCGTCTTTTCAATGGCTTGACGTCTTGAATTTATACTTTTGAAAACCCGGTCTACTATTTGGCGTAAGATCTTGAGACCAAAATGACTCGAAGACCGATAGGTCCCTTGGCTGTCTTCCGGCCAAGGCAACTTACTGAATAAAGGCGTAATTACAACTGAGCGAATAGTTTGTTATTTTAAACATAAACCTGATAAGGCCTATAGCGTGCCAATTAGCGAATACCTCCTGAACCGCGTAAAGATTGTTAACACAAAAAAGGATTACGCTTCTACGCGTACGATATTGCTACACGATAAATCAAATTTAATACGATCTCTCGCCTGACCAAAGTTGTAAACTAGCCGACTAGTACAAGCCCAAACCCGAAAGCAAAAGACGGAACCCGGGCCAAACCCAAAAAGCGATTTGAAGTCAAAACCAAGCCCGAAAAAGCTCGAAAGTTATGTCGAAAAATGTGTACGGTTATTGCTCGTTATGCTGTTTACAGCGTTGCCGATTTTTGTTGAGCATTGGGGGGGATAATTTGCAATTTTACCCCAATTTTGCCCTATATTCAACATTGGGGGGATGAAGCTCGACCACGAGTTTTTTCACGGAAGCGAATTAAGTGAAGACCAAAAACTAAAAAATAAAAAATGGTCTTCACCGAAAATTAAAGAGTTTCTGTCCCCGAAATCACGTGAAGACCAAAAAAAATCCAAACATTATCCAGCGCTCAGATGCAGACCATAGTCAAATTATTGGGGAGATATATCCCCACATCCCCTTCGGGTTTCGGCACCCCTGGCTGTTTAAATAAAACTACTCGTCGCTGATAAATTGTAATGCAATATAATAATAATTGCGTAATAATAAAATAATCATATGTTGCTGAAACAAAGTCGTCAATCAGGGTTGTAAATCGATACTATAGGTAGGCTAGCCTACTAACTGTTCTTCCGGTAAAAGGCACACGATTAGTATTACGCTAATTTATTACCTTGACGTTTCGCTCAACTGAAAACGCCGAGCATCTTCAGAAGTTGAGTTGGAGGAGTGTCGAGCACTTTTCCAATACTAGCACAAACAGTACATATCGCAGATAAGTTACATTTTTATTTTGTTGTAACTTATCTGCGATATGTACTGTTTGTGCTAGTATTCCACTCCTCCAACTCAACTTCTGAAGATGCTCAGCGTTTTCAGCTGAGCGAAACGTCAAGGTAATAAATTAGCGTTATGCTAATCGTGTACCTTTTACCGGAAGAACAGTTAGTAGGCTAGCCTACCTATCGTATCGATCGATTTTCATGCCCGGTAGACCAGATGGTTCTAGAAACCACTCTTATTCAGTTTTTGAATTTATAAGGAGGGTTGCAAAGTTATTTTAATTATGCTTTTGCAGCATCTAAAAGGCTAAAACACTAGGCAAGTACGTAAGTCAAGCCCGAATTAAGACCGACATTTTGTCAATCTAAAGCCCTATTCTGTCCTGAACCCGACTCGAACCGAAAAGCCCGGCCCGACTTACAACTGTCTCTGCCCCTAACCCATTGCGTTAATTTTCCTCTTTAATCACCTAGTTTTGTCAGAGTTTTATTGTTTAAATCTAAGTCAAAGATGTTTGATATTCTTTGAAATTTAGAAATCAAAATTCATTTTAAATGAGGGTTTTGAATTTTATTTATTCCTTGTTTCTTGTGAGGAAGAAATCGGGTAAAACTGGGAAGTAATTTGGGAAAATGATTTACATCGTAATCAAAAGTAAGGAAGACCAGAGTTTGGCATAGATGGGCAAGGTAATGCGAAACGTTAGCTTCGTTAACCACTAGTCCGTTAACAAACTTCATATCTCCGTTAAAGTTAATTCGTTATTTTCAGCTTTAATTAACGGAAGTTAATAAAGTCCGTTAATTCGTTAACATTTTGAGTGTAGTTTATTGAAATTTCTTTTTATTCACTCACTTCCAGAACACGTAATGACACTGTTGAGCTGATTGGAAGAAAAAACTTATTGCTATGGTGGTCTTTTTGTGTTTTACACTTTGCAGTCTAATCTAATTTCAAGATAAAAATAGGTTCAAATGCACTTACGAAGCTGCGATTGGATAAGCTTCGGAAATTGGAACAGCGATAATTAATAGACCTATGAGGCAGCAGCTTGATATTTGCCACAAAAAAAAGAGCTCCTTTTTCGCTTTTTCTATGAAACTCGTGCTAATACGCAACAAGTGTTACCAGCGCAAACTGGTTTGTACCGGTACGATAATGAATGGTGCAAGAAATTAACGATGAAAACCTTGACGAAAGTTAAGGAAACTTAATGGAAGTTAATTTAGTCCGTTAACGTAAAAAAACTTTTTGACGAAATAACGAGTAATGAAAAAATTTGCCTTATTATTAACGGATTTGCGATTAAAGGATTTGTGCCCACCTATGGATTTTGCGAGACACAAGAGACGTGGTTGAGCTAACGCAATGCTGCAAAAAGTTTTTTGGTAACGCATGTACAGTAATTCAGATATCATTATTCAAGAATTGATTGAAAACCATAGAAATCTTCTGTTATGTTTCGTATTTTTACAGGTTTCAATTCCTAAAATGTCAGCGTTGTTTGCTGCAGGTCTGAAAAGATAAAAATTGTTTATGTGCTGTTTCTTTGAAGCTTGTTTGATTAACGGAGGAAAGCTTTTTGATGTTCCTTCTCTGATAAGACGAGAAATAACCCTAAATTTCTTTTCCAAATAATAAACATTTCGAATAAAGGAAATAATTTATTTATGCCGGCCTTTGATTTGGACTCTCATTGATGTTGACAACCTAATTTTTTGTTTGAAAAAAATAAGTATTTTGAAGGGTTCGATCTAGTGATAAAATGCAGCTGTTTTTTCTCTTTTTTCAGGCATCAAAGTTTAATGAGCTTGAGAACAAAGAGCTTCCGATCGCGAATTTTTACTTACGGGTTGTTTCGACGTAAAAAAGGAAGACTGACAAGAAAGACACCAACCAGCTTCAGTACCTTAAACAAGTATAAGACTGTCTTGAAATATGTTTGGCTTTTAGTTGAATTGCCGACTTTCTAAATGCGTTGGAGCGGTAATGCGTTTGTCTCTGGAGCGGGAGGTCAGAGGTTCAAATCTCAGTTTGGTCAAATTGAACACATTTTAGCCAACGCTCGCCATCACTGCAACATTTTATCGAAAGAAGCTGTGTTGCCCGCAGGCGCAATGACGCGGTGATGTGCCCCACTAACTCGTTACACGCTGAGGCGTAATACAGCGAGTATAATAAAAGATTTGATTCTATTGCGTTAATAATCTTTTTTATGCTCGCTGTACTACGTCGAAGCAACGAAGAGCGTGGCCTAGCGGCGACACAGCTTAATACGGTGTCGCTTACGGTAGCGAGCCGTCGGCAACACCTTGTCCGACTAGATTTGGCGCTGGAATTAATCTCCCTAAACCTGCTAATTCGGAGGCGATTGCAACCTCTTTCTAACTAGCCGTCATTGTCGTGCAATTATCCTTGTTTTTATTCGCAGATGGCTGGGATCAAGAAAACAAACCCGCGCAAAACCAGAGAATTTACAAGCGCTTTTGAAAGATAAAGGTAAGTTTGTGTTTTTTACTATATTGAGAAGATAAGACATATTTTTAAATAATCAAGGCCAAAAGTTTTGCCCTTGAGACCGAATTCTATCCTTAATCCATACCACACTCGGTTACAACCATCACCATGTTCTTTGAAGGTCATTTTTAAGAGAATATTTTGCACCCTCTATAGCATGGCCCATTGGCCCTCTTAATGTTTTTATTTCACTAAATACTTCAAAATTAAGCTTAGTGTATTTGCATACCAATGTTGCCTATTTTTAGATAAGTGAAACTTTCTATTCATTAGAAACTTTGTATTCTATTTATTAGATTTCTGATTCCTTAAAAAAACATATTAGTTTCCTCTGACCACTAATTTTTTTAGCCTCTTTGACGTAAGCAAAGTCTCAAAAAGTTAGATTATGTAAGTCAAAGTTATTTTGCATTTTTGCAGGTCAAACGCAAGCTTTTCGAAAGTTTTTAGAAAACGAGTTTAACGAAGAAAATCTAGATTTCTGGCTGGAAGTAGAAGCTTACAAGAAATCCCACAAAAAGAAACAAATAAAACTATCGAAGATCATTTACGATAAATTTGTTGATATCCAATCAATGCGAGAGGTAAATTGACATTATTATGACATCTTTGATAAATTTAACCCATTAAAGCCCGAATTATATTCCCATAGGAATTTTATTGTGATATTGTAATTCTTGGCCAGTTTTGATGTACAAAAAAATATTTTCCAACCAAAAGTGGATAATGATGTCGTTTTCTTGTTTTTTTATTTTGTCCTTTTAAAAGGACAATGGGCTCTTAGTACCATTAAAGTTTCTAATATCCTTCAAATGTTCTAATATTTCTTTTGAGCCAAACTACTGTTTGAAAGTATGGTAAATTACCACACGCACTCGTTTTTTAGAGAACCAAACCATGGGTGTATCCAGGGGGTCTGGGGTCCAGCATCTCCCACATTTGGGAGTGGGGATCCAGCGCCCCCCAGATTTTGGAAGCTAAAAACTTTGAAATTTTGTCTTGAATTAACATTATTCTAGTAAATAAGGCTATGTTGAACTTTTTTGAAAACTGTTTTTCAGCTGAGTTCTGCTTCTCCCACTCAATTCTAATGCTGCCCTTGAACAGAACAAGACTAACAATATCTATGCTTGCTTGTGTTTTTTTGAATAAGAACATGCGTCAAGCAAATATACATATGCTAGGCACAGTTACAAAATAGGGCCAGTGTGCGAAGGAATTCAGTACAAACCAAAAAAATTGTAAACGAAATTCAAAAAAGAAACAATAATACACAACACCCTAAACAGCATGCAACAAACAAAGGTTATTCCGACTCGTCATGAGTAGTCCAGTCCAAAAACACTACTTTTTGTGAAAGGGAGCAAAACAGTCCACATGTAGCCAGACCTTGCACTTTTGGCACATGCGTTGTACTTTTTTGTTGCATAAAGCGCAACGTACTTGCTTATCAGTAGAAACAATCAGGTGGTCCAGGCGGTCGTATCGCACTTCCGGGAGCACTTTGTAGCTTGCTGTCATCCGTGTACTAGGTCTTCCTCTGGATGTTTGTTCCCCAGAGGACAAATAGCACAATGCCACTCTTCGAGTAAAGCCCAAGAAATCCAAAGCATCTAATCCTTGTTCGTTAGCTACTCGCCGATACAGAAGCCATGCATTTTGCATAGACACACCTAGCAGCCATGAAAAAAGTGGCCACCACCACTTCTTCGTGTGAATAGCAGGGCGCAATTTTGCGATATTGTGGTCCATTTGGTCTACCCCACCCATGTTTTTATTATATAAATGAATCAAGTGGGGTTGCTGCACTTCAATTGTTTTCTTTTCTGCTTGAGACCATCGACGCGCTGTTTTTAGAGGAACAACTCCAAGACAGTTAGATGCCATGGTCATGATGCTGTTGTCGTTCCACCTTACTAATGTAATTCCAGCATCTTGATCGGTTTTTTGTTCAAAGCTGCCTCTAGATTTCTTTTTCATGCTGGCTGGTTCTTGGAGTGGTGTCTTTTCAGTTCGGTTGAGACGTATTGTACCAGTTCCTCCAAATGCTACGTCACTCAAATAATCCATAAGAGGCAAAGAAGTAAACAGATTGTCAAAGAACAACCTAAAATTACTGTGTGGAAGCTCAGAGATCAAATCAGCAGCTACTGAGCCTCCCATTCCAAGACCTTCTATGTTATCGCCGGTATTCGCTCCTTGGTAAGGCTCTGCCTGGATTAAATAGCCTTCAGGAGTACACATGCACCACGCTTTGTAGCCAAAACGTATGGGTTTCCCGTGTATATGTTGTTTTAGCCCATGCCTACCGAAGTAAGGCACCATTGACTCATCGATGGACAAGCAACTATTTTGCGGAAAGTAGAGTAACCACTTTTGGTTTAGATCAGTGAATAACATGCGTACCTTGGCATACCTATCGTTCGCATCCAACTGCTCATTGTCTGCAAAGTGAAGGTATCGGAGACATTCCAGAAATCAATTTCGAGACATTGCACTGGCAATAGCATCATTATGCGTATCTGTGGACAGCTCCCAATACATCCTTCTTCTTGGTACCTTGGTGTAACCACTGACTAGAAGGATTCCAAGCAAACTCCTCATTTCTTGTATGCTCGTTTCATATGAATGATTACCACATTGCCTTGCATACAACACCGACTGCTCAACAATTACATTGATTAAATCATGATCGAAAAAAAACTCAAAGAACTCTACAGGTGTCCAGTCTTTGTTAGTAAACTGTAGTTTGGGGTAATCATTCGGGAGCTCCGAAGCAATGTCTTCGTCTACCCATTTCCTCTTCCTCTTTTTCTCTCCACTTGCAGCTCTCTTTGTTGCTTTTCTTGTAGTACTGCTGCTTTCATTTTCTAAAGAAGAGCTTGTTGCAGGCTTTACAGTATGCATGACAACTTCTGTTGGGGCAGCAAGCTGCTTTCCAGAAAGGTGGTTCAAGCTTTCAGGCTCGTCTTCGTCATCACTATCACCATCGGATAAAGTCGAATCAGGAGGAAGGATGTACAAATCAACACTAGAATAATCTTCATTAGTTTCATCCAACAAAGATAAAGCGTCATTTACGCTGTACCTGCCAAATATGTACATTTTAGTCGCCCTCAAATCAAGAAAACTAACAACTTCTATACGATGAAAAATGCTAGTAAGAGCCCATTGTCCTTTTAAAAGGACATCAAAAGATAAGCAAAGTATATCCGATAAAAAAACAAACAAAGACCAATTAAAAGTGTTTTGACATAGATTTACAGGTCCTAGCACAGGTAATGCTGACAAAAAGTTCTGAAAAAATTTTTAGTAAAAATGAAAAATTACTTACATGTTTTTCCTTGTCTCGGACATTTTTAAATGTTGAAAATTCACCAAGTTTGTTGCAGCGCAAAACGTAAAGTAGATAATTTATGAACTTAAAACTAACTTTGTTAACTTGAGACTATAACACTAATATCTGAAAAATAATAACAACATCTGACGTCATCGGTAGGAGCTGTGAGCATGCTGAGAATCCATTGTCCTTTTGAAAGGACAATGGGTTTTAATGGGTTAATGCCGAACGGCTGATTAGCGCTAACATTGTTTTCGTCAACGTTTCTTGCGTTATTTAAAAAAATCGGTTTATATAGAGTAAAATTTTGCCCAGTGGATCATCAGGGGTCCTATCATAGCACATTTTTTTCTATTCGAATTCTATTTAAATAAATAATGTACTTGTACACCTGCTGATCCCATTTTATGGTGAATTAGATTGTTGGGATTTATAGGATTTTAATGCTGTGGTAATCCGCTGTGATATTTGCTCTTTAGCAGCTTTTACCGATGACGCGAATTTCCGAGCTTCATTTAACTGTACGCATTTTGCCTTTTTTCTTTTTTTGCATTTACATTGAAAAAAATATCAAGCGTATTTCTGCTCGTAAATACGCGTGATGGGTAAAAGCCGCCCAACTTTTTGTTGTTGAACACGTTTTAAAACCATGATATCAACCGCAGGCTGAAATAAATTTTGAATTTTTTTTTAACCTAAAGAAGCCATGCTGGCCTTTTAGCTTTGATAGCGAAGAAATAACAATTTTTGTCAAAATATTTTCAAATCCTGAATATTTCTTCGGTTTTTTTGTCTTGCTTTTTTTTGTATAGTAATTACAATTACAGTGTTTGCTAAACCAAATGTTTCTTTTCCGAGAAAAATTCCTTTCGATAAATACTCTACATTTTTGAACAGCTGTTTAGTGGTACAAAACTTTAAGATTGCTTTGTTCACTATCGGATTCATCGTCGATCTTTTGAAAACTTTGGTAGCCTTGAAAAAGGATGTTGCCAAAAAAAAAAAAATTCGTACGGTTTTCGTCTCGCCCGTGTTAGGAATCAACACGAGAATACATTGGAGTCGAAAAATGCGGCGTTTTATACTTTTTCGAGACGCCGAAATTTCCACCTAAAAAGAAAAAAATATATCACGTGAATACCTTTGATTGGATGATTGTCAAACTTTGTATCTACGCCACCTAATGATTGATTATTGCAAAAGTTGAAGAGAGTAGACGAATTCTTTCTGCCGGCACAAAATTGGTTGCTGTGTTTTGATAAAAATAGTTTCTAGAGATGCTAAGTGAAATTGAGTTCTTGCCTTTATCAAAATTGAAAACTGTCGATCATGATAGAGTAGGGTTACCATATTTTTCATCACCAACAAGGAGGACAACTTTTTAATAAAATTTATTAGCAGCTAGTTGATCAGCATCGCCTATACGGCAAAAGACGAACAAAAGCAACAAATATTTTAGCTATTGGTCAAAGTGTTATTACGTTTAATTTTTCGACTAAGCCCACGAGTTTTTGGCCGTTTCCTTAACTTTCTTAAGTAGTGTAGAATCAGCTTTAACAATGTCGTAAAACTGGTTGCCCGTATAACGTCATTGAAATTGTACACCAACTTCAAGATGCTTGCAACTGAATCAAAAAGAAATCGCTTTCTTTCTTTTGACCATTGTGACTGCATCAAGGAAAAAATACGTTCAACATATTTAGCGTTAGTATCCAGAGGTGTAGTCCTCGAGGACGCATTTTGAAGTCCTTGGCCTTGGCCTCGAGGCCTCAAGTCCTCGAAAATTGGCCTGTCCTCGGCTCGAGGACAGCAGTATTTTTTGAATTGTTAAAATTTTGTGGAGCGCTTGAAAAATTTTTTGGAAAACGTTTTTTTTGTGGAGATCGCTTGAAAAATTTTTGAGAAGACCTTTTTTTTTTTCGGAGATCGCCTGAAAAATTTTTGTGAAGACCTTTTTTTTTGAAGAGCACTTGCGCTTGTGTCCTTGGTCCTTGGCCTTGGCCTCGGATTTTTTTGGTGTCCTTGGCCTCGAGCCTTGTGTCCTCGACTCCTCCTCTGTTAGTATCATAGGTGGGCAAGTTAATGCAAAACGTTAGCTTCGTTAGCCACTAGTCCGTTAACAAACTTCACACCTCCGTTAACGTTAATCCGTTATTTTCAGATTCAATTAACGGAAGTTAATAAAGTCCGTTAATCCGTTAACATTTTGCGTGTAATTTACATTTCGTTTTATTCACTCGCTTCTAGAACACGTATTGGCGCTGTTGACCTAACTGCAAGGAAATGTTTATTGCTTTGGTGGTCTTTTTGTGTTTTGGAAGTTACATTTTACAGTCTAATCCAATTTCAAGATAAAAATAAGTTCAAATGCACTAACGAAGTTGCGATCGGTAAATCTTTTTGAATTGTGAACAGCGATAATTATTAGACCTGTGAGGCTGCAGCTTATTGTTTGCCACAAAAAAGACCTCCTTTCTTCGCTTTCTTTCAAAAAACTTGTGCTAATACGCAACAAGTGCTAAATATACAAAACTTAACGGAAGTTAATTTAGTCCGTTAATAGAACTTAACGGAAGTTAATTTAGTCCGTTAACATGAAAAAACTTTTTAAAGGGGTAACGAGTTCATGAAAAAGTAAGTATCGTTATTAACGGATTAACGATTGACGGACTTGTGCCCACCTATGGTTAGTATTGTAATGTTGAAGTAAAACTGTGCGATTTTTAACCGCTCGATAAATAATTCAATAGTACTGCACGTGTAAAAATAGGCCAGTTAGCACTTAACTGGATCTGGATATCTTAACAAAGCTTTAACTTCCAGTAGAGTGGCTGCGACAATTGCATCATAATATATTATCGAATGAGAAATTTATTACGTCATAAACACCCCCGACTGTCCTAGAGTAACCTGGTAAGACGTAAGCTATAGCGCGTGCGCGATATATAGGCCTACTTTTAATTATCTAACTGATGATATATTCATACACTAAAAGGCTGCGTGCGTGGACATGTTTTATCTGTTGATAATGCCGAAAAGGAAGACATTTGGGCATTTTTTAACGTCATCGGAGGACAAATTATTTTTCATTAAAAAGGAGGACATGTCCTCCAAAAAGAGGACGTATGATAACCCTATGATTGTGAACAGCGCAGTCAGGATTTTGAAGTAAGTGAAGTCTAATGGCCGAATCACATTCCAATTGCTTTAGAGGAGTCTTGGCTTTGCAGTTTCGTCTAGGCAGAACTTTTGTTGTAGAGATGGCGCGGATAACAAAAAATCCATCCGCATGCTGCGCTGCGTCCGCAAACTTTGTCCGCATGCTGCACCGCACCGCATTCAAACACAACTACGTTCACGCTGTACCGCGCCGCACCGCAAGTTAAATATCCTTTAAATTTCCACTAACATCAGAAAAAAATTAGCTCTCTAGCTTATGACATATAAAAAAAATTGATTTTAGCGGTATTATTTTGGAGAGTTTTTAAAAGAGTCGCTCTCTCAAACCATGTCAAAATATTTGTTTTTTAAACATCTGCCGGTATAAAAAAAGTAATGCCCTAGCTTGAGCCGTTCAAAAAACTAATTTCTGGGGAGTCCATTTGGAGGCCCCAGGGGGGGTGGTACCTCCTTACTATGTCAAACTATTTGTTGCTTAAATATCTACCAATAAAAACAAAAAACTATCACCTTAAGCTTGAGCAATTAAAAAAATTTGTTTTTTAGGCCCCCATTTTGGGGGGGTTTTGGGGAGAAGCCTCAAAAAAAAGCAGGAGACAAAATTGCATTTGCAGCTCAACAAATTTACACAAAAATTATATTTCGATGTTGTGTGGTTTGGGAGAAGAAGAGTGCACAAAATTTAGAAAGCAAAAAAGAAAAAAAAATCAATGTGACTAAAAGTGTAGGTAGAGATGAAAGAGTATCTTACGACATATAACCATGTGAAATATTTTTTGCGTACTTAAGCCATTTTTGAATAAGACCGCTTTTTGCACCAAACTTTTGAAGTAGTTTTCGGGTCCAAAACCTGAAGTTACGGAACTCATTGCCTTGAAATTTGGCACACACAAATAACTTATGAATCTCAAACTGTTGTCAAAATTTCATGTAGCTATACCAAACCATTATCTGTTATTGAGTTATAAGCAAAAGTCTGAAACTTCGCACTCGTTAATTTTGAAAATGGCCGAGTAAAAACTAAAAAACATGCGACGTGAGATTATTCGTTTCAATTATAGGCATAGGTGGGCAAGTTAATGCAAAACGTTAGCTTCGTTAACCACTAGTCCGTTAACAAACTTCACACCTCCGTTAACGTTAATCCGTTATTTTCAGCTTTAATTAACGGAAGTTAATAAAGTCCGTTAATCCGTTAACATTTTGAGTGTAATTTACATTTCGTTTTATTCACTTGCTTCTAGAACACGTATTGACGCTGTTGAGCTGATTGTAAGGAAATATTTATTGCTATGGTTGTCTTTTTGTGTTTTGAAAGTTACATTTTACAGTCTAATCTAATTTCAAGATAAAAATAATTTCAAATGCACAACGAAGCTGCAAGATATTGACGATAAAAACCTTAACGGAAGTTAACAGAACTTAACGGAAGTTAATTTAGTCCGTTAACATGAAAAAACTTTTTAACGGATTAACGAGTTAATGAAAAAGTTAGCTTCGTTATTAACGGATTAACGATTAACGGACTTGTGCCCACCTATGATTATAGGCTTTCAGGTTTAATCTGCCTTGTGTGTGCTTTCTATCAGTTTTTCTGCACCATGTTTTGGCATCAAAAACAATCTACCAGTCTACCTGATGATTCCATGCAACTACTGTACTAATCCTGAACCAGTAGCTCAAATAATGAAATATAAGGTATCACGTACTCTGCATGCTGTCACAAGCTACTACACTTGTATGAAACTACCCTATGTATCATACCTTTGCCGTTTACATGTGTGTTGGATTCTGGAATAAATTTTGCTCCTTCGAAATCTATTTTGTCATTGGAAATTTGTGTAGCCTAGTTTTTGTATTCTACTACATACAGACATAGGTCTACCAGATCTGAGATAGGCTCCAGACATAGGACCGAAAGCCTAATTCTTGATGCCATAACCTGTTGACGAATAGGCTACACTGAACTAACTCTGTCACTCTGAAATGCAAGCGCATGTGTAGTAGAAACTGTTGTCTAGCTTTGGGCTTGTACCAATACCATAGGCTTACCGAGTACACTAGGGAGGGTGTGTCGCTAGGCTTTGTTTTGTGCCTCTACTCTGATGATTGTTTCCCACAAATCTGTTTCTTCTACATTTGTGTGCTTTTGTTTCATCTTCTCACCGACAGGGATGTCGAAACCCGGAAGGGGGGATGGGGATATATATCCCTCCAATAATTTGACTGTATCCCCCCCAATAATTTGAGTATAGTCTGCATCTGCATCCCCCTAATAATTCGACTTTGGTGTGCATTTGAGCGCAGGTTTCCACAACAATTTGGGGAACAAAGTTTTCCTTCTTTTGGTGAAGACCTTATTTTTTGGTCTTCACTTAATTTGCTCACCTGAAAAAAATCGTGGTCGAGGTTCATCCCCCTAAAGTTGAAAATAGCGCAAAATTGGGGTAAAATTGCAAGTTATCCCCCCAATACTCAACAAAGATGGGCACTCCTGTTCACCCAACGTCCTAAACCTTTCCTAGTCTAGCCGACCAAAACCAAAATCTTTTTGTGGGTGTCAAAAAAAAAACATGTTCAGCCGATCAAAACTAAGTTTCTTGTAGCCAAAATAGCGGATTCTAGGATGCTCCGAATTCTGAAAAAATAAACTTGAACCGAAGGCACCTTTTCCTGTTTTAGTAGCATGCATTGTCTTCAATTCATATAATAGCTACATCCAGAATAACCATTGTTGTTCATAAAGAGAAAATCACCAACAATAATTGTAAAAAAAATGTAAAAAAATTTTTGAACGCGGCGCTGATGCTGTGACGTAATGCAGATTTTAGTTGCCACGCTGCGCGGCGCGGTGCACCAACAACAGCGCGCAACCGCGTACGCTACGCTGTTGCCATCTCTATTTTGTTGGGTTTTCATTGTTTCGAATTGATTTGGGAATATGTTGAGTGATTCTCTCCTGTAACCTTAAGGATGTCGCAATTCAACTCAATTCAATGGATTTCACAATTCAATGGGCTAAAATTGCGTAAAAAATAATCGAATGAGACATTTTTGCATCCTTTCATAATTAAATCCATTCCAAAAACAAAATTGTGCATATTTGGGGAGAAGGTCGCCACATAAATAGGAAGCAAGGATTCTGAACTAGAGTTACATTTTGCTGAACTTGAAATAAAATATAATGGTAGCCATACTGAATACTTTCCTTTTTGACAAAATTTGAGTTTTACAGTATAGCAGAGATCATGCTCATTAGTTTAACGAGTTTCAAAGCTTTTCATCTAAAACTCTCTGATTTTTGTATTTTGCTCAGATCAACATTGATGCCTACACTCGAAAAATCACGAAAGAAAATTTAATTCAACCGGACAGAAACACATTCGATCTCGCCCAAGCGAAAGTCTTTGAACTAATGGAAAGAGACCCATTTCGCCGTTTTATTGCAAAGGACTGCATTAATGACGTCAAATTATAAAAAGAAAGAAAAATCATTTCTGCATTTCGAATCGCCGATGCTAAACTACGTTGAATCGATCTGTATTGGAAGTTGTTTTATTTTAAATTGCAGTATTGCCTGACAAGCTCATTTGAGGCTGAACATTATTATGGTTGCAATATTAATACATTTGGGTAAAATTTATTTAAGCATCATGTATGTATAAAATAACACTGAGTCAAAGTTCTCGAGTTACTACAACATTTTATGAAACACTGTATAGCTTTTAAGTAAAAGAAAAACAAATCAAACCAATATACTCGTGGTCTTTTTTCACGTCTACTTTTTACATTGTCTGTTGGTTTTGGTTATCGATTTTTTTTCTTTTTTTATCCTGCTTGTCTTTTTCAACAGCGAACCAAAAACGATACCAAAAGAAAAAAGGAAGACGTGAGAAAACGATTTTTAAAATATCGCAAAATAATAACAAGAACAACTACGGTCAAATATTGCTTTGGCCTGTTTGGATTTATTAAACTAAGATGATGAAGTGCATTATATAACATACAGTAAATTTATAAATAGTACAGCTTTAGGTAAAAATTTGAATAACGCTCCATCCATTGTGCCGTAACAAAAAATCAAAGAAGTTAAATAATAATTCGAATTAATGAGTTAGTTCAATCAGGGATTTTTCAACAGTAATTTTAACCAGGGGTTTCTGGTGTTGGGATCTCTCTATAGTTCAACCCCAAAACTATACAAAGAATTAGGCTGACTTCTTTCTCGTCTGATTTAACAAAATACTGCAAGCATTTTTTTGTTTTGTTGTACTTGAACACACTTTGACTAAAAATTTAATTGCATTATTTATCTTTTTCATGAGCTTTCATTTGATATAAACTCTATGTTACGACAGATGTTTAGCATTTCACAAAAATATATATTTAACGTAAAACATAAAAAAAAATATTTAACTTAAAACATAAGACAAACGTAAAACAAAATGCAAAAAAAGCTTTGCCTGGGCAAACTGTGGATTGGTGGAAACAAAGGGTCATGAAAATGGCATAAGGAGCGTTGCAAAGCTATTTGAAAAATTGTTAGATTTATTGAAAAATGAACTTTTGTTTGTGCCATTATATAGATCAGTCAATGTTACACTCTCGTATATTTCTTGAAAAGCAAGGGTGAAACTAGGGGACAAGGTTTAAAACATATTCTGTACTTGCCTCCTTAAGATGGGAAGATGGTGGGTTAAGGGGCTGAGCCTACTTGAACTGACGATTTATTGGCTCTGCAAAAACATATAAAACTACATTCGAATGACGTTAAACATTGCCGAGCGGCAAGGGCTTTTTTCTTGCAAAAGATCTGTATGACCTGTTCCGTACTTAAAATTATAGTCCTTATTTACCGATACTTGTACCCATCGACCATGCAAAAAAATGGAAATCATTGATTTGTGCGGTGTCTATGACGAAAAAAAAAGAAATTTTCTTCATGTTTGGTTTGCAAAATTTGCAAGGAGTGGTTGAAAAACTGGTGCAATAATTGCTAGAAGATAAAATAAGAGATTATTTATTGCAGTTTAAGCCGTACTTTGTGGTGCTTAGCAAACTTACTTAAAAAACTTGATTTCAGGGCCCAATCTACATTAAGCGTAAAATCGTGAGTGTATATAAGTGTGTTTTGAATTTAATTTAAAAAATTGGTGCTTACCCATGGCGTACTTTGACGCACTAGCGTACGAGCTGCAGCTGGTTAAAATAAATAAACTATACCTGGGGTTCTTAACCGGGGAAAATTTACCCCATGCAAGACCTAGGAGTAAATTTTGCCTACCGAGGGGGTAAATCTGCTGAATTATAAACTGAAGCAAACTTCAATTATCAGTACAAAAAAGTAATAGTGTTGCACTGGATTGCCGTTCCGCCACATTTTCGTTGCCCGAAAGGAGGACAGCTCCGGCGGAAATTAATATCAAGCCAATGAAAACTGTAAAAATACTGTATGCCGAAAACCCACAAAAAACCGTGGTTTCCGGCCTGGATACTTTTTTTTGAGATCACCGCAAAACTCGAAAAAATATGTGGGACGCCAAGAAAATTCCTTTGGCAAGGGGGAAACGAGACAAAAAAGGATAGAAGATGTGGGTAAATTATACTTTTTTTATTTGGCAAGGGATAAACGAAGCAAAAAAGATTAAGAAACCTTCAACTATATGCTTGCACGCTCACAACTTTACGCCCAGTGTAGATTGGGCGTTACTTAGTTTTATTTGATGAAAAACTCGAACGAAAAAAAGTCAAAAACGTCTGCAACTAGAAAGCCTCAAATAATTGTAGCTATTTACCGGTACTGATTTTAGCCTTTTGTCGAGGAAGTGAACAGGTTAAAGTTTATTAATACAACCGGGCTGTAGAGAGATGCATCGTTCAGGCAGGTCTCACCAACATTCAGGCGTCGTCCAATGTATCCGCAATTGCAAAATGATCATGATCCCAATATTTTTTTTCGAAAATAGCACATGCAGTATTAGATTTCGCGTAGCAGTATGTCTGCTCTTATTCCATAACAGCACTGCTATTGCGTTCATTCCAACGAATTGCGCAAGCTCTCCCAAAATATCGGCAAGTATTTTTCATCGCTTGGAAATTGCAGCACAGACCAAGGTAAGCTTTTATTGCGCGCTTTCAGTAAACCCTTTACGTTTGACTTGTTTTCAAAGGTCACAATGACCGTTCGACTGTGTCCTGTTTGTTGATGAAGAGTTTCGATGATCGAAAGCACATAATTTCCATAATGAGTTTGCCAATAGTTTCCTGTGACCACAAGAATGACTTTTCTGCTTGCTTTGATGCTGAAAACAAGCTGGGACACAGATGTAAATCCGCATTGATCATCACGTCCCCCAACCAAAATCTTTAAATAGGGGGGCTTTTGCGTTAGGTGTGGAAGAAGCTGGTCATCTACCCAGTCCCCTGCTGATTTGTTTTCTGAGTCAAACAAAACAAAACCATGAAATGCAAAAGTTTTGGAAAAATTACAGTTTTCATCTGGATTGCTTTTAGATCGCACCCTTCGTGTTGAAAACTTAGCTAACCATAGCATTCCCTTACTGCTGGAGAAAAATAAACTAGTTGATAAAAAAAGTGTGAAACAACTAGTAAATACTGCGGTAAGTATGACACTGAATGAGCTTGAACATAAGTTTTTGGTAGCAAATTGCAACAGTGATTTCTCATTCGCGTTACTTTGCTTAGTAGCGTCAGTAGCACACGTCACACATCCCCCATACCTTTGCATAAAAGAAGAACATTGTGGAAGAAAACCAGGTCTTTCCTCAAAAAAGAAAGAATTTTTGAACAGCCATGGTCCAAAATTTCGTGTCACTTCGCAGAAACATTCAATAGAATTCCATCTAAGATCCAAATGTTTAAGTTTCACCAAAAGAGACAAAGGAAATAATTTTTCCGGAAGCTCAAAAATATAATTGTTTTGGAGATTCAGTATCTTTAAGTTTGTCAGATATCCAGTTAGAGACTTGTTGCTATTTGACAACATTGAAATTTGATTATGAGACAAATCAAGTTGTTCTAAATTCGGCAAAAAACGAAAGATATTCATATCAATGTGAGTGATATGGTTGTGGGATATGAGGAACTTTTTCAGCAAAGGAACACTCCGCACAAACTGAGGCATAATTTGGCGTATTTGATTTTGACTCAGATCAAGATGGGTTAGATCTGGAGTAGGAAAGAGGAAATTCGAAAAATGAATACCACATCGCTTTAAAACAAGAGTTTGGACGTTGAGAAACGCTTGAAGTCCTTTATGAAGATGATCTACGGAGGGAATTTGATTATCTGACAGGTCTACATTAGTTAGCGACTTATAACGAAAGTAACTCGTGCGGATTTTGGCAAACAAATTATCGTCCACAAGAGAAAAATGTAAAAAAGGGGACGTTTTTAAATACCTCATGAAGCCTAAGGACGCCTTGTTTCGAAAAATGCTTGTACTACTGATGTAAAGATATTTTAGATAAAAGAGATTTTTAAATGCTTTTTCATGGATATATGTAATGGGGTTATTTCTCAGGTCAATGTAACTTAGGCAAGGCATATTTTTAAAAACATCATCTCGAACTGAAAAAATAAAATTGAATCGAAGGTCCAGCCATGTTGCCTTGGGGAAAACCAAGTCATTTTTCAATGTTTTTATCCCTATCTTGTTAAAAGCAAAAGCCATCCTTACTTCCCCAGAACAATTTGCTTTCAATGGAATATTGTTGTGAGTATTGAGAACCAAATGTGAAGCGGTAATATTTTCAATCAGATTTTTGGAAAAATCAATCGAAACCAAATTCGGAAAGTTGCTGATCACCGATACATCCAAATGTCGAATAAAGCAATCTGTAAAAAGTAACTTTGATAAAGTCTTCAGTTTGAGTAGGTTGACCATAGTGGTATTGGTTACTTCAAACAAGTTTATTTGGGAAGACAAGAGAACGTTTGTCCCAAGATTACGAGGCTTAGAAAAACTAAGCAGGGTCAACTGAGTCATCTTGGAAAAAGATGGTCCGAGCATGTGATTGTGAGGGGCACCCGCGGTGCTTTTTTGCTTTGTGTCGTTAAAGTTTCTAGGAGGATAATGAAAACAAATGTTGTATCCTAGATACAAGTATTTTATTTGAATTGGGACGTATTTGGGATTAATCACTGTTAGTAACAAACAATTTCCAGAAAGATCTAAGTGAATTAAGTTTTGATTTTGATGAAAAATTTTGTCCGGAAGAAATTCGATCAAGTTACTCGATAAATCCAAATATTCTAAAGCACGAAGCTTATCAAAAGTTCCACTAATAATCTTCAGTTTAACTTTGTTTGTATTTGGATTCATAAGATACAAGTCTAATCGCTTCACAAATGCCAAGTTTTCCAAATGTTGAGGGCCAAGAATCGAGGTGTGGGTTTCGGCAAAATCAACGAACTCCATCGAAGATGAATTCAAATAGCTCAACAAATCCAAGACACCCTTGTTTTTTGATAACTGCAACATCTTAACTGGCATTGATTCGAAAGAATTTTTATCAATATGTACCGGATATTTACAAATTCCCGAAACGCACAAGTTTGAAGCAACAAAAATTAGCAGATTCTTTAAGTAGCTGATATCCTTTTTTTTGATTTTGTTGATATAGTTTTGTGAAATATTTAAGTATTCAAGTGTTGTTGGAAGATCTGGGGGCACATTTTCAAAAGCATTATTGCTTATATCCAAAGCTTTGAGATTCGACAACACACTAAATGCTGCTTTCTCATACACCCGAGAGGTACCAGCAGTATTGTTGCAGTGATAAGGCCCGTGTGACGAGTATCCGATGCAGTTGGAACTCAGCCACAAAACTTGAAGGTCTTTGAACCTTTCCAAATCTTTCTTTCGAAGAATAGCGATTTCGTTGAAGCGCAAGTCCAGAATTTGAACGTTATCAGATATCTTCAATGGAAGTTTGTTTAAGCCTCTGGCGCTGCAATTTACATATCTCATGGGTTGAACAAGCCAGGAGGAGCTAATATGAAACTCCTTTGCAATTTCCAGCAAAGTTTTATTCGACACTGAAAGGACGCTAGCATTTCTTCTCATTGGATCACACGGATCATTCGGAGTGATAGAAATTCCATTTCTTATAATCATTATCACAAGAGCAACAACAAGTGTGAAAGACATTTTGCAAACTAAACATACTAAAAACGCTGCGAGTTACGAACATAAAGCAGTAGTGTAGGCAAAATAACAGTCTATGTAGTCTTTACGCCAAAAGGTTTATGCCACGAAGCCTTTAATAATGTTGTTACGCCTTTTTCTTCCATTACTTATAATTTTTTTTTCGTTCTCATTCAAAACTTTGATTTTTTTTCTGTTCTGCAGCATTCACTCTGACACTGCTGGCATTTTAAAATAGCCCACCCACTGTATTTTAAGACTGAGAATACTTTAAAGCAAATTTAACACGAACTTGAATCATGTCAATAACCTTTTTTTTCAATAAGTTACTAACTTTTTTATACAATATCTTTAACAAGCTGGCCATTTTTTTTGAAAGATTGCTTTATAGCTTTATAATGAGGCTTTACAAACAACAGCAGCATTTGTTTCAAGCGACTTTAACCCGCATGAATCACGGTCGCTCATGGTATGACTCAATAAAAAGCATAAATACGTCAATAATAAATAGTCCACGTTTTGATTTTGAGGGAAATTTCAATAGTCCTCGGAAGTGTAACATCTGTCGTAAGTTCTGCATCAGCAAAGTTGTTAAATTAGTGTATTTTTGTTGAACAGAACAAAAACAAAATATGCCATTAAACAGTATGTACGACAATGCATCGTCTTTAAAAGACTAATTTCCCCAACGGAATTTCCTTATCTCGAACAATACCAAGTTATAATTTTATATCAATATCAGCAATTTGAAATACACTCGTTGTTGCAGATATTGCCAACACTGTATTTTTTGAATAAATTACATTTTTTTCATTGTGTTTTTTAAAGCTGTAAATGGGCCGATAAGTACAGGCCCGAACCCGAAAAAATAAGCCAAAAATCGGCCCGAACCAGAATAGTGATTTGAAGCTAAGCCCGAAAAAAAACGAAAGTTAAGTTATATCTGAAAAATGTGTGCGGTTATTGTTCGTATGCCGTTAAAATAAAACTACTTACTGCTGACCAATTCTAACGCAATAACGATAGCTGTGAATTACGGTTTGGTAGCACCTAAAAGCTAAATCACGAGGCAAGTGCGAATATCAAGCCCGAATTAAGCCCGACATTTTGTCAATCTTACGCCTGAATCCGGCCCGAATCAGAACCGAAAAATTCTGCCAGTCAAATGACTCTGCTTATTCGGTAAAAAAAAAGCGACTACAATACAAAACAGAATAGTGCATTTTTGCAAAAAATCAAAACTGATCAAGCACGGAACCAGCACGGAGCATATAAATAGTGTCCTCAATAGTGTACGCAGAATTTTCGAAAGGGGGGGGGGGCAGGAAATTTAAAAATAATGAAGACGAAATAATGAATTTTCTCCACTCAGAATCAGTCCGGTTTTTGGCCCAAAATTAGGTGAAGACAAAAAAAAGGTTTTCACTCAAATTTAGTCCGTTTTTTGGCCCAAAATTAGGTGAAGACTAGAAAAAAGGTCTTCACCCAGATTCGGTCCCTTTGTGTGCTCAAACTTTCTGCCCATGTTACAAAGGGGGGGTAGGGGCCATGCTGCAATTTTGCACACTATTCCATGCGAATTATACTATCCTGGCGACCCAAAGGGGGGCCATGGCACCATGCCCCCCCTAAATACGCCCTTGAGTGTCCTTGAAAAATGCAGTTTAACATAGAAAACAATTGAACTTTCAACATAAAAGTTTCTAACATAGAACCATAGAAAAAATTATTTTCAACACAGAAAATATTTTAACTTAGAAAAATTTTGGGACCATCTTGCCCTGTGAAAATTGTTTCAGCGCCGTCACAATAATTCGATTGTGTGTTGTGAAAGTTAATATAAGCTACAATCAATTTTTTTATCCGTTTGGGCTGAAAAAAAAGTAGCAAGACTATGGAAAAAAAAAGTATGAAGTAATTTGAATAAATATGTACCTCATAAAGCACTTGGCGCTTTTAGTTTGCAAATCGCGCATTTCGATTGCACAGCCGAAAGATGAACTGCTTAGAATAAAAAAAACAAGCAATGCGAATTCGCATTGCTTGTTTTAAGTAGTCGCCGTTCTGGTGGCTCTTCCCTAGGCTTCCGAGCTGGTAGCCTTTAGGCCAGAAGCACGCAAAACGATTAAAATAAAAAAAACAGTCGTATTGTTATTGCTGGTGCCGTTTGAGCATTTATATTTGTGTAAAAACCAGGGATGACAATCACATCCTTGACTTGCTACGATATTTGTTACGCAAGAAAACTGCAATGCGATTTTGCGATGCGGTGCAGGTCAGAACCGGTGCCACCGCCAGAGCAAACGAAGTGAGGCGGCACAAGTCGAAAATATTGGGGGAGCGCTAAAATAGACTGAACTTTTACACATAAAAACTGATATTTTACGGCTACAAATTACGCGCTATTTTAAAAATTTTCGGTTCCGACCATCCGGTCGTAAGTCGAACACTATCTGTATAAGCCCGACAGCGCAGTGTTATTTTTAAGGTTAGATTTGAGAAACCGCTAAACAATTTTGAAAGACCGCAAATTTTTTATCTAAATTTACAATTATTGCTGTTGTACGTTTACTAGTAAAAAACTGCTTTATACTTAAATTTCTTGCATTATCAGAGTATACGCGTTTGCGTTGAGACATTTTCCTAAAAATTAAAGTATCAAAACTAACTTTTAGCAATGTAGGCTAACTAGGCTATTCTGCTGGGTAGACAAACCACGAAACTCCACGGCCTCGTTTCCAATAACTCTTAAAACGTTTACTTAACCCAATTTCTACAAATGTACTAAATCTACTAAACTTTCTCCGTAAAAAGTAACTACATTCTCCAAACACTGACTGAAAAAGTAAATAATTAAAATACCAGTATGCTTTTCTCTATCAGCTTCCCAAAAGAGTTCTTCTTTCTTCATTGCCCGCTTTTCCGTGAGAGTTCAAGGGGCAGCAGCTCGAGATTATGCCGCCACACTTCACAATCTTACATCACATCCATCATTTCGCTTGCGTGAAGTCCCAGGCGATTCCATCCAAGATCTTTAATGTAATTGGTTCATCTAGTTCTAGGTCGTCCGACTGGTCTTCTCCCATTTGCTTTGGCAAGAAAAGCTTGTTTGAGGAGTCTTACCTGAGGCATTTTGCTTTCATGGCCAAACCATCCCAGCTGAGATCTTTCAATTCGGAGAAGTAACGGCTTGATGTTGATAGATTTTTGAATCTCAGAGTTACACACCTTGTCAAACAGTGTAACTCCTTCGATTCTTCGTAAAAACCTCACTTCAGACGCTTGCACTTGTGATCGCACTCTTTCGGTCGTTACCCAAGATTCATGACCATAGATGAGAATGGGGACAAAAACTGTTTTGAAAATTGAGAGCTTTGCCTTTTTTGACAATTCTTGTTTCATTACAATCGAATAGTGCAAAACTTGCATTACTGCACTAGCCTTGCCTATTCGAATATCTAGTTCTTCATCTTGCCTTCCGTTACTCGTAAATGTAATACTTAAAAACAAGATACTTAAACTTCTCTACCTGCTTCAGTGTCGCTCCATTCACTTGTAACACGCACTGATCAGGGTTCCTTGAAAGGTGAAGTACCTCAGTTTTGGCCGTGCTTATTTTTATTCCGGCGGTGTTGCATGCATCTGCAAAGCTATATTTAATGCGCGCTCGAGGCCAGATTTTGTGGAAGAAAGCAGAACCAAATAAATCCTCAGCGAATAGCAGACGACTGATTTAGCAATTTTCAATCGTGGCACACTCATCAGCTTGGCTGCATTTGTCGATCCAATTCATGTAAACAATGAAAAGAAGAGGTGACTAAACGCACCCTTGACGGAGTCCAACGTCGACATGGAACGGCTTTGATTGCTTGCTATTTACCCAAACACAAACCTCCGGTCGACAGTAGAATGACTTAATGGCACGTAACAACTGTCAATCAACGCCATACACCAGCAAAACCTTCTAAAGTTTATCTCCAGGAACTCGGTCATATGCTTTTTCAAGTTCGACAAAGCATGCAAAGAGATTGTCGCCATACTCTCAAGATTTCTCGAAGATTTGCTTCAGAATGAAGATTTGGTCTGAGGCGCCGCGACCAGGACGAAAACTGCACTGACCTTCGTCCAGTTTTGATCCCACTATTTCTCGGCATTTCCTTTCAAGGCATTTGGCATATACTTTCCCTGGCAAACTGAGGAGTGATTTTCCTCTGTATTTTATACATTGCTTGCAATCTCCTTTCTTGAATATCGGAATAATCACACCTGTTTGCCAATCTCTGGGAGTTTTGCCAAACTTCCACGCAACTTGACATACTTGCGTTAACCAGAAAATTCCTGCTCCAGTCAGCACTTTCAACATCTCGGGTCTGATTTCATCTTTGCCAGCAGCTTTTCCTGATTTTATCCGTTTAATTGCCGTTGCCACTTCTGCTGCAGTGAAAACTTTCTCTTCCCCTAAATCTGTCACTTCGTGTGTGTCGAAAGTCGATGCCTTTAGAGGATTTAAAAGATCTTCAAAATATTCTCTCCCTCGTGAAAGGATTTTATTCTCATCCGTTAGAATGTTACCTGCAGAGTCCTTGATGGTAATTACTGTCTTGATGGAATCTGTAATTACTGTCAATTGAAAATCTATTTGCAATCAAACTGAAGTGTACTTCACTCAATCACAAAAGAAATCAAACCTGATTACAACAACATACCACTAGAAAAAACTGACAAAACTGATGTGAAATCTTTGATTTTATGAACAGCATAGTCAAAATTCCTGGCTTGAAGCATTTCTATGGGGCGCCAAGTGTAAAGCAAAATGTGCACGTCGTTTTTCTGAGTTATAAGGTGCCAATTTGTGGATTTATTTAAATGTGAAAAAAGGCATAAGCTTCATGTGTCAATTTGCATATTTAATTTGCTAATTTTTGTAGCTATTATTTTGTACACTTTCGCATGCCATTTTGAGTATCGCGTCAATTGGCATGCCAAAACATGGCTTCCCATAACTAAGATAAACGACGTGCACATTTTGCTTTACACTTGCGCCCCATACTGCATGTACATTTCATTTTGAAAAGTTATTTGTTTTAAAGCATTTTTCGTTCCTAATTTCATCATAGCAAAATGATTGGCACGTCAAAGCCATAACTACAGCATACATTTTACCGACGTTTCGAAAATTAACTATTTCATTGTGAAAGCTGATCTAAATGATTTATTTTATATATTAATAGAACTCAATTTTTATTATTATTTTTCGCTATTCGTTATTAATTTATTAATGGCAGTTTAATGGTACATAGTAATAAATCTTGTCGTAATTCATGTTTTTTTTGTTTTGTTTTTTAGTTTATTTGAAATTAAGATTTGCCAAAGTAGCGACAGATTTTTTGATTTAAATTTTGTTATTGTTACAAGCTGAATTTGAACCACTAGTTCTTATTTTTGAAGAATGGACAAACTAAAAGTTCAACAACTGCAACGACAAATGAAAGATGATCAACTGTTCTCCGATTACCTCAACAAGTTTTGTTGTTTGCCTGCATTTGGGCAGCGAATAACTTTTTTGCGCAAGACAAGCAAGTTTGTTTTCGATCCACCTCCGTCGAGACACGTTCAAAAACGAGGTTTCAAAATCTCAAACGACTATGTTCGAGAATGGATAGTGAAGGAAAGGCTCAAGTTTTTTACGAAGTAAGTTTAATATCCCACAAAACAGATCGCAGTAGAAAATAGAGAATCCACAATCAGTTTCGATCAAGATCAGTCTTGCAGCTCAAGCAGAAAGATGTTTTGTGTGTTACGCGTTAGAAGCTACATAATAGAGTGCAGGCGTGCAACTAGGATTTTGTTTCAAAGGGCTTGAACCAAAAGTTGAAATTTTTGTCGGAAAAAATTCTCACTTAAACGGCGTACTGAGCAAACAGGTGCAATTCGTCGCACCACAGACCGGGCCTCGAGGCAAAGTACCCAGCCGCTGGAGGCCATGGGGCTTTGGGGGAGAACTAAATTGTTATTTGAAAGAACGAAATTGCTAAGATTACAAAGTCATTTAAAAGGATTAAATTGCCCAGCCCATTCGGCTCCTCCTTTTCTTACAGATCAAGTTCAAAACACATTTAAATGCTTGTATTTTGGGTTAAACCTTTTCAAGTGACTTGGCTGAGAGGGACGAGGACTGAAGCTCTCTTTAGGCCCCTGGTTGCGCCGCTGGTAGAGTGTGTTCAATTCTCAGTCAGCTCAAAACAAAATACTCCAACAAGCGTGAATGCTTTTGCTTTTGTCTCGCTCAGCAGCATGACAGACAGAGGTTTTATTGCTAACTAACAAAATAACAAACAAAATAAATCAGCGCTTAGCTTTATAATATTACACGGGGTAGAGGCTATGCCTATCTTTATTTTTCAACCAACTTAATTTTCAGAAAAAAAAGGACTGTCTAGAAATAACCCTCAAATTTTGAAGTATATCAGATGTTGGAGAAAGGGCTCTAGCTTTTCATATATGTTATAGATAGCCACTTTATCGAAAGTCAGAAATTTCTTATGGAACTTATATGACGTCATCAAACGCTGCAGTGATGTCATTAGTCAATTGTCATTACTGTAGCTATGGGTATTATGTGAATCATAAACGAACTTGCGTGCAAAATTAAACCGTCTATGTGATGCCATCGAAATGACGTCATTTTCGCTACATTTACTGTACCATCCATCATTTGGGGTTAAAATTATTGAAAATAAACCATTTGATTTTTTGATGAAACAGGCTTTCCAAAATAAAACGGAATTTTTTCAGGTCAAAGTTATGCTGCGAATTGAATTTATGCAAAGCTCTGCACAAAATCCGCTTCAACAAGGTGATGAATGATTCAGGAATGCAAACAAGCAGTTCAGCTCTATTTGACGATCCAAATACTATCGCAGGTATAATTTCATGTTTAAGCGATATAAGAGAATTATGACTCAATTAATAGAGAGAGCTTTCAAATATGCTATTACTTTGAGTTTTTTAACACTCCTAAAACTTGCCCGTCTGCTTAGCTCTCTCTTCTTCAACTCTACTACCTTTACTATTTTGCTTTCATTTTAAAGATGGTCAAAATTTATGTACAGTACAATAACAAAGTATCACTGTATATCGTCACATAATTAAAATAGTTGCTGTTATTATTGATTGCTGCAACAGTCAGTATTTTCAATGCTGTGCGTTCCGCTACAATTTAAAATTGTTGTTACTTGCAGAATGTATGTTCCAGAACACTAAGGTATAGAAATATTGTTATTGTTTTAGTTGCGTATTTATCTTCTTGTCATCGCACAGCGTCAGACCCTAACTACTGGATTATCCACACATCTTTTACTGCGATAAGTGCTTCATGTTTGGAAAAATCTGCACCTGCTTAGAAGTTTCCACTGATCCAATTTTTCTGGGATTTGGAAAAATCTGCACCTGCTTAGAAGTTTCCACTGATCCAATTTTTCGTGGATTTCTTAAAATTCTTGTCCACTTAATTTGTTGCTTGTTCGAATTTCGAAGTCACCAAGGAGAGATAATCGTCGTAAATCATCTCATCCAAGAACCCAACAACGTGACCAGGGTTGAAAATGATCATACGGTCCGGGTCGTTGTAAAAAGGACGATCTTATTCTCTCGGCAACGCAAACGACTAATCACTTAAGTACAAGTAATTAGGTTGTGAATTTTCTTCTATTATATTTTTTTGCAGAATACCCTTTTTTGGACGATATGAAATTGAAATATTTTTGTAAAGCTCGTCATGTGAGAAGATTTATTGATCTTGTCGAAACGTCAGAATATGGACGAAAACTTATCAGGTTTAGGCTCTGGTATAGATTTTTTGAAAAGAAGTGTTAGATAACAACTTTTGAATGTAGCTTTTTATCTAGAGCTGAAACGTGAATGTCAAGCACTAATTTTTTCCGACGCACGTATTTGTATTAATGTCATGCAAAAATGCTGCAAAATTTCCAAGCTGCTTTTTTGCAGATATTTTTGATTTGTTGCAATTTGATTGCATCAAAAGCTCGCCAATTTTACAGGCACTGCAAAAATACATTTATTTTCATATTAAAAAGCTAATTTTACAGTTTTTTGCACAGGTTTTGGACAGAAGTTAATTATATCTTTCGCTGTGACCAGAGTGTTCAATATGACATGTTGCAAAATTTGAAGAAAAAATATTATCTGACCTCCAGTACATCATGCTTACCATATCATCTTTTGGAGGAGGTGTATCTGGGTTGGTTAATATTCTTTAGTTGTAATTTTGTTGCTTTTTGGTATGCCATTAAAGGCAATTTACAAAAGCCAATTTAATAATTGGGTATGGTGACGTCAAAATCACTACAGATTTTCTTGAACCCTCAATTTATTGATGTCGCTTTTAACAAGTACTGCAGTTGTAGGTTTAGTTCTGTATCAAACGACAGTTTTGCACTTCGAGCTTTTAAAACAACGAAAGGGCCATCAAAACGAGGTTAGCTGATCTGACGTCATTGTGACGTCATTTTGCAAAATTGATATTCATATAGTTTTTTAAGCGCTTTTTTCCGAAGTGTTTTGTTGCTTTCTGTTGAAACTCCGGACTGTTTTATGCAATAAAGCACATACTTGTGGGTATATTTGGAGCTGGAGGTTAAGGTTCAAATCTTTATTCGGTCAAATCGGACACAACGTTGCCAACGATTCGCCACCGCTGCCACAATTCGAAAGAAGCTGTGTTGTCCGCATGCGCAATGACGTAGAATTGGGCCCAGTAAACTCGTTGCACGCTTCGGCGTAATATAGCGAGTATATCAAAGATTCGATTTTTTTATTTAATATAGCAATCATTGCCCTTGTTTAAAAATTATTTATTGATTTCTTACTTTTTTTGTTCAATTTTTGTTAGTGTTATTTTGCTTGCAGTTGGAAACAGCCTTGAGTTTTATCATTTGGGTTGCGAATTTACCTTACTGATGCAACATCATGTTTTGAAACGGTTGCACTTCTATTGGCTTTCGAGGTATTTAGCATCCTGCAATAATTTCATGAAATCCAAAAAATCTGTCATGAGAAAGGTGAATAATTAATTTGTTGTGACTGCTCAAAAATAAATAGACTATGTTAAAAATAGCAATTATTTTTTTGACAAGCCCTTTAATAAAGTTTAAATTTGAAGATTAAATTTTTGCCTCCTAATAGCAAATACGAATGAGTTTCTACGTCTTTCCTGATTAAGCTCTTAGACTCTTAATTTTCAGATGTTTAAAATTCTTATATGCTGCCTGTTTGCGAAAAACCTTGGGCCCAGTGCTGCCGTCCTAAACAAATAATTGGGTAGGATCTGAACGTCTCGTTGTAGGTAGACTCCGGAAAATGTCTCAATTTTCGGCACTCTTACTGTTGAAACACCAAAAAAAGGCCTAAACCGAAATTTGGTCCAATTTTGGTCGAGTTTTAGGTGGAGGCCAAAAAAAGATCTTCACCAAGATTTGGTCCAGTTTTCGGTGTGAAAGCGTCGTTAATCAGTGACAAGTAGGGGGAATCGCGTGGTTTAGAAGAAGCGAGCCTACACTTTCAAGATAATTAGGTAGACTGAGCCTATACTCTCGACCTTAGCACCGCCTGTGCCATTAACGATCTAAAATTATTGATTCTCGGCAGATTATTCACAAGAATTTCAGATATGAATTTGCTAAGCGCCTATAGCTCAGTGGCAGAGCGTCGGGTTCGTAATCGAAAGATTAGTGGCTCCTTGGTTGGATTCTCGAACTGACAATTCGACGTTGTGTTCTTGGGAAAGATACTTTACGTTTATTTCCTTTTAGGGGCCAAGCAGTCTATATCTGTGGTGTCGACCTTGCCTGACAAACGACTTGCAAACAGAATTTTAAAAAGTGCTCTACGTTAGATAGACACAAACTGCGTGGTTAATACGCATGCACAAATGAAGCCACAAATTTGATTAAAGGTGCAAACTCAACCTTTAAAGAGGCATTCAAGTCAAGTTTTTCACTCTTGACCAAAGTGTTGGAAAAAACCTAAAATGCATTCTCACCAAATTTGAACTTTCTACGTCTTGCTGTTTTCAAGAAATTGCAATTGAAAGTTAACAACTTTCTCGTACTTTAAAGTGTTCCCATTTTGCCAGTATTGTGACAAAACTTAACTTTAGGAAAGTTAGTTAGAATTTACTAGAAAAGCAGCTACTTTCAAACTCTGACCCATTATTTTGACAACAACACTGCTGAAAACACTTATTGAGAATTAAAAACTTGCATTATCTTTTTAAAATTTTGTTTGTAGTTGGTAACTCCGGCAAATTTTCTAAGGGTAAAAAGCTTTTCTAAGAGAAAATTTAAATTGTCATATCTTGAGAACCGCAGGTCTTGGAAAGCTCAAATTTGGTGAAGTTAGTTTTCAGATGTTTTAAAATCTTTTGAGAGAATACCGAACAAAAAAGATTCGTTTTTAAAGCCCTTTTAATTTGTCATAGTGCAGATTTATTCTTCAGTCACCGGACAGCGTCAGACGCAAATTGTCGGACCATCCGCACACTTACGATAAGTACTTCGTGTTAAAGAGTTTCCAGTGATCCAATGCTTCTGTGGATTTCTTCGAATTCTTGTCACTGAATTTGCTGCTTGTCCGAAGCAGAAATAATTATCGTAAAGCATCTAATCCAAGGACGCAGCAAGAACGTGATCAAGATGCGGGTTAAATCCAAATCATGTAGATGCGATGAGGGTCGTCGTAAGAACGACGCCTTTGTCCTCTTGACCACACTGCCGAATGACCCAGGCGTAAAACAGCTAAAACCCAATCAAAAATCAGCCAAAATTGGTGACTTTTTGTGCAGCTAGAAATTGTGGAATCTTACTCGAGAGAAGAAGAATTTAAGAACTTGGTTTTGAAAAAAAGTGGCTTTATTCGGCAAATTCCTATGCCTGACTGCGCAACACTGAGTGAAGAGAACCTGCCGGTACGAAAAAGAATAGTTGAACCAAAGAAAATAGACGAAAAAAAGTAGGTTCTTTATAACATAATTATGTACTAGAAGTTCATGAAAATTCTACTTTTAGTTACCGGTAGATCTTGATTCACCATGTTATCTTTTTGTCCGGAGACAGCGAAGCGACCTTTTGGTCGTCGCGTTCAGCGGACACCTGCAGGCCACCGATCTAGAGTATTCACATGGTGGAAGCCTCGTACTGACTATTTTACAGTACTTCTGAACGTCCAGCAGGGAAGTTGAGAATATAACTTTTATAGCGTTTGGTTTTACCCAACTGTAATTCGAACTGAGTCTACCGTTTCTGCAGCAGACCCTCTATCCACTCGACCACTGATCTGTAACATCAGCATAGTGTACAATAATTTAGTAAGAGAGAAACAGTCCTTCATATAGATTGTATGAAACATTAAGGCATTCATCCACGAATTCATTTTTTGACAAAAATCAGTAAATTTTGGGCCGAGGCTGGTTGCTCTTAATTTATCACAAATTTTCAGTTTTTTTTCGTTCTTAAGTTTTATTAAACAATAAATTGACATAAAACATTGTTGCTTGAATGAAAGTTTACTTTTGGCATATGATTCATGATTCTTGAAAATAATAGTCTTTTACATAAATCAAAATGGCAGTATAGAAAAGGCCAGAAACTCTCCTCTGCCAATTACTTATAAAATATGGATTTCGCTAGCCCGGTGCCAATACAATGTATTGGCTCGTCCAAACTTTTCATTGCCGAGGCTGATATCGTTCTTAAGTTATTCTTAAATTTTGAAGCAAAATTAGTCTCGTGTTCGTGTGAAGTTGTTCATGTAGAAAAAATAAGTGTTATTGTAATGACATTGTGTTCACGAGGTTGTCTTGGTCAGGAGACAGCGAAGGGACCTTGCGGTCTTCAAGTCAAGCGGCCTCCTAGTTGCCAACCTGTCTACCAGCACACACACAGAGGCTTCACACTATTCTTTTTTTTTTTGCTGAACGTCAAGCAGAGAAGCTGTGAATACCACTTTTTATAGTCTTTGGTTTGACCCGACCGAGAATCGAACCCAGGTCTACGATTTCAGTAGCAGATGCTCTATCCACTCGATCAATAATCGGTCTATACTGTATAGCTACATAGATTTTTGCGCTTTGTTTGAGTTTTGAGTTCTGTTTGAAAGTTTTTCAGATTGTAGAATTTTGGTTCTGACAGAAGTAGGTTGAAAAGTTTTAATCATGCGTCACTTTAACATCGGCATTTAGTCACTGGACGGTCAAACTCTTTGACAGACATTCAACTCGGACCAGTGGCGAACCATGGTCCAGACCAGCCTGCTCAAGCAGGAAAAATCTAAGAAGTAACGCATAAAAGCCATAGGTGGGCAAGTTAATGCAAAACCTTAGCTTCGTTAACCACTAGTCCGGTAACAAACTTCACACCTCTGATAACGTTAATCCGTTATTTTCAGCTTTAATTAACGGAAGTTAATGAAGACCGTTAATTCGTTAACATTTTGCGTGTAATTCACATTTCTTTTTATTTACTCGCTTTTAGAACACGTATTGACGCTGTTGAGCTGCTTGTAAGAAAATATTTATTGCTATGGTAGTCTTTTTGTGTTTAGGAAGTTACGTTTTACGGTCTAATCCAATTTCAGGATAAAAATAAGTTCAAATGCACTAACGAAGCTGCGATCGGAAAATCTTTGGAAATTGTGATCAGCGATGATTAATAGATGTATGAGGCTGCAGCTTATTATTTGCCGCAAAAAAAAGCTTCTTGATTCGCTTTTTCTTCTATAAAACTCATACTAATACACAGCAAGTGTTACCAGTGCAAACTAGTTTATACCGGTACGATGAATGAATGGTGCGAGATATTAACGACAAAAACCTTAACGGAAGTTAATTTAGTCCGTTAACATAAAAAACTTTTTAACGGATTAACGAGTTAATGAAAAAGTTAGCTTCGTTATTAACGGATTAACGATTAACGGACTTGTGCCTACCTATGATAAAAGCAATTGCAATAACTGGAGCAAGATCCATTTCTTGTCCAGACTTAACGTTAAAACACTCGTAGGAGATGAGGCGGGGTAAGGGGGGGGAACAAAATTATCGTTTTTTGATGCAGACGAATTAGGTTAAAACTTGTGAATTTTTTTATTTTATTATTTACCAGCTTGTAATAAAAAGGCTGAAATTTTACCATTAGCCTCAGCCCTCATTAGCCCATTTATGGAGCCAGTTTGATCATGTTATTGCACAGTTAATTTCTACGCCACGTTTTAAAAGCATTAATTTTTACTTAAATAGACCTAAAATAAAGTTATTTTTGCAAAAAAATGCAAAATCTCCGAGCGCTGGGAGCTCAGACCCCATAACTACCTCCACATTACAAATTTTTGATTACGTTCCAGGCTAAACTATCAGCCGATATTCAAAAATTTATTTCGGAATAACACAGGGTGGCTGGTTGCACTGAAAGCTATAAACTGAAACGGAAAATCGTACAAAAGCGGTTGCAAAAGTACAGTATTATATTTTAAGCGGACCTACCCAGCAAAAATTTCTGTATTCCCTCCTAGGACCCAGGCCTACTTTGAACACTACCTCTGATCTGTTGTCAGTTAATCACATAAGCTGAAAATACATTTTTTAAATATCAACAAAATTTTAGCCACTTTAGTGTTTTGTTATGTTTTTGTCTACAATCTTTCCAAATTGCAACGTGACTTTTAATCACAAGGTTCCAGCAACAAAGCAAGAGGTGTCTTTTGCCTAATACAATTTTAATGCTTAGAAAGGAGCCTATAAAATTTGAGAGCAAGAATATTGAGACAGAGTATGGTCAATAATCATTAAACGTAACTTTTTAGAACAGCAAAAAAAGAGGAGAAACCAACCAAGGACCTTTCACCAAAAGAGCCAAAAGAAGCAGTTGTAAAGTAAGATAAGATTATATTGTACGTACGTGGATGAAGAACCTGGTCTGTCCACCTGTGAAGTATCAATCCATTGATAAGAACCAGTTGGTTTAAATTTTTTTGATTTGCATTGTACTGCTGAAATGTTTTAGAGATCTTAGAAATAACAAAACGTTCTAGGTATGTATCCTGTAAAGTGTAAACATATTGAATCTACTGTAGAAGCAAATATTGTCACGGCAGCATTATTTTTCAACAATGTTCAAAACTGATCTTTTCATGGTATTTTTTACCTAATATGTGCTAAATAATTTTGCATTTGCTAATCGAAAACTTGGTTAGTTTGTATTGCATCTGACCAGGGGTGCAAATCTTTGTTGAGCATTGGGGGGATAATTTGCAATTTTACCCCAATTTGCCCTATTTTCAACATTGGGGGGATGAACCTCGACCACGATTTTTTTCAGGAGAGCAAATTAAGTGAAGAGCAAAAAAAAGGTCTTCACCAAAAATGGAACACTTTTTTTCCCCGAATTCAGGTGATGACCAAAAAAAGGTCTTCACCAAAAAATAGAACCAGGCGTGTAGCCAGAAATTCGCCATGGGGGGGGGGGCTAATTTTTGGGTCTGTGGGCGGAGCCCCCACGCTTGAAAAATTTTCCATTGTTTTGCAAAAATAGCTCAATTTTAGAGCTATTTTAATAAAAAATAATGTTTTTAAAACGTAGCATAGAAATTGGCAGCGTAACATGATTCAACTGGTTGCATTAATGGGCTATGTGGGAGGTGGCTAGTGATACCATTGTAGTTTTCTTGTTTACATGCTGGTAAATCACAAAATTCTGTTATTCAATAAAACTCACTCGAAGTAATGTATTTCATTTATATTTTACAAAGAAAAATAGTTGGGGGGGCTAACGGAAAGATATTTGAGAGAAGTGAGGGGTAATTAACTAATACTAAATGGCCCCCCCTTCCCCCTTATTTCTGAGTTTATAATATATTTGTTGATAAAACTTATGTTTGGCATTTTTACATCAGCGATCAAATTTGATTGCTTACTTTTGGGCATTTTTTGAAGTTTTCATTGATTTGTGACTTTTATCTTTGACAAATTAGCCCTCCCTGAATATATGTTTCAAAAGATGCTTTAAATCACTTTTTAGTCCATTCCAGCACAAGCAACAGTCTCAGACATAGCCGTAGGAGGTGGGGGGCTGGGGGGGTGGTCGCCCACCCTTTTGGTTCAAAACGTCGAAAATTCGGACAAATAGTTGTTATATGTGGGCCCACCAGTGGCGAAAAACCGTCTCAATTTCAGTGAAGACCTTTCTTTTTTTTTCTTTTCTTTTGGAGAACACCTCTTAATTTGGACAGAAAAACCCATTGATTTTTCGTGCAAAACTCAATGCATCAAGTCATTTTTCGGGTAAAAGTTCGATGCTCCCCCAAATCATTTTGAGCTCCTACGGCCATGGTCTCAGAAAAGATAAAAACGTGGCATTTTCCTTATTCTGCGTTTTGGTTGACAGGCCAATGGGGGAAGGGCTATAGCCCCCCGCCCTCCCCCCTGGCTACGCTACTGAATGGAACACTTTTTTTCCCCGAATTCAGGTGGAGACTTGCGCTCAGATGCACACCAGAGTCAAATTTTTGGATGGGATGCAGATGTGTACCATACTCAAATTATTGGGGGGATACAGTCAAATTATTGGGGGGATATATCCCCCCCGGGTTTCGGCACCTTGCATCTGACCAATCTAAGTTTTGAGAAATCCGACCCAGCAGAAAGGCAACCAATTTTGCCAGATTAGAATAATACTGTATTGGAATAATGCTCCGACCAGCGACTACCTGCTGAGTTGTTATTATAACAAAACAGGCCTAGTTGTAAATTGAATTTAATTCATGGATTTTATTCAATTATTGTACTTGCTTAATTTTAATTATT
The DNA here is from genome assembly GCA_963965965.1 of Trididemnum nubilum. Lineage (NCBI taxonomy): Eukaryota > Metazoa > Chordata > Ascidiacea > Aplousobranchia > Didemnidae > Trididemnum > Trididemnum nubilum. Next base: position 32,128,322 of record OZ014479.1, on the reverse strand, counting down.
GTGCTGTTGTGCACCGTTGCTAGGTTGGTTTGGTTGAGACCACACTTTCTTATGTTTGTTTGGTGCTGAAATAGATCAACACTAATTTTCTATTGCTTTGTTTTTCAGAGTGAATTTTGTAAAAAAGCATAAAAAACGGGAGGCATGGAAGGAGAAGCCTGCTGTAAAGCAAAAGAAAGAGGAAGACTTGGTTGGTTCTACCGTAGAAAGCGGAGGAGGCTTACCCACTTTAGAAGATGAAGAAGAAGAAGAAGAAGAAGAAATTATCGATTCCTCTTTACGAGTCGGCGAAAAGGACTTGGATCAAATGTCCAGGTTTGAGGAAGACTTGGTGAGCCAAAAGGCAGATCAAACAAAAAAGAAATCAAAAAAATCCAAAGCTTCGTTGGCTGAAAAGCGGAGAGAATTTAGACGTTTACTTACGAATTTGGAGGCAGAGTTACGAGCGGAAAAACCTAGCGGCACGACGGAGCTGCGAAAAACTCAAAGCGTAACAATGCCTCCTCAAATGAGTTCTTCACCAATTATGAAATCACACTCGGATCAATATGTGGAAAAATACAAGACCATGGTGAGAAAGTTTTGTAGTTCTTTTCAAAATTTTCTTTGCATTTTACTTGGTTTGATAGTAACCCTTTCCAGCAGCTTAAGTAGAAAAGGAAAAGGAGAGGGCAGTCGCTGCCCCCCTCCCCACACACACACCCCGAGAACAGCCAAAGCTTCAATACAATTAACGAAAGCAAGGTGAGCGGTCAACACTTTAAATTGGTGGTGCAGACCTTTAATTTCCCCTCCCTCGAATACGGGAAAAGTTTCTTTAGTTTCCACTTACATTGCCCTTTAAAATGTCTCTCGATGCTTCTGCGACGATCTCATTCCATTTTTCTCTTGTTAATATCAATCTGACCCTCCTTCCCCTAAACAAAGTTTTGGTTCCACCTCTGTGCAAGACGTACAGTACACTTTGGCATTATGCTGCTGGTGTTCGGAATCTGTGCTTTACATTCTTTTGAGTTCAGCTACTATGAACTGAAATTTATTGTTGAAGTATTATGGCTGACTAAGGATAAATATCTTTGCTTTTGTATTATTTTCAATGCCCAATTTGTGGTTTAGGTTTACAATCACAAAATCCATCCCAATTTTCCAAAAGATGTAAATGAGGTCGAAAAAACAAAAGATCCATCCTATATGGCTGGTTTTGAAGTTAATCGTCGGTCCAAAGTCCAAACCCAATCACGTTAGTTAAGCGGCCATAAACCCTATGAAAAGTATAAATTATCAGAAATCCTAGCGACTAATCCCCAATTGTGGTAACTTTAAAATATTTATTCTCAGCTTTCCTCCGCCAACTTTAGTGACAGAACACCTTCATCAGTCAAAATGTTTCAGTCGTTTCGAGCAAGTTTGTCGCAATTGTCCGAAAGTTCATCTGACGGCTCAGGTACGTGGGGCGCGAATTGTAATTCTTGCAAAAAGGCAGTATAAAATATACAATAAACTAGATGGGAGCTCGCTGAGAAGCAATTTCAGTGAACGACCGACGCATGTTGAACAATGAAATTCTCAAAAAAAAACAAAAAAACTTACGCTTTCCCGTTAAGAAATTGATTAGAAATATCTTCTGAGAAAAGAGTGCTTGGAATTTCAAACATTCTCAATTTATATATTTAATAATTGACGACATAGTGATTGATCATAATACAAAAAATCCTATCCAAGCCTATACGCCGTTGGAACTATGTAAAAATATTTGTCTCTTAAACAACTGTTGATATCAAAAAACTAACACCCTTGCATGAGCTTTTCAAAAATTGTTTTTTTGGGGGGTCTTCGGGGGAGTGGTACTTCCAAACTATGTCAAAATATTTGTCTGTTAAATATCTACTAATATCAAAAAAAAAGTGGCACCAAAGTTAAGCCATTCAAAAAATTGATTTTTGGGAGGTCTTCGAAGAGGGTAAACTATGTCAAAATATTTATCTGTTAAATATCTACTGTTATGAACAAAACTGGCACCCAAAGTTAAGCCATTCAAAAAATTGATATTTGGGCGGTCCCCGGGGGTGTGGTAGTGTGGTACCCCCAAACTATGTCAAAACATTTGTCTGTTAAATATCTACTGCAATCAAAAAAACTATCGCCCTAGCTGGAGCCGTTTAAAAAATTGATTTTGGGGGCCCCATTTTGGAGGGGTTTCCGGAGAAAACACCCAAAAAAATTTTGGGAGACAAAATTACGTTTGCAGCTCAACAACTTTACGCAAAAATTAGATTTCGATGTTTTGTAGTTCAGGAGAAGAAGAGCGTACAAGATTTAGGAAGAAAAAAAAAGAAAAAAACCTCATCGCGGCCAAAAGTGTGTTGGTAGGGATAAAACGGTATCTTAAGAAATATAACCGAGTGAAATATTTTTTGCCGCACTTAGGCCGTTTTTGATTGAGACGGCTTTTTACGCCAAACTTTTGGGGCGGTTTTCGGGTCCTAAAACCAAAATCACGCAACTAATTTATAGTAGTAGTAGTAGTATTTATCTATTTCTGGCAATTCTTAGAACGTAGAAAAGTAACGGTTTCAAACAACCGTTTACCAGAAAAAGGATACAGCAACAAAGCGATGTACGTTATACATGCAAGAAAATAAAATTATGTATATGCAATAATAATACGTAAAAGGCATGGTCGCTGCACCTTCAATAGTAAAAAACTTAGGATTGTTTTTACTTCAACAAAACGAAAGAAAAAAAAAGAATCCAAGTTAACGCATAATTGCCTTAATGAAAAATTTAGATGCCTGTCAGTGTCTCAGTTCATAAGCTAAACACTTTTGATGATGTTGTTGATAAAAGAAGGAGGGAAAAGAAATATGCTAAACATTAAAACGATATAAGTCCAATTAATTTTAAGTTGATTCTAGTTGCAAGTAAAAAACCACTGCGTTTCGAAATTTGTTGAGTTAAAATTGATTAGTTGAGTTGAAATTGATTAGTAAAAATTAGTAGATTTCAGTGTCATGACTATAAAGTCTAGAGGTTTGGATAATGACTTTAAAACGCTATTGTGCAGAATGCAGACAAAGACCCTGGATGAAGGATGCAGATCGAGGTGTTGGGTGTAGAGAATAACCCTAACCCTAAAAAATAATAAAAACAATAAAACACAGTAAAATAATCACACAGCAGCAAAAGCTTTCGCGCTAAATTTATGGCAGCATTAATCACAACATTTTTCATTTTAATAAACTTGATTTCAAATTGTTTCGAAATTTTTTGTAGCTTTTTAATTCTTTTATGTCTGAGGAAACCCTATTCCAGATTAATGGGCCTTTATATTTTGTGGATTGCTTTGTGACATTGATTCTGCAATAACTTGGAAAATAATTAGAATGGCTTCTTGTTTGACGAAGTGAGGCTGTATTTTTTGCAACATTTGTGCAATTTTGGTCAAAAAAATTGCAAAACGCAGAAGGTAAATTATCATTTCCATATTTGTGCATAAAGCAGGCTATTTCTAAGTTGGCTAATAGTTCGATAGTGAGATGCTCATTAAATTTCATTACATCATTTACAGGTGGACGATAATTTATGTTATAGATCATTCTAATAGATTTATTAGCAGTGTGCTGCAAACTCAGCAATGCAGTTTTTTTCCCGTTGCACCATGAGCAAATGAAATGAGAAAGATGCAACTGTATCATTGAATAATATAATATCTTCAAAATTTTAGAATTTAGAAAAAGAGATGCTTTTTTAACTACTTCATAGCTAAAATGAAGTTTTCGCTGCAGATAATCCATAAGGGGTTTCCAACTGAGATACTCGTGCACATTTAACCCAAGGAATCTTATTGTAGTCACTTTTTCTGTGTAGTTGTTTCGCAGCATAAGCTTTAAATCAGGAGAGGGACATTTACTATTTGGAGTTCGAAATATGATATGTTTTGTTTTTATGACATTCGGATATAATCCATTAGCAATCAACCAGTTATCAATTTTTTCTAGTTCATTATTTGCATTGTTATAAAGTGTTGTATAGCAGTATTCACTCAAAAAAATGCTAGTATCATCGGCAAACATTAAAGATTTGCTTACAGATAATGCATTTGAAACATCATTAACGTATATGAAAAATAATAACGGACAGCGAATAGAGCCTTGAGGAACACCAAAATCAATGCCTTTCCTGGCAGAAAGCTGATAGTCAATTTGAACCTGCTGTGTTCTCTCTGTAAGATAATTACGGAACCAGGTGGACGCCAAACCTCTTATACCATAATGATGTAATTTATCCAATAAAATTTGATAATCTAAAGTGTCAAATGCTTTTGATAGATCCAAAAATATCTCGAGTACATGGCGTCTATCTTCAAAAGCATGAACTATTTCCTCAATCATTAAAGAACAAGCATGACTTGTAGAGTGAGTTTTTCTGAAGCCGAATTGGAAATTATTGAAGAAATTTTGTTGGTTTAAAAAAGAAATCACTCGGACATACATTAGCTTTTCCAAAATTTTAGACATAACTGGTAAAAGAATTATAGGTCTGTAATTGGCCACATCACTACGACATCCTTTTTTGGAAGCAGGAATGACTTTTGCTTTCTTAAATGCTGTAATGAACTTACCTTCAGAAACAGATCTATTGAAAATATGAGTCAGGGCATACATCACATTATCAGGTGTACTCTTAACCACAATGGATGGAATTTCATCAATGCCACTACTACTCTTAGATTTTAACTTAACTATTACCTTTTTTACTTCGAAAGGATTTGTAGGATTCAAGTACATAGAATTCAGAAATGGTACTGGTAAATAATCTTTGTATTGAGTAACATTAGTAGGGAGATTTTCAGTCAGTTTGCTGGCAACACTTGCAAAATGATTATTGAAGTGATTAGCAATTGCAAGAGGGTCAGTACTGATTTGAATGTTAATTACAAGTGATGAACAAGTTCTAACTTTAGATTTGCCCAAAATGCAATTTATATTTTTCCAAGTTTCCTTAAGATCTTTTTTTATACTTTCCAAAAACTGCTGCATAGTAACTGGCTTTTTTTTTGTTTTTAAAGTATGATAGTAAACGTTTCTAGCTATGTTATACCGAGATTTTGAAGCAATTGATTTTTTAGCTATAAATTTTTTATAAAATTTATCTTTTTGACTCATAAGCTTTAATAATTCCTGATCAAACCAAGGGTTATTTACTTTTCTAGCTTTGTTCGTTATTAACAGAAAGTTTTTGTTGAAAATCTGATTATAATTTTCCATAAATAAGTCATAAGCTAAGTCTGGATTTGACTCATTAAGAACTTTGTCTGTGTCAAAATTATCCAATTGTTCATTAAATTTTTCTATGTTAACAAAATTGTGAGATCGAAATTGCGTTAGCTTTTCAGATTTGGGCTGAATAAGATTTACACTCATATAAATTGGTAAATGATTAGATAATGGGCTTAAAATTAAACCCGATTTAATTGGCAGTGAATGGATATTTGTCCAAATTTGATCTAAAATAGTTGCACTTTTTTTTGCTAAAACGTGTTGGTTTATTAATAATAGGAAAATAAAAGTTGTCAAACATCATCCCTGTAAAGTTTGAAACATGTTTACTGTTCAGATCAGCCAGATTTAAGTTCATATCTCCACTTAAAAAACATTGTTTCTGACCAATATTTTGCAAGCATAACTCCAGGGTATTAAGAATTGTCTCAAAATTTGGTACAAACATGCCACTCTTTGGTCTCAAAATGCTGTCTAAATTTCATGAAGCTAGAACAAACCGTTCTCGAGTTATAAGCAAAAGTATGAAATCTCACACTCATTAGTTTGAAAATGGCGGAGTAAAAACTAAGGAACACGCGACGCGAGCGTCGGTCGTTCCAATTACAAATCTTTTATATACAGATGACAGTTATGATCCTTTGGGTGAAGAAAAGAAAATTGAAGATGAATTACAAGCTGAAATGAATAGAAAGATTGATATAGCCTCTGTTTTGCAGTCAAGGCAAAAGATATCGCTTGCTGAAACGAAAAGCATGTTTACCGCCGTTTTCACACAAAATCCCAAGGAGTATTTGGAAAGTGCGGAATCCGATATTCAATTTTCGGATGTCTTGGCGTCGGACAAGAGTGCTTGCTCGCCATTTAGATTTTTTTTAGCAAAGCTACCTCAAGTTGAAAGCTTTTGTAGCCTCTTTGCAGTGGGCTTGCTTATTGCCAATGTGGACTTAACCGTTGCCTACGATATTTGGCAGGATATTGAGCAACTAAAGTCAACCTATTTTGAGCTAACGGTGAATGACCTGAAAAGAACTGTGAGTTTTTGTGTACTTGTTTTTGTCTTGCGGTGTACTTTTGACCTTACAGTAAGTTTGACCTTACGAAAGGGTTCATGAGCTGTTAGCGAAAAGCGTTGTTGCTGTCTCGAAAGCATCAGCTAGCGATAAAGTAAGCAGAAAAACAAAAAAAAAATTAATTCCGGAGCCTTTCGAATCTTCTTCAAATTTAACAGGTTTGATCTTTTTGCTCCTTATACGTATAAACGATATTTACAAAAATTTTGTTTCAGCAAAAGGTCTAATTTTCACCAATATGGTCGGCTATCATAAGGCCGTTGAGAGACGTGGTAAGGAAAATGAAAGTACCCGGACAGGAGATTTTTCGGGAGCCCAAACGGTTTGAATATTGATCTCGATCAAGTACCGGTACCTAGAAGTGTTGAGGAGTGGATACCTAAGATCAATTAGGATTCAATTGGGAGAAAAATAGATCGAAATCCGACCAAGGCCCTATCTTTCATTTTGCTAGTCTTCACCTAAAGTTGGGAGATAAATAGAACCAAATCAAGCAAAGATCTTGGTTTTCATTTGGTCTTCACTCCAACGCTGAAATGCAAAAGTAACTTTTCAGCTGTGAAGAAATTACCTCTTGGTGTTGTACTCACGACCTGGAATTTCTTTCAACGGTCCTATAGGGCAGGAGTTGCCAAGAATTTTTTTTTGCAAGGAATGGATGCAAACCGCTCGTGTATTTATTTTTAAAGGTTGACAATTTCATCAAAAAGTTTTTGTCCTTGGACAAAGAATTATGTGCGAGAGTAAAAAAACTCAAATTAACAAACGACCGGCCTTTTCCAACTGAACTTATAGACCTGCAACACGCCTTGGAAAAGGTAACTACTCTGCTTGTATGCAAGTGCGTGCTAAGCTTACTCGGGCGCGGAACCAGAATTTTGTTAAGGTGGATAATCCTAAAGCTAAAATTTGCCTGCGTGTCACTACGGGGATCTGAGGGCGATTTTTGTGTTTTTTCGAAAAAAAAAAAGCAATTTTAATGCCATTTTGATGACATTTCGCACGTTTGTAGAGCCATGAAAAAAACAAAAAAAATTGTTAACATTTATTGGAAGCCCTTTGGCTGCTAAATTACTAAGCCCTTCAGCCCTAATCCCCCCTTATTACTTCCTGGTCAAATTTAAAACACGTTTGAAAGCTTGTAAATTTATTGTTAAAGATTTAATTGACTTGGCAAAAAGGCAGCTTAGCTTTCTTACTCTCCCCGCTAGTTACGCCTCGTCTGAGCCTACTTCTACTTGTACAACATATCGGTTGTTCTTGTCTGTTTTTAACAAGATTTCGACTCTTCCGAAAGCAGCTAATTTTAAAAATATAAGCAGATCCTGTTTATACTTAAAAAAATACATAAATTTTTCAAAACCGTATGTAGTATTTTTAAAAAGACTTCGGAAAAAAAAGCTTACGGGTAATTTCGTAACCTGTTTTTTTCGGTGACTGCTCGCGAAGCGGAAAAGTTCTGTGGTGAGCTGTTCTAAGAATCCGGTCACTTCGAAGTTCTAGGTTGAAAAACCGGGAAGAGTATTGTAAGAAAAGTCCCAAAGATAGATGCTTGAAGAGATTTAGGAGCGAGGTAATTCGGGATGATAAGAGTCCAATGTCCTTCCACTTCACTTTGGTGGTGACGTCCTCGGCCAATCTTTGAATGGGTCTGTCAAGCAAAGGGTGGTATCCTTTAGCTCACGAGTTATCAAATCTTCCAATCCAATCTTACCAAAATATTTAAAGTTAATCAAGCCAACAACATAAGAGACTTCTGCACCAATGAGATAATTTGGTATTACTTTTTGTTTTGTTACAGTAGTTTGATAAATTTCATTGTCTTGATATTTTCCTTTTCAGCTGCTTCTCCCAAAATGGATAAAATACGCAATCGATGAACAAGATCGATTTCGGCAGTTAGTGGTGAGTTTCTAACATCGCGAAATCGTTTGTATTTACAGTGTTAACACTTTTTTTGTTGTGCTCAACTCAACCAGCTCCTTTTTTATATAGCTGAGTTATGAGCATGGCCTCAGAGAGAAATTCTTTCAGAGGGTACGAAGACTGATAATTTCGACTGTGCTCCGCCGGAAATTAGTTGAAGACCAAAAAAGGTCTTTGTCGGAATATTCCCTGAACCCCCCTCTCATAGGCCCTGGTTATGAGGAAGTGGGATGTTGATTATCATGTTGGTGGTTTGGTCTAGCTATAGACACTTTATTTAGTAGACTATAAATTGACAAGTGGAGAATAAAAGAAGAGGATGATAGAAAAAAGTTTGATTTTGCTACGAAGTTTTTTTGCGGTTACGCTTATTCGACTGATTTGATTGGACATATTCGTAAAACGAGTGAACCGTAAAGAAAAAAGTCACGCTGATTGGACGAATCGGCATATTCTAGAACAAGTAAACCGTGAAGAAAAAAAGACAAAACTGTCGGTGTCCAGTCTACTAACAAAGAGTGTATGGTCTAGCCATTCAACCGTAGTACTTTTCCAGTAGACTTCTTTGAAGCAATTGCATTTGTACTAGTACTTAAAGTTTTGCACTTACAGTCGGTATTTCAGAACTAAAAAGGGATTTAAGGAAGCTCTGCTGGTTATTTGCAAATGCATTGTACTGCATCTCGCACTTGGCTTGTGTTCTTAATTATTTTTTCATGCCAACGTTGGCATTGTCACCAATTTGGTCTCAAATTTTGATCAAAAATGAGCATTGTGTTTTCATAAAATTGTTCTTATAAAAATAGAGTTTATTTGCGCTTTCGTTAATATAACAATCAATTTGATGATAGATCTTTTCAATCTTACACACCAGGGCAATTGGCTTGGATATTAATTTCAACTTCAAAAATACGCAACTAGGCAAATTGAAAATTGCTTTTAGGTTTGTTCAACCAAAAGAACTTACGAGAGACGACATTCCTTTCCTGGTACTGTTCCAGAACTACTGCACCAACCGATTCTGGCATCTCCCTTGCTTTTACAACATCCAAACGACCACTACGAAGATGTATGTGTCTGAAATTACTCTATTACGATAGGCCTACCAGCTGCAGCACAAAGCGATCACACAAGATCAGCGACTCAACACATCCCACATTTTTTTTTTGGATGTGCAAGCAAGATGAAAATGAGTTAACCTACTGTAATTTCACGAACGCAAAGCGCCGTTTTTGAGTTCATTTTGCAAGTTTTTTGTCAAACTCGGGCACAATGTACCGGCTCAACTGCTTTGCCCTATTGAAAATAGACAAACGTTAAAGGAGGGTAAAGCATCCAGCTAAGATACTGCATTTCAAAGTTTCTGAGATCTCCTCAACAGTGTTGCCAGCTAAAATTTCATGTTTTCTAAAACAATCTTCATGACATCTTTCATGACTGGTTTAAAAACACCTGAACGCAAGGTCTCATCATGAATTAGTGTTATAACAGAAATACTATTCAAGTTAGGTACTATACTGTTGGATATCCCAATTTATAAAAAATTAGATTTCAACTGGCAACACGGTTAAGGAGAACTCTTAAAATTTAAAATGAAATACCTCAGAAACGATTGGTTGTAAAAAGCTGAAATTTGGTGAAGTATGTTGTATATGTTTCTTAATGTTTTGCACGTAGTCGTAGCTGGATGCTTCACCTTCTTTAATTTCTATGCTTACTGTATTTGCTGGAGTCACCAGATGGTTTTTGGGAAACAATTCTTGATGGAATCTTAAAGTTTACGTCAATCTTTTTGTAGTTTGAAGAATTAGCAAGCCACGGCAGCCTTGGTGTTTTAAGCAAGTCGACAGCAGGGCACATGAAGTATCGGATTTCTCGGGCACACAGACTGCTGACAAACAGAAAATCTGTCCGGAAAATTACGAGTGCTGACAGCAGTTTTCTGGATTTAGTTAAAGAGGAGAGCAGTGATGATGACGGAGGATTTCCTATGATCATGCCACGTACCTACGTACGACGTAAGTAGGTACCACGTCGTATGCCACGTACCTACCGTAACTTCGTAAATTGGACGTTTTCCTTTCGTTTCATATTTGATCTCTGCTCAAATCTTTGGATCTGGCTCGACTGCTGCTGGGTCTGCATGGAGTTTCTCCACGCTCCATTCTTTGGAATGTTTGTGTATTACCAACCAACGTAGTTACTGTAGTTTACGTATGAATTTTGGTTTTGTTAAAAAAAGCTTACTGAAAAGATCTTCGATTTTTGTACTTATTAAAATCTTCTTTCATCGAGAGGCTATTTGTGAAATATTTTTAGGCCCAAACAGCAATTACGCCCAAAAGTTGTTTCTGAAAAATATATTGTAAGCGAAAATTTCCAAAGGCTATGAAATACCCCGGTATAGTTTCATATCGAGTCTTATCAGCATGATTGCATGATATGTCTTCATTTCAACTCCATTTTGTACACATGACAAACCCATCAAAAAGTTTTTTACGTCAAACTAACTTAATTTTTAGTCAAAATTAACACCTCAAAATTTAGAAGTTACTAAGGCTAGTGTAAGTTTTCAATTTTGAGGTTGCCGAAGTCACTTTGCCAAAATTTGCTTGTTTTTTTGGGCCCATATGTAACTTAAATGACGTCATAAGACCTCTTGTAACTTTTTTTAAAGCTTAGGATTCAAATTTAAAACATAAATCTATGTGTAAAATTAGAATCGCATATTTATGACATTATTAAAAAATAGCTTCATTGTTTCAAAGAATTGTCCTGACGTCACTCTGATGCAGTCATCAATTCAAAATCAATTTTCTAAAAATTTAATAAATGCCAACCAACATACTAAATTTGGTGCTCCTATGAACCCCGGTTTAAGAGTTAGAACAGAATTTATTTGCCGAATTCCCAACAAGTTAACAATACAGGTAAAGAAAATTAAGGTCAGGAGACAACGAACAAACCTTTGCGGTTAACAAATCTGGTGTCTCCTGAAAACAACTGCTTCATGCTTGTGCTATATTCTTAAATGTTTTCCAAAGCTTTTGATTGATAAACAAATCAAGTTAAATGAAAGATCAATCATAGCTAGCCACAAGTACACTTTTTTCCAAAAACTTTTTTAAGGTTTTGATTAGGCATTACATGTTAAATAAGGTGATGTTTCAGTTTTTTTATGTGTATACCAAGTTGCATTTTTTAATGCAAAATGTAAATTTGTCCAAGATTTAGTGCCTCTGAATTAAATAGTAAATTAAGTATGCCGTGGATAGAGGCATTTTTGCTTAGATGAGTAGGCAACTAGGTATTTTTGCTTTTTCATCCCGTGTAAAATGCGCAGAAAAAATACCTCAAGTAAAATAAGGTTAACGATCAAGTTAACGCACAACACTGGTACCATCATACTAACTCTATGTCATAGGCGTAGCCAGGATTTTTGATTGGGAGGGGGGCTCCAAATCACAAATCACATGCAATGGCGTCATCAGAAACTTCGAAAGAGGAAGCTTTTGTTGGGGCAAAGATATCGTAGAATGGAAGATCAGAAGTCGTGGCGTGATGTTGGCACGTAACTAGAAGCACGTTTAAGGGGGAGGGTTTAAACCAATCGTTGAAATGTGAAAATGTCTAAATTGGGAGAAATGCTGAGCAAAAAAGTATACTGTAAATCAAACGTATAATTGACGGTCGTCTGGGGGCGGAGCCCCCAACCGCCAGAAGCTATGGGGGAGAAGCCACAGCTGCTGGGCGATTTTTTGTAATTTTTTGAAAAAAAGGCTGTTTTAACACCATTGGATCATATTTCGCACGTATTCGAGCCTTATTTGAAAGTACTAGATTTTTAACAATTGAAAGCAGAGTCGTAAACGGGCCGACTAGTTCAGGCCCGAACCCGGCCCGAACCCGAAAATTTAAGCCCAAACCCGGCCCGAACCCGAAAACTAATTTGAAGCCCAAATCACGCCCGAAAAAACCCAAATGTAAAGTTAGGTATGAAAAATTTAGCAATGTTGCCAGATTATTTTGATTATATTTTTGTACATCTGAGACAAAAAGTACGTCTTAGGCCCGAATCAAGCCCGAAGCTTTTGTCAAGTTTAAGGCCGAACCCGACCCAAAAAGCCCGGCCCGACTTACAACTCGGATTGAAAGCCAATTAAAAAAATTGATTTGTTCAGTCCTTCTTTTGCTTGCCATTTAAGTCCAAAACACGTTTAAAATCTTGCATTTTGAAGTTAAATGTTGTAAGTGACTTGTCCAGATAGGGGGAAGTAAAGTACATTGCCTCCTGCAACATTTTAGCAGTGAATAACAATTCACTCGAAAATTTTTCCTAGAGATTATTGTTTTGTTATTAAAAAAAATCAGTTATAGGAGTACATATACGGCCAGAGGGCCCAGGCCCACTCAATTCAAATTTTTTTTCAATGAGCATTCTCCTTGCTGTAGCTTATTTTTTTCAAAAGTTTTTGGTTGCATAAAAACTGGCGATATGGAGGTGAGTTGTTATTGCAAAATGTGCAACAGATGGTTACGGCTACTAACCATGTTATTGCCCAAGCCGGATTTATATTGAGTTGGGCCCGTGGCACTTTGGGATTATTGCAATATTTTTTGCCTAATGCTGTTGAAGATCAAAAAAAGTCTTATATGAGCTTGGGGCCCCTGACACTGTGCCATCTATTAAATCCGTCCCTGGTTATTGCATTACGTTCATAAAAAGGTTAGGTGATGGCCTCAGTTTGCAACTTTTACAAATAAAAAACCCTTAATTTCACTCGGGTTATACGTTTAAATTGCCTGAAAAACATTAAATTACGGGGTACGGGCCCCCTGGATCAATATTATTGTTAGGGGCGCATTTAAAGTGGGGGCCATTTGAATATCATTATAGGGGGCACGTTTAAATTGTTTGGCAAACATTAAATTGAGGGGGCTCGGGCCCCCTGGATCAATATTATTGTTGGGGGCCCATTTAAATTGGGGCCCATTAGATATCATTGTAGGGGCCCGTCTAAATTGGTTGGCAAAAATTAGATTGAGGGGGCCCGGGCCCCCTGGATCAATATTATTGTTTGGGGCCCATTTAAATATTATTGTTGGGGACCCATTTTAATTGGTTGGCAAAAATTATATTGAGGGGCTCAGGCCCCCTGGATCAATATCATTGTTGGGGGCCCATTTAAAAATTATTATTGGGGGCCCAGTTAAATTGGTTGGGAAAAGTTAAATTAAGGGGCCCGAGCCCCCTGGATGAATATTATTGTTGGGGGCCCATTTAAATTCGGGGCCATTTAAATATTATTGTAAGGGGCCCATTTGAATTAGTAAGCAAAAATTAAATATAGGGGGCCCGGGCCCCCCGGATCAGTATTGTTGTTAATTACTGTTGTATGCGTGTACTGTTGTACGCGAAGTCGCTAAAAGAAACTGAAACAGAAGAAACAATAGTCTTTTTTGCGACATTTTTATCATTCTTTTTTGTGACATCAATTGGGGGGGCCCGAGCCCCCTGGGCCCCCCTCTGGCCACGCCTATACTCTATGTTCTTTTTTATTAATTCGAAATATCATATGACAGTTCATCTTCTACCATAATTTTTTGGGCGTATACTAAGCAATGACAAAAATTTTATAACCCAACCAAACTTGATCTTATCTGTTGTCAAAATTGAGTGCACGCCTTTTAAGCTGTTATCATACTTAAAAGATACAAAATGTAAAATTGTTGGACTCTTGTATTGAGGCGTCATGCTTTTCCATTTTTTGACGGTCAGCTTATTTGTTACCATTTCAGTTCCGGATGTTAGCCCCAAGGAATTGGCGAAACTGAGCGTGAGAGAATATCCTAAACCTGGATGGCTGCCAACATCGACGCGAGTCTTGTAAGAACTAAAACAATGCACTGTTTTCTTTTTTTGTTTTAAGTCAGTAAATTTTATATTGAGGCTGGCTATTGTAAGTTTTTACGAATTTTCAGCCTCATTTTCTTTTTAAATTTTATTGAAGAATAATGTAGTGAGACAAATTCTTTTTTTTTTTGGTTAAAAAATAACTTTTGTTTTTGATCATGATTAATAAAATTGTTTTGCTATGAACGAAATATTTAACATAAATTGATTTTTTGCTTTTTAAATTTGTCCCGTGTTCTTAATTGTTTTTTTTTAATGGATAAGCTGGGCATGTTCTTAATCTGTTCTTAAATTTTGAACAAAAATGAGCTTGAAGTTCTTATAATTTTTTTGAAAACAAATACAGAATATTTAAAAGCACTAATACGATTTCATTCAGATTTTCTGGAAAAAAAACGACTTAAAAGTTTTTTCTTTGTTTTTAATTACAGATAAGAGAATGGGTTAGTCTACAGCGGGTACTTCTGCCAGGCTCTTGTTTCTTCAAGATTTTAATGGTTATTAATGAATGTAATACAACACCACAATAATCACAAATCACTAATCAGCATTTAAATCAATGACTTAGATCACGATTTAAATCAACCAATAAAATCATGATTTTAAATCAACTAATAGATAAAAATTGCAAGATTTCAATAATTTTGGTTATGCTCGTGAAACAACTTTTTCCAACTAGTAACAGCAGATATCAATAATTTTAAGGATTTAAATCACGACTTAAATCGACCAAAAAAAATCATGATTTAAATCAACTAATAAAGATAGTTCAAAATTAAAGACATTGCAAAGGTAAAGTGATAAATTTCAAAAGTTTTTGGTTACAAAGCACCTTTTCTTTTCGATAACAGTAGGCAGTTTTCCAAAACTGTCGATAACCTATTATAGTCTTAATTAGACATATTTACTCTAAATCGCCAAAACCATTTTAGCAAAAAATTGTACTATTTGTAGTGACGTGTTTTGTATGAACTAGTATGAAGTTAAATTTTATGTGATTTAATTTTATTTAACCAATGTGTTTGAAATTGATTTGAAACATCACTTAGAAAGCAAACTATTGACTACAATACACGCCCTCCCCTAAAAATTATAAAAAGTTTAAAAAAATATTTAAACCAAAAAAGAGCTAATCAGTCGACCATCTTAGTTGATATATTTTGGTTTTATGAATATTGTATAGAAAATATTTTTAAAGCTTGCGATATAAAGACAATGGATAAATGATTAGTAGTGAACGTGTATGTAAAGACAATGGATAAATGATTAGAGTTTAGTATTTGACCAATTACTTTATTTTGCCAAGCAAAAACCAAACACAATCAGGCTGCAAAGCCTGTTTTGAATAAAATATCCACTCCATACTTACTGAACTGAAGAGTGTAGAAGAGTTTTTGTTGGTGCTCTGTTTAAACGTATTAAATTATTTTCAGAAACAGGTACTATTCGCTTTTACACCCTGTATTTTTCTGTTTAGCTTAATACGAAAGAGAAAACAGCAAAGGCTCGCCGAGAACGCGCCGATGTATCTCCGACCTGTGCGTCGAAACGGAGTAATAGTTCATCGCCCTACTGAACGACCGAAGTAAGCGTGGCTTAGAGAACATTGACAACACAAGTAGACAATGCTGTTTTTGAGGCTCTCCTTGCCAACTGTCGCTTAAATTGAATGACTGATAAATATTTGATTATGATCTTTTTTTTTGGCCGTCCAGTCTACCAAGATGTTTTGTGCCTATATATTCCTTCATAATTTATCTCACTTGCATTGTGGTACTGGTTATGGCTGCTACTCACTAGTAAAATGTGTTAATGAAATTGATATTACCAGAATTGTTTATTCAAAAAATTTTGTTTATATTTCGGCAACGTGGCCGAGAGGGTAAAGGCATCGTTTTTACGACGACACTGACCGCATGATCTCGGTCAACCTGCACCCTGGTCACGCTGTTGCGTCCTTGGATAAAACACTTTACGATGATTATCTCTGCTTGGTGGCTCGAACAAGCAGCAAATTTAAATGGGAAAACATCAATCGGAAAACTTGGAATACGATCAACTCCTAAGCGAGTGAAAATTCGTCCAAAATACTGTAAAAACGTACCGTCGCTCCCTCGTAAATGGAGAATATAAAAATATGGATCAATCAACCAATATCTATTAATAAAGCTTAATTTTTTTCTAGAGTTTTTGGAGAAGTTTTAAAAAATTCGGTTCATTTTGATTTCTTCCGGAAGTACATGAAAATGCACAGCTCCGAGGCTCCTCTCTTGTTTTGGAAGGCGGTTGATAGTTTGAAGAGGACCCCTAAGTCGGAGGAAAGAGAGGAAAAGGCTAAACTTATACTACAAAAGTTTTTTAGTAGATCTGCTGGAGGAGGTCCGTTATAGTTTATCAGTATCAAGGATATCTAGAATCAAATCTTTCATTATACTCTCTGAATTACTCCGAAGCGTGTAACGAGTTGGTGGGGCCCATCTCCGCATCACTGCGCCCAGCCAACACAGCTTCTTTCGAAGAAAGGTCGCAGCGTTTGCGAGCCGTTGACAACACCGCGTCCGACTTGACCGGTCAGAGATTTGAACCTTAGACCTCCCTCTCCAGATGCGAACACGTTTTGTTCTAGATATCCCAGATCATTTCATGAGTAGCTGAGACCATGTTTGAAGCATTAAGGGTCGGCTAAACCGAAATACATGTTGCTTCAACTGCAGTCAAATCGTGGCAAACTCATAATCTTAAAATTGTGGTTTTGAATAATATCGTTAATGAAAATCGACAAAAGAAAAATTTGATCTGGACAATTGGATTAGAAGAATAACAGCAAGAAGCTAGATGAAAACCGTGAAAAAGTTGGGGGAAGGAGTTTCAGCGGTCATATAGAGAACGAAATTAAACACTCTCGTAATTTTTTTTTCTAATATGTTAGTCAATATACGTATAAACGTATATCCAATTCAAACATCATAACTAAAACTAAAAGTGAAGTACTGTAAATTTCCTTAACCAATAGCTTTAGATTAATTTTATTTGTGTGCAGTAGCGTGTTTAGAAGGAAAGCCATTATTGCTCTTTGACCCCTTTATTGTTTCTATTTCCACTCTATTTTTAGTACAAATCACCAGTAAATTTCTGCAAAATGCAGCAATAGCATCCCCAACAAAACTTCTTAAGCCATCTATAACCATGATTAGGCGATTAACAATAGAACTCTTGCCCCAAAAAACTGCGTCCCCGAAGCGAAGACATTTTTTGTCATTACTTTAATTTCGGGGGCAAAAAACAGCTTAACATAAACTGCATATTTTGGCTGGTGCAAAATGTCTTGTCTGGAGTTGTTTTTATTGTCGTTGGTATTCGCTCTCCCTTTACAAAATCCGGCTGCCTTCGCCACTGTTTGTGCATCAAAAAAAATCAAAAAAACTCACTAACAACAGTATAAAAAATTAAAAAATCATTCAAACTGAAAAAAAAACTCAAAAATCTACAATAACAAGGCCACTCATTAAAAATATTACAGTATAAGTGAGCTGCAAAAAGTTTTTATAAAAACTGAGAAGCTGTATTTTAGGTGCAATATTGCAGTGCGATGCTGATATCATTCAGGAAATAATGATGGCTGAAACTGTAACCACTTCAATGCTGGTTCATGCAGCTCAAGAAGTGGCCAGAAGCATGGAAAGAACTTGGTAATTGCACAACCTAACACGTAAATAGTCCGGGAATAGAATTCGATTGATTTTTAATACGTTCGGCCTCATCGGCAGCGTGCCCGAAGGGTAAAAAAGGTCTCGTTTTTTCAACTACCCTAATTGTATGATCTGGATTCAATCCGCACCATGGTCACGTTCAGGCACGTAGCCAGGAATTTGCTTTGGGGGGGGGGGCTGTTTTGGATACTGGAAAAAACATCAAACAATCTTGACCCAGATTTTAATCGATCTTTAATCAGTTTGAGTCCGTTTTTCCAGTCAAAATGAGGTAATCTCCGAAAAAAAAAAGGTCTTCACTGCAATTGAAACAGTTTTTTCGGCCAACATGAGGTGATCTCCAAAAAAAAGGTCTTCACCGGAATTTAAACCGTTTTTCCGGCCAAAATTAGGTGGTCTACAAAAAAAAAAGGTCTTCACCCAAATTCAGCTACAAAAAAAACTCCAGTTTTGTGGTACTCACAACAAGTTCTTCACAACTTCTAATTGCCAATCTCATTGGGGGGTATTTTCATTTTTGGAGCAAAAATCGGCCTCAAAAGCACTAAAAACGTGGTATTTTGCATACTTTTCAGGCTAATGGGCCCCTCCCGCCCCCCCCCCCTGGCTGCGTTACTGGTCACGTTCTTGCACTCTTGGATGAAGCACTTTACGAGGATGATCACTTGCTTGGTGGCTTTTAACAAGCAATAAATTCTGTGAGCAAGAATTCAAAGAAATTCACAAAAACATGTTCAATCACTGGAAATTTAGCCTAAGCAAAGCAAGTGCGGATTTCTCCAAGCTCGAAGTAGTTATCGTAATGAAAAGTGTGCGGATCGTTTAACAGTAGCGTCTGACGATGTTTTGTCACGAGAGGATGAATATGCACTCCAACCAGCATTTAAACAGTGAAATATTGCTTGGAGGGATAGTTTCGCAGCCAGGCGCGTAGCCAGAAATTCGCAATGGGGGGGCTGTTTTGGGGGACTGGGGGCGGAGCCCCAAGCCGCCGGAGGCTAATGGGGGTCTGGGGGCACGGGGGTGTGGGAGCGGAGCCCCCAGCGCTCGAAAATTTTGCATTTTTTTGCAAAAATCACTTAATTTTAGAGCTATTTTAATACAAAATATTGCTTTTAAAACGTGACATTGAAATTGGCAGCGCAAAATGATTCAACTGGTTGCATTAATGGGCTATATGGGAAGGGGCTAATGATAACATTGCAGTTCTCTTGTTTACATGCTGGTAGATCATAAAATCCTATAATTCAATAAAACTCACACGGAGTAATCTACTTCGTCTATATTTTACAAAGAAAAATAATTGGAGGGGGGAGGCTAATAGAAAGATATTTGAGAGAAGTGATTGGTAATTAACTAACACTGAATAGCCCCCCCCTCCCCTTTTTCATGAGTTTATAATATATTTGTTGATAAAACCTATGTTTGGCGTTTTTACACTAGTGATGAAATTTGATTGGTTGGTTTTGGGAATTTTTTAAAGTTTTTATTAATTTTGACTTTAATTTTTGACAATTAGCCCCCCCCACCCTTGAATTTATCTTTCAAAAAATGCTTTAAATCACTTTTTAGTCAATTCCAGTGCAAAAAACAGTCTCAAAAGAGCTAAAAACATGGTATTTTTCTTATTCTGCGTTTTGGTTGACCTGCTAATGGGGGGAGGTTTATAGCCCCCCCCCCCCCCCCCCCGCCCCTGACTACGCTACTGTTCGCAGCCGTGACCAAATGCATTCGAAATGCGGCAGCAGTTTGGAGGAAATCTAGTCCCAAATTCAGGAAAAATTCAAGGTTTGCTTCTTTTGGAACGGATTTTGCCCCCAAATTCGTGTAAAAACCGAAAAAACTAAATAAATAAATAAAAGGATCTTTACCGCGATCTGGTTGTACCTTCGGCCGGAATTTGGGATTCATTGGAATTATCTGCCACTTTTTCGTCGGTACGTCCAGGACGGTTTCTTTTTTTGGGGGATGCGCTGAATTCTGTTTAGGAGGACGCTAAATCTCAAAAAGATGATGCGTCTCCTCTACAATTTAAGCACGGAATACAACATCTATATAACGATATGAAGATCGACTTTATTTTGTTCAACGCCATTTGGCAAATCTCAGGAAAAGTTAAAATGGTGGATCGGATTGAAACAAAGTGAAGTAAAAACGACTGAACTTTTTGGTATTTTTCACATTCAAGACCAAGTTTGAGTTTTGAGTTTTGACATATATTTTTTCGAGTTCAAGCTTAAGCTTGCATCAATTTATAAAAAAAATTCAATTTTAGCAATACAGTAATTACAAATGCTGTTTGAGTATTAGCTTATTCGTGTTGATGCACTCGTTGACAGCTGGTCAATAATGGATCAGCAAGCAGGAAACTAACGTTGGTGTTACCTACTAAAATCATCAAAGTCGAGGAAACGATCATTTGTTTGAAGTAAAATATCTCTGGAACAGTTGGGTCTAAAACGAAGGAGTAACCTAAACGCCTATCTAATCTCATACTGCGCGACCTTAAAAACCCTATCGATTTTGCATGGAATCATATTAAATCCAAATTTTTCATTACCGATATACTTGCTGTATTGCGCAGAAGCATGTATTAAGTTTGCGGGCCTTATCTCCGCGTCATTGCGCCCGGGCAAGACAGCTCCTTTTGACGAAATGTTACAGCGGTGGCGAGCCGTCGGCAACACTGTGTTTGATTTGACCGACTCACGATTTGGACCGCAAACCTCCCACCTACCGCTCAACCAACTGCATAGCTAGTGTTCGATCCTCTTTTTAAACTTTATAAGTACTTCGTGAGAAGTCCTGTATTTTTTCAAATAAAAAATTTAAATTAAAAAAATTTTGTGTGCCATTGGTGTCATATCATTTAAGGTCCTATTCCTGTTAAATTTTATCATGTTGCCCAAAAGCCGTTTTACGAATCACCAACCGTAAAATTGTATTTTTAGGGCTGAACGTTACTTTAACACATTTGTAGCTCCAGCAGTTGAAGATATACAGGAGAACCCTGATATAAAACGTCTCAGTATACAGGCTATAAAAACAGTAAGTTTGTAAATTCTGGAGTTTGTTTATTTTTAACGTCTATACTGCGGTGCACTATTTTGAGCTTCTGGCGCTATTTTTTTGGTTCTTTTTTCCTTGTTCATTATTATCAAAAAACGACTAAAATTTCCAGAAATAAATCAAAAGCAAAAACAGTCTTTATCATTTGATCGAAAAATTTGAGCTAAAAATCTATGAGCAAAGTAGTATATTCGAGAAAATACCCAGCAATTTGATTAGATACCATTCTAACACATTGGAAGCTGAAGTAGGCTGAAAGAGGTTTTACTTTAATTAATGTAATCGTTTTTAAATTTTTTGATTTGTTTATGATTGATACAGTTTGTATACAACTTTGAGAAATGATCAAGCACTTTCCTAAAGCATCGACCAGCCCTGTGTTTGAATTAAAAAAGTTTTGATTTATTCTTAAACCGCTCTCTCTCGCAAGCTGAACATATAACAACCAAAAGTTTCTAGTTCAAACATGTTTCAGTTTATTTTGTATGATAGTTAATTGCAAGTAGCGCATGTACTTTTTACAGATCAAGCATCTATTGTATCAAGTACATTGTACAAGACACACAGTTCCGGTCTAGGGTTATCATAACATACGACTTGTTTTCGCCAGAACACTGCATTTTTTGAAGCTGTGTTCTACTGTAGTGTCCGCCCGAATGACCATTTTGTTCCAGAATTTTTGATTGTTTCCAAAATTTTTATCATTTCATCATCTTTTTTATTTTCTATTTCACCGTATTTTTGTTATTTCACGATCAAGACATTTTTTTGGCCTTCATCTTAAATCCTCAAAAAATTGTGGCTTCCCGGAGGTAAAGACCTTTTTGCTTGGTCTTCATCTTTAATCCGCAAAAATTGCGGTAATCTATCTCATCCTGTCCCAGTTTTCTCCTCCAAAAATACGGTGAACTTAAGTTTAAATGCCATGCACTTTTATGTTCAGAGCCGGGCATGGAGAGTTTTTAGCGATTTCATTCGTAGTGTAGCTTGCTTTCTAAAGTGCATGAAAGATCCTAAACAATACAACGGATTTCGAAAGTACTTGAAGGATCTTCCAGAAACCGAGGAAGATCAGTTACTCCGCCCAGGAACAAGTAAATTAAGTTCTTGCTAATCATGCTTATTTGAGAACAATTTCCAGAGTGTTTTCTGAAAAACCAAGCGCTATAACCGCCCTTCAAAAAAAAAATATATATATAGCAAAATATAACTTTTTTAACTATACTATTTTACAAAATGAAGGCAGTTTCTTGCTATTGTTTTCTTCGCGTTAGATTCGAGCAGAAAAACGTTTTATGTTTACTTCAAACTAAATTGATTTTGAGTCAAACTTTTTCACAAATAACGTAAAGTTGCTCAGTACAAGAAAATTTTCCAATTTTGAGGTTTATCCAATCATTTCAAAAATAATACCCATCAGAGTTGGAGTCCTCTAGGACGTTCTTGGCCTCGAGGACACGTTTTGAAGTCCTTGGTCTTGAAGCCTCAAGTCCTCAAAAATTGCCCTGTCCTCGGTCCGAGGACAGCACTATTTTTTGAATTGTTAAAAATTTGTAGATCGCTTAAAAAATTATGTTTGTATTCTTTTTTCTTTTGGAAAACACCTGAAAAAATTTTTGAAGACCTTTTTTTTGGAGATGGCCTGAAATAAAAATTGAAGACCTTTTTTGGAGAACACTTGCGCCTGTGTCCTTGGTCCTCGCCTTGCCTCGAGCATTTCTGTCCTTGGTCCCGATAGTGTCTGTTCTTGGAAGGGATGTATGTCCTTGGTCTTGGCCTCGAGCCTCGTGTCCTCGACTCCACCTCTGATATTTATAACACTACGAGAAGCATTTTCCAATTCAGATTAAAAAACAAACTTAATGGTTGGTTTAAAAATTGAATCACCTAAATCAAAAATTCAAAATTTTTGTCTAAATTTGACCCTGCTGTCATTATGAAGATATCGTCCATCAAAGATCAAATTTTTAAAAACATTTTTGTAACACCAATTCACTTACCAAATTTGATGCTGCTGCCATTACTACCTCCGCCAGTGGAGATCCTCCAGCTTTATAGGAGTAATTAGTAAATACTGTAGATATTAGAGGGCGTTTTTTGTCCTCATGTAAAATGCTGAAATGCTTGAGGAAATGCTCAGTGTAACAAAAACATGCACAGGGTTAAAAGATTGAAGTTGTTGCACAAATGAATTCTATAGTTAAAGTAGTTTCAGTGGCACTTTATTAAGTCAATATTGCCGTGTTATTTTCAGAATTTTCTTGACCAAAAATCTAGGGCGGAGGTTTTTCTACTGGTGAAGTTATGTTAATTGAAGAACAAAAGAGGAGGCTTTTACAAGTGCAAAAAAAAAACTACGGGGAGGATAAAGTTATTGGGGCCCGAAACAGCCTCGTCATTTGATTCCGGTTAAATTCAGCATCTGTTTCATACAGTATAACATCGTACCTTTAGAAACTTTTCTTGTTGACATTAAACATTTTGGTAACGTCTCTCTCTGCCAAGCTAAACTTTATAATAATTTAATGTGATGTTTTGACGTTTGCTGTCACTATTACGTTTGCAGGCACTTTGAATCACAAAATGCTGAAAAATCTCTAGTTTGTTGCTGGAATTCAATGCTCCGAAAATAAGAGTCGGGAAATATAAGCTTTAACAAAGCTTATCTTGTCATTGACGGTCCACTCCAATTGTGGGATAAACGGAGGTAGATAGTCTACTAGACAGCCACGCTTTTCTCGATCAAATGTTCTTACGAAACGCTCCTTTTTATAGTTTATTCTTAGTACAAGTTGATAAATACTTTCAAGAGTTAATGGATACTATGCATATAGAGGTGAGCAGTACGGCCATGCTTTTCAAAAAGTATGAGCTGATAGTCTACAAGCATTTGAGGGAGGAGTTGGATGTGAAGTATCGGAAGAAGAAGGTTCTAGGAAAAGAAGTTGTCCTTAATTTCATTGTCAACGATTTTATGTTTTGGTTCGAAACTGAGAAGTAAGGAAACACCTTTTAGTATGATTTCCATATTTTAAACTATTATAATCAAGACACCTGAAAAATTAGTGGCGAGTAACTAATGTGTATTGGCAGAGTTCAATTTTGAAAGGCACGCACATCTCTAGTCTCCATCAAAAAAGTTATAGTTTCATCAAAAATTTCTTGAAAAAGAGCTCTAAATAAGTTGTTCTCTATTGGCAGGAACTTTTATCTACTGTATACTCGGAACTTGTCAAAAAAAATGTACTCGTAGTATCGCATTAGAAAAATTATATGATTGATACCTTTTTGTATTTTTCTTGCTTTCGAGATTTGTACATCTTTCCGACAACGTAAAGCAATTGAAAAAACTTGGTGTATACGAGCGAGCAGATATCAAAGATGTCAAGAAAAAACGAATTAACATAGTGAAGTGTTTCGTCAACTCCGACATCCCTCCAAAACTAAGAGTAGGTAAATTTCAGACTTTAAGTCTTGTGGCTTCACTATCCATTCGTATTTGTTCGGCCTGGCTCGATTCTCTAAATGACCCCGTGCATCAACAATCACGTGGTTTCAATTTTGGTTTATACTCCACCAGAATTCTTTACAAGGGGATAGCAATCTCCGTACGTCACGCACGACCACTTCTGGGTAACGTCATAATAAAATCAAAGAATTTCCAGTACAGTACTTTCATTGGTGAACAAGATTACTAGACTGCTCCGTCACGCATGAACGTTATTGGGCATATAATAAACTAGCTAAAAAGAGAAAAAATAATAAAAAATAACAAAAAAGAGAGTTTACCAACTTATAATAAAGCGAACTCTGATACCACATTGTACCAATACCTGAAGTATAGGCAAAAGTCGACATGGCTCTATGGAGTGAAATAAATTTTGATTACTTCCATACATCCATTAACAACTGTCATCGCTGCTAAACAATAACTAGGGTCGAAATTCGTTTGCAAGTTGTAACGCCATGTTGCAATACTGGCAAACCGTATATGCGTGACTTTAATTTTTGCAATTTTTTGTATGAAGATCAACATTTCTGCCACCGTTGCGCATGAAATCTTATTTTTGGCTCGAAGATTTGATATCAACCGATCAATGTTCCAACAAGCTCGATTAGCCATTTTTCCTACTTTAATGTTTTTTTGGTCTAAGTAAGTGACGTTTTAGGCCTTAAGATACTTTTACACCGGACGCAAAGCGATGCGAAGCAACCAAAATTCAAGATCATCAACAACTTGCGAAACAGAACAGAAATTTATTTTTATGTATTACAGCCATAGGTGGGCACAAGTCCGTTAATCGTTAATCCGTTGTTAATAACGAAGCTAACTTTTTCTTGAACTCGTTAATCCGTTAAAATTTTTTTTGATGTTAACGGACTAAATTAACTTCCGTTAAGTTCTGTTAACGGACTAAAGTAACTTCCGTTAAGTTCTGTTAACTTCCGTTAATGTATTTATCGTTAATGTCTTCACCTTTCATTTATCGTACCGGCACAAACCAGTTTGCACTGGTAGCACTTGTTGCGTATCAGCACGAGTTTTATAGAAGAAAGCGAGAAAGGAGCTCTTTTTTGTGACAAATAATAAGCTGCAGTCCATAGGTCTATTAATTATCGCTGTTCGCAATTGCCAAAGATTTTCCGATCGCAGCTTCGTTAGTGCATTTGAACTTATTGCTATCTTGAAAGTAGATTAGACTTTAAAATGTAACTTCCAAAACACAAAAAGACCACCATAGCAATAAATATTTCCTTACAATCAGCTCAACAGCGTTAATACGTGTTCTAGAAGTGAATGAATGAAAAAAAAATGTATATTACATGCAAAATATTAACGGATTAACGGACTTTATTAACTTCCGTTAAGTAAAGCTGAAAATAACGGATTAACGTTAACGGAGGTGTGAAGTTTGTTAACGGACTAGTGGTTAACGAAGCTAACGTTTTGCATTAACTTGCCCACCTATGATTACAGCAAATACTAATTTGGAAACGGGCAACTGCATCGGACCTTGATCTTCAAGTCAAGCAGTAGCCAAGTCAATATTATGTCCAACAAAATGTTTCAACCAATTTTGCTGTAGCTCAATTGAAATTAATAGCTCTTTACAATGAAACGAAAAAAATTAACTCCGGATAAAAACGAAGTATAATGCACAGATATAAAAGTGTAGGTAGACTAAGTTCAGCATTTTCAATACTTGTAAGCAATAAACAATTTAAATAGTAATAGGCTTAGCAACATAAAGTAGAATCACTTAGAACCGATATTAGTTAGAATACACGAAATAATCCCTTCATTGAATCCATACGCAGTACAGGAATAAAGTGTGTAGTAAACAAATGACCAACAAACAATGGTACCATAAGTTTAATCGCGATTATATTTCTCTATTAAGCTTAGATGCTTTTTAAATAGCTCTTTAAGTTTCAAAAAAGAAGAATTCGTAATTTCCAATGCAATATCATTCCATACTTTTGATGCAGTGTATTTTAATGAGCGTTGACATCGTAAATTTCTGAAACGGGGCAAAAAAATGTTATTGTTGGAAGTTTAGGGAGTAAGACGAGATGAAATATTCGTTGTGTAAGAAAAATATGTATAAAATTATTCGTTGTTTTTTATGTGTAAATTGGTGCACAATCTTAGCAATTTCGAACGTAAACAGATCCTCAATCTTTAGGACTTTAAATTTGTAGTTTTGTTGTGATATGCTATCTTTATTACGTGTTTTAGAAATTATACGCAATGCTTTGTTTTGTAGCCTTTGTAATTTTGTTAATAACGTTTTGTGTGTGGAAGCCCAGACAGGCAAGTTGTAACCGGCCGCAAACTTTGTTAACGGTTGCTTAAGTTCACGCAGGGTGTGACTACACTGTTGTTGAGCGGTTGGTCTATTTTTACCAAGGGACGTAAGCAACATGAAAGTTGGCAACCTTCGCTTCGCGTTGCTTCAGATCCGATGGAAATGCACCTTTAGCTTCATTTTTTAGGCGCCTTTTTTTGATCCTGGTTATCATTTATTTTTTTATTAAGTGGTTTTTGAGGAGAAGAATGCTGCTGTAAAAAGTCTTCAGCCCAAATATTCTGCAAACTTAAACGCAAAATTAGGGATTTTTCATGCGTTGGGGACTGTGGTTGCTGTTCTTTTTTTTCTTCATTAGGGAATGCAATATTGATGATGCTTTTAAAGCCTCAGTAGCGCCAGAAAGTTATAATATCCACTGATTTAGAGATTCGTAATTCAATCTCATTAGCAACTTTGAGCAAGCAAAACTAGCCGGGCATACCATTTTTATAAAGCTTTTTTGAATGATCTAGCTCAGAAGCGAACCCAGTTTTTTCTTAGGCAAACACTTTATCAAGCACTTGGCAACAAAGCTGGATCTTCTAGTTCGTTCCAAACAATTGTCATAATCGCTACGTCATAAACATATACGATTTTCGTAATTTCCCAAGTCTCTACATCGCAACAGCTGATAACTTAGAGTTTAAAACCAACAAATAGAAATATTCACTAATTTTTTGATATCAACTTCTCAGTCCTCATCCTAAAGTTTTTTAGTTGTATTTATCCATAGTGCATAAAATACTAAGGCTAAAAGTAAAATAAATGATGTCAAAAGACACTGGCAGTACCGCACCAGAAAACTGTTCATGGCAGATATCGATATCAGAACTTGAATTATGAATCGAAGAGACAAGCGAAACTGAAACATAAGGAGGAAGTAAAGGAAAGAAGAAAGGCAATACAAGCACAGGCGGAATTACGAAAACAGAATCTGCTGAACAAAAAGGTGAGACCGCTTAAGCTACTGCCAGAGGGAAGAAACAACATCGTGTTACCAAGATTTATTCCTACAAATCGAAAAAAGGTGTTGAAATGAACAATTTTTTTCTTAGCAAGTTTTATTATAATTTTGGAGAGAATAAGCTTATTTTTCACATTTTTTTACTTAATGTGATCTCTAAAGAAAAATCATTGCTAAGAAGGAAAAAAACATTAAGATAATTATTTCCTATTGCACTGATTGGTACATATTTCTCCAGTCAAGAGCAAACGACGGTGGCCTACCCTTTGTTTAAATAAATTTGCACCTACTCAGAAGTCGTTCATTTTCTAAGGTTTTTGTTCTACTTCCTCTCTCTCTATATATATATTGCCCGCTTTTCTGTGAGGGTTGCGGATTGCTGGGGCAGCAGCTCGAGGTAAAGCCTCAACACATCGCGGTCTTTAATCACCTCCATCATTAGTCAAGGTGAAGTTCTAGCGATTCCATCCAACATCCTCAATGGTTGACTTCTCAGTAAGATTCTTCTCAGTTAAATTTGCTGCTTGTTTGAAACCACCAAGCAGATATAATTATCGTCAAGTTCTTTATCCAAGGACGCAACATCGTGATCAGGGTGCAGGCTGAACCCAGATCACGCAGGCTTAGGCGTAGCCAGGAATTTTGATTGGGGCAGGGCCCAAACCACAAAACTAAACGTCTTCACAGTCCGATTTAGGACATTTGATTGAGGAGGGCCCGAAATGGAGTTGGAGTTCAATTTCGGATTGGGGGGGGCAACCCACAACATACAGAGTGAAGACCTAAAGAAATACAAAACCAAAAAATGGTCTTCACGGATCGAAGGGCCGATTTTGTCCCAAAAATTAGGTAAAGACCAAAAAAGGTCTTCACGGATCGAGGGGCCGATTTTGTCCAACAAAATTACGTGAAGACCAAAAAAAAAAGAAAAGGTCTTCGCAGTCTGACAACAAACCTACGAGACAATCTGAAGCTACAATGACTTTTTGCTCACTAATTTATCATTGCTGGTATTGCGATTGGGGGGGGAGCGAGCTCCCCCTGGCTACGCCTATGTATGCAGGGGGTCGTCGTAAAAAACGACACCTTTACTCTCTCCACCACGCCGTCGACAATACCAGAAAATTATTGAGAAGTTTATGAAGGAGTTAGTTATATTGTACATTTTGGTTGTTTGATGGTGTACTTTTCATTTTGGGAACCAGTAGTGCGGGAGAATTGTGCGAGTAGGCCTACTTTGATATTCTTATTGAAATTTGTCAATCTTGTAGCCTACAAGTTTTGAATACTTTACTGACAACAGGACAGGTCTGGGGCAGCAGCAAACTTGTTAACTTATCTCACGTTTGTTTTATTCAGTATAGTCGATCTAAAAACAATTACGGTCAATCCTTGCCTAAAATTGACGACGAAAAAAGTGTCACATTTTTACCTGGTGATGAGACGGTGGCGTCCCGAACTTCGGATGAAAAACGATTGCAAAAAGTTAAAGGACTTGTGCGTAAGTCACGTTCTATTAATCACGGTTGTTATAATCCTAATACACATTTGAATGTCGAGAAAAAAACTACAATGTGACAATTTTTTTTAGTCTAATTTGTGAACATTTTATATCGGGCATAATGCTGTTAGCAATAGTATAGCAACGAACATTTATTGATTTTCACGCACAAAAAAAGACTGCTATTTTTGGCTCCCATATTGCCGATGTCGCATTTGAAGCAGGGTGTCGAACCGAACCTGAACCCGAACCGTAAACCCGAATGAACCGTTTCATTTTGGTGAACCCGAACCGAACCTGAACCACCAAATTTTACTTCAGTGAACCTGAACCAAACCTGAACCCTTAAAATTGTGTTCAAGTGAACCCAAACCGAACCTGAACCCCTAACAAAAGTAAGAATATTTTTTTTCCATATCCGGATGCCGCTGGCACTGGTACACGCACAATAAGAGCAGTGGTGATCATCAACAGAATCAGCAATTTCTCCATTTTTTTTCGGGACGAAACGAGTAACGACAGTTAAATTTTAAGTCAATGAACCCGAACCGAACCTGAACCAGTAATATTTTACTTGAGTGAACCTGAACCAAACCTGAACCTCGAAAATGGTGCTAAGTGAACCCGAACCAAACCTGAACCACTAAAATATTTTGAGCAGGAGCTAAACCCGAACCTGAACCGTTAGTTGAAATGGTTCGACACCCTGATTTGAAGAGCGATGTTTTTTTTTGGATATTATAATGGCAACTATTTTTACAAAAATTTGGCTTGTTTTAAAGTAAACCAAACCCCATACCAAATGTCCAAAAATTTCTTTCAATAACCTTGTGGCAACAAGTCAAAGGGAGCAAAGCACCCAGCTAAGGTTATATGCAAAAGATAAAAAATAATCTAAAACAAATCTTCACAAAATTTCAGCTTTCTCCGATTTCTTGTTTTTGAGATGTTTCATTTCAAAGTTAGATCTCTCCCACAGTGTTGCCAGTTAAAATTTAACTTTTCTAGAATGATGTTCAAGGATTCTTTCACAACTGGGTAGAAAGCATTTGAATGCAAGACTTCAGTATAAATCAGTGTAACAGCAGAAATTTTTTCCAATTTAGGTAGGATATATCCCAACTCCTAGGAAATTAGATTTTAACTGACAACACTTTTCGAGAAATCTCTTAACTTTTGATGGAGTTAAATTTGCCTAATTCGTCACCTCAAGGATATGAAAAAAGTGACCAATTAGGCGAACAGGTAATTACTCCAAAACGGCTTGTTTACTTCGTGAAGATACTTATTTTGCTGCCAACGCAGTTTGTTACGTGTTTTGATGAATATAATGCACGTTTATTGCTG
Source organism: Trididemnum nubilum (assembly GCA_963965965.1). Taxonomy (NCBI): domain Eukaryota; kingdom Metazoa; phylum Chordata; class Ascidiacea; order Aplousobranchia; family Didemnidae; genus Trididemnum; species Trididemnum nubilum. The sequence continues at coordinate 32,097,687 of OZ014479.1, read as the reverse complement.
AATATAAAGCGAAATAAGCTTAAGTAATTAGAGCTTTTATTTGACATTGATTTTCTGTAACTTCGCTCAGACAATAATCTTGAAATGAAACACAGAAAGCGCAATTATACCGTTAACTCTTAATCTTGCTCGTTACATTTAATCTCTCTAATTACTCCATTCCGTTTAAACTCTTCTCCTCTCAGCTGATAGTAAATGTTCTGTAGTTAACGTGCCTCGCATTTTGTTCTTTTGTGTTGCTGCAGCGAGTTTTTCCTGTAGACTCTTATTCCAATTACGACTCTTTGTTTGTTTGAAATCTCACACGTACTGAACCTAACCACTGAGACTGCGTGAATCAATCCATCATGCAGTTACAGTCAAAGCTGTGAATATCGCTTGAACATTGAATAGAATCTGCAAACTAGATGGGAGTTTGCCAGCAAAGCCAGAAAACGACCGACGCGTAGCTAATGCTGTGACGCTCAAAAGTACTTTTCGTCTACCGAAAAATCAGCAATTATTCAAAAATATCTGATTATGGAACCTCCAGAAAATTAGAAATCCCAAACAATGTCAAAAAATATCAACGTCATCGTTTCGGATTCTAAAAAAAATAACCCGTCAGGTTAAGCCAGCGCTTCTCAAAGCATGGATTGCGACCCAAATGTAGGTTGAACAAATAGAAAAATCTTAATAGCGTAGTGAAAATCCTATCATATCAAAGTACGTGCTAAACCAACATCTTAAGTGATTACCAACAATTTGTCTGTTAAAGCTTCCACCATCAGTACTATAAATACATACATCGTAGCTCAAGCGTAAATTCAAAATGCGTACAAAACTATCCTGCAATGTCTAGTACATATTATTTATTTTCAAAGCTTTCGACACTATTGATCAAAGCATTTTACTAGCTAAACTCTATCATTGTGGAATTGGAGGTACTGCTCATAATTGGTTCTCCAGTTATTTATGCAATCGTAAACAAATCACTGAATATGGAGAAGTATTATCAAATTCTTCTGATATTAAATTTGGTGTTCCGCAAGGATCTATTTTGGGGTTTATTTTGTTTTTAGTTTATGTGAATGACTTCAAAAATTGCCTTAAAAAAGCAGATGCTATTGTGTATGCTGACGATACGAACATATTTCTGCATCACAAAAATATTAATGCATTATATGCAGTGATGGGCAAGTTACTTTCTAAAAGTAACTAGTTACAAGTTACAGTTACTTGGCAAAAAAAGTAACTAAGTTACAGTTACAAGTTACAGTTACTTTTAGTGATTAAAATTTTGGACTAAAAGAATAGTTCGAACCTTCGGCCTAGCTATTACATCGAAGTCAATTCTCAATACCATTCTCATACTCATTTTTAACTGAACTCTGTTCTTACTCATTCTTAACTGAACTCTGTTCTATTTTATACTATTTCCTGAACTCAGCCCTAACCCTTTATAACATTGCGTTGGTAAGAATCGAGCCGAAGACCTCGTGACTCTTCACACGGCACATTGTACCGTTAAGGTGCGTTTAGACTGGACGCGAAGCAACGCGAAGCGAAGGTTGGCGACCTTCGCGAGTGGTCGATTACGTCACTCGCGAAGGTTGCCAACCTTCGCGAGTGGTTGCTAATCTTCGCGACTGGTCGCTTCATAGGCTAATTTTAACAAGTTACTTTTAAAATGTATTCAATGAGCAGAAAGCTTTGTGTACTTTATTATTGTAGCGCTATTATAGTAATCACAGGTTCTGTTTCGTCATAGCGCGCTGGAATTACCGGTAAAACGAAGATTGAGTTCATATTATGTTATCACGCAATAACCGTGAAGAAGAGTCTAGAGTAATAGCTCAGGTAACAAAACAATCTTGAGAAAAAAATTTGTAAAGTTTAAGTGAAAAACGAAGTACAGTAGATCGAATTTGGAAATGAAAAGACAAGTCATTTCTTCAAAAACGTAGTAGTACTTGGCCTATTTACTAGCTATCAATGATTTGTTTAGATCCTTCCACTGAAAAGCTTGCCCTAATCTGTTTTGACGATGACAGTTCTGGGTTTTAATGCAGAAACGCAAAAAGCTGGAAGCAGATGTCAAAAGTTCTCTTTAGGTGTTTACTCAGTTAACAAATCCTTAAACGCTTTCACCATCCATGTCTCATTATGGTAGTGGTAGATCTACCGGTATCTTGTAGAGTGTAAACCAATAGACTAGTCTACAGGCTCATTTAAATCATTAACTATGTTGTTTTTTTGATGTGATTTTTCTTTTTCAGGCAAGCATGTTATGATACCTGTAGTAAGCTTAAACAGTTGTTGGTATGTGTTATTTAGTGCTGTTTATGAAGACTCCCAATGTTAACTCTATGAGTGAAAATGAAAGCTGGATTTGTCATCAGTTATGTAGTGGATTTTTTGCTTATTGTGCAATGGATTGCTGTGTTGATTTGCTGGAGAAAGCAAAAAAACATAGCAGTTTTTGCATGATTTGACACTATCATCGAAGGACAAGAATTTAGCACAGTGATACCTGATACCAGCAGTTGCTTTGAGGAAAAGTCAGCCTCTAAAACTAAGTTTGGTGTTTTATTCGCTAGCGGAGCGCTTATCGATGTTTAGTGCGAAGTTAAATGCTAGCGAGAGCATTTTATTAGTTTGCATTTTCTTACGGTACCAGTAGGCTACGTTGCGTTTACCTCAAAGAGCTTCGCTTTAAACCACCGTTTGTAAGATACAGACAAATTTATAGCAGTAAGGTCAAGCCCCCTCTTAGCATGTTTTTGGTTATGCCCATGATAAAAAAAAAACGTTTAGATTTTTTCATGTGAAAATTGTTACTCAAGCATCTGAATAAAAGTGTTGTTAGTTCTCACATTTTTATGTAACTGACGCTTCCTTCCCCAGTCCAATTATTTTTATTATAAATGCTGTATCAAGTTTTTTGTTTAGTTTAGAGAATGGAACAATAGTAATGAACTTGCTTGGCGGGTACTTCTCTACCAATAATAGTAACCTCAGCAAAAAAACAGAACTCACTTTCTACTGGTTAGATATATATTGGCTTTCTAGTTCATCTAAATACACTGACTGCAATTGCAATGATTGAACCTCAGACTTAAAATTGTTTACTTTGTCACTTTTTTAACCATGTAAAGCAGTAAAAATTTTAAGAGACAGTAAAAATGTTTTGAAATTCACAAACAACTAAATTCAGATATTACACAAAGACACAGTAAATGAATATTTAACACACTTGACATTTCTATTTTCATCAATTAGGACTGGAGTGAAAAATCACTACCAGACTACAATATTCATAATTATAAAACTTGGGGTAGTCCAAAACCATTGCTTCCAGTTCAACTTGATCACGGTCTCAAACCTTCAGAAACAAGAAGACTTTTAAGAGGACATTCAAAAGAAAAAATTCCATGTTTGTAGCTATTCGAAGAAGTGACTACTAATTAGGCCAATCCAAAAGTTCATAGGAATTTTTCGATTTTTTGTATCTATCTAGCTCTAGTATGTAGCAGTGTAGCTTGAAACCAATTCTAAATACAGTTCTTTTCACCAAGTTGGCTTGGTCAAAAAGGCAGTGAAAAAAGTTTTGCGAGTTTTCCAGTATTCAAGGAATTGTTCAATTGTGGTTAGTTTTAAAACAACAAGCTAACAAACAATGGGTAAAAGCACTATCAACACACTTAAAACTAGCCTGTTGGTGGGTTATTTTAAATTCTGAAAAAAAAACATCATGTTAGTTTAAGTTTACTTTAAGACAAAAAAGCAAAAGCTGCTCAGCCAAAAGAACTACTGGACTGGTCTTCTGCTATGCTGCACAGAATAAAAAGTTTTGGTTTAAAAGCTAGATGTCGTGGGGCTAGGCCTACTGCTTTGCTCCATTCATTATAATGAAGCTTTGAGATCCAGCATAGCTATGAAAAATCACTCTAGGATTTACAGCCTTAGCTGTCTAGATCCAAATTAACTTGGCTAGCCTAGGGCTATCGCGAATCTAACTTTGCCAACAACCTAGGCCTACTCTTTGGACTGATAAATAGGCGCTAAACCATACAAATGATCTATTTATATTATTTTCTAGCAAACTGCGATCGTAAAAATCAAATCAGTGAATTAGTTGGTTATCCTTACAACAGCCTGCAAGCAAGCGCTGTTGCGCAACTGCTCGCGAAGGTTGCGAGCGGTCGCAACCTTTCGCGAGCTGTCGATGACGTCAAATTTTGGTTGCTTTGCGTCGCTTCGCGTTGCTTCGCGTCCAGTCTAAACGCACCCTTACGCCACCGAAGCTGACATTGTTACTGTAAGATCTATGCATCAGCGATCGGAAGAACTGCGTTCTTGAAACATCGCGTGCTTAATCAACCGTGAACAACGTATGCGTTATTGTTGTTGACGTGCGTTAGTAGCGTGGAGTAGCACTAGACACTTCCTTCAGCTTTTGATATATTTACTTAAGGTAGGCCTAACTTACCTTGTACATGCTTCACTAGCAGGCTATAGTATAAACCAGTGAGCTACCGGATGCCGATAATTTGTGGTAAACAAGGCCAACAGTACCACCGTCCACCGGTACACTGTAATGTAGCATCGTATTAGTACCGGTACGAGGTAGCTAGGTAACATAGACTCCTGAACACAAAAAGTATCTCATGCGATACCGGTAATCAATGTGCTTCCGTATACAACTGATGGGTAACTTATGTGGGTTATTTAATGTGTTACCAAACTCTTAAACCCAAACTCTAAAGCCTGAAAGCTGGTTTGAAAATATGTTATCCATACCAGAACCTACCAGTTTAAGCGGAGGCAAGAGGACGGTGCAAATCAATACAGAACAACTGGAAGGTTGCCTGACACCCTTCCTAAAACTCAAAGACTAAACCCCTACCCAAAATCCCTACCTTTTATTTTAAATTGCAAAACTGTAACCCACAATCCATAAAACCCAAACCGAACTTTTACTCCAAACTCCAAATACGAAACCTGGAAACTTAAACGTTAATCTTAAAGTTGACCCAGAAACTTGATCCAGAACCCCAAACACAATTTTACCATAACCGATGAGATAATCCCTAACCCCTTCGATTCTTCTTGCTCCAGCCTCTTGAACTAGGTTGCACTGATTAGAAATGCATTTCACTGAAATTGCAAACTAACACTGATTGCTAGTACACGTACAGCTGTGCAGTAGGCCTACTCAGCACTGAATCCCCAAACGGTTTCAATCACCAGAAAGCGAAGTTGGAAAACTATCACTGCCTTCACTTTAACCAGCAACCACACGTATAGTCCAGTGAACACAGTGAAGAAAATACGGATAAAAGGTTATGGTTGATCAGACATGCGACTGTGCGTTCTGTGTTGCCAGTGTCATACAGTTATTTTGAATGGAATTCATAAAAAATCTGTAATTTGCTTCAAAGCATGTAGTACAAAAAGTAACTGTAACTGTAACTTTTTTTAGGGCTCTAAACTGGTAACTAGTTGCAAATATCGTTACATCTGAAAAAAAGTAACGAAGTTACAGTTACTAAAAAAGTAACTAGTTACAGTAACTAGTTACAATTGTAACTAGTTACTGCCCACCACTGATTATATGACGTAGCACAAAAAGAATTGGTTCTAGTAACAAATTGACTATATGCCAATAAATTAACACTAAACATAAATAAAACAAAATTCATAGTGTTCACGTCAAACAAAAAGAAAGGAATTAAAACCGATAAATCTTTATATGTCAACGATATTCTTATCGAAAAAGTGCATGAAATTTCATTTTTAGGATTACTTCATGATGAAAATCTTTCATGGAAGCCACATATGCTAATACTACTAAATAAACTACGATCTTCTTTTGGAGTAATTTCTAAATTAAAATATTGCTTAACCCTATCTGGACTGGGGGGGGGGCTACATTTGCACGCGCTTTTTTTAAACGCCTATTGTTTTAAAGCTACTTGAAGATAGTCAATCAGATTCCTTGACTTTTTAAGTTAATAAATTCTGCTTCCATTGATAAAAATTTCAAAATTTTTTACGAACTATAAAGCGAGTTATTAACTGTTAAAGTCAGTACATAGGTCAAGTTCTGGTTTTCGTAAATAAAGAGAATAGGCGAGAATGAGCCACGCATGCTTAGCGACGCATATCGAAATTATGCGTTCTGAGTGAGTCATTGAAATTCTCGGCCGTCAGTCGAGCGCGGAATGGCAAGGCGCTATGACGAATAGCATTTCGTCATAAAAACGGCTGTTATGTTGTTCAGAAAAATCTTATTGATCGTAGCAAAGAATCTTTTACAACTAAGTGAGATCATCAATCAAACAAGCAAAGAATTTGTGTTTCCATATCACGGTCTTTCTGTCGCCTGGTCAAAGTTTCATTTTACTGTTTGTATTACAATTCGTGCGTACAAATTACAAAACCAACAAAATAAGTTCAATGTTACAGTTTTATTGTGCTTATTGTTATTGAGGTAACGCTTTTTGAATATGTTTGAAAAACAAAACCATAGTTTCGACTCAATGGGCCAATTATATTTAATTTTTCCTATTGCTGATTTATGTACTGCATATTGCACAAGTACGTGGTACAAATGGTACATACAGCAGATGCAAAGCTTGAGAGCTGTCAATCGAAAGGTAGTTGCTGGCTTCGAAAATGGTTTCTTTTATCGCGTTTTGATACGTATTGGCTATTGCAATATTTACGCCGCATTTTAATCAAACAATTAATAGACAAATAAGCAACTTTGACCAGCTATGTCTTACGCCAAAAGCGTTTATATATTTTTTTCTTGTTAAAATGCTGTTGCCACTGCCGAAGTTGCGTTTTTTATATGCACTTATGCAAATTGTGTTTCAAATAGGTGGGTTTCAACTTTCAATATTGTATTTTTAATAACTTTATGATAAATTTGACTGCAAGATGGTTTCGATACAACGGTGGAAAAATTACAGTGCTTTTTTTTCTAAATTTTTCAAAAACGCGAGACAAGATTTAGATAAACTCTGCAATTGGGATAATGCCGCTAAATTTAAAATAATGTGCATTTAATTGCAGTATATATATTTTTGCTGCTGCTGCGCAAAAATTGCGAAAATCAGGGCGCCACCAGAATTTTGCTAAGGGGGCTAGAACCCTCGGTTAAAATTGTCTGCATTCCAAAATGGGGGTGTGGTAGCCTAGCCTACAGCTTCTTGAAGAGCCATCACAGCCCACAGCAAACGAAGTGGGTACTTGCCGAGAGTGAGGGGGCACTAAAATAAACTGAACTATTAAAATTGATCTCGCACAATTGAAAATTAAGTGCAATTCACAAAATATTGTGTTCATGTTTAAAAAAAAGGTATATAAGGCCGATAGCGTTTCTTAGCTTTTCCGTTCTGGTCCTTAATTGCTTGAAAAATTTATTTTCAATGGTCACTGTGACCTAAACAAGCTTGAGTATGCTCTAAAAACACAAAAAGCTAGCCATTAAAAAAAAAAAACTAACTATTTTATCAGTCGACATCTGTACACTCCTACACACTAGTAAACATTTTGAACCACGATTTTGCTAAAGGGGGAAAAGGAGCTTGAACCAAAAGTTGAAATTTTTTGCTTGATAAATGCATCAATTTCATGTCCAGCTAAGCAAAATGATGCAATTCAAAGGCATCATAGACGGGGGTTTGGGGGTGAAGCTCCCAGCCGCTGGAAGATTTTTTTTCATTTTTTGAGAAAAATAGCCATTTTAACGCCATTTAGATCACATATTGCACGTTTTTAAAGCTATTTGAAATAAATAAATTGCTAAGCTTTGGAAGCCAAATGAAAAAATTAAATTATCCAGTCCATTCAGTTCTTGCTTTACTTACAGGTCAAGTCCAAAGCACATTTAAACGCCTGCATTTTAAGGTTAAAGTTACCAAGTGGTTTGGCTAAGGGGGGGAGGGGGAGAGAATCCCTTGGTTGTACCACTATCCCTAAACGTTTAGCGACCTGATGTGCATTCCGACCCATGGTTTGAGAAACATTGACTTTAGGCTTAGAATTCTTTGAATTGCATATAATGCAAACACTCGTGGTTTTGAAATTGATATGAATAGCCTAATTCATGACCTAATGGGTTCAGAGGTATAAACCGTGATTGCTAAAGCTGGTATTTGAAACTTGAACCACAATACTTTTAATATTCAAAAACATTAATTTACTGCTAGAGTGCAGATAAGATTGAACGTTACCATTCCTTTTTCGCATAATAGTTAGTTGTCTTTTTGTAACGTGATGTTCTAAACAAGTATCTTTAGTGAACCAAAAGGGGGGGCACAAGCAGCCGTTAGGAGGCATGGTTTGGCCACTTGGCAATATTTGTAATTTTCCAAAATAAGTATTAACGCTATTTCGATGACAATTCGCTAGTGTGTTGAGCCATAGGCAACTAATCTTGTAAAGATTTGGAAACTTTTTGACAAAATTATACTACCGATAGCCAATTCAGTTCCCTTTATACTTTTTGTCAAAAGAAATGGTTCAAAGCACGTTTAAAAGCATGCATTTTTGAATTAAATTTCCCAAGTGACTTGGCTGAGGGTAAAGGCTTCAGCCCCCTCAGCCCCCACTGGTTACGTGGCCGCTACTGGTCAAAATATAGTAGAAATTCAAAGCCACAGCATTCAATTAAGATTAGAAACAAATTGTTACATACTACTGCGGCAAAGATTCGCTGTGCATTACTTTGCGATAATTAGCAGTCCCATTGTCAAGGGAGAGTCTGGGGATTCACATAAGGTTTATATTTTAGCAGTCCCATTGTCAAGGGAGAGTCTGGGGATTCACATAAGATACTTAGCAGTCCCATTGTCAAGGCTACTGATGCGGTAGACTCGGGTTCGATTCCCGGTCGGGTCAAACCAAAGACTATAAAAATTGGTATTCACAGCTTCCCTGCTTGACGTTCAGCAATTAAAGGGACAGTGTGAAGTTTCCATCGTGTGTGGTAGACAGATGGGCAGGTGGCAGCTTGACTCGAAGACCGAAAGGTCCCTTCGCTGTTTCCTGGCCAAGGCAACTTGGTGAATAAATGTAATTACAATTTTCACCCCACCCAAATTTTACTTGCATTATAGTAAGGTAAAAGGAGCGAAAAATCAGTAAAAATCATTGACAGTCAGTTGCTTGATTGCATAATGCGGTATATGGTAAATATCCGCATACTTTTCAATTTTTAATTACATAATTAATCGACTGGTAGGCTACAAGCATGCCATTCATCGTTTGGTTAGACAGAACACAAAATTCCGTTTGTTTAAAAATTGAAAATTGTACAACAACCTATATCGGCAATTTCTTTTTCTACTCACGTTGACAGTTCAACAAATCAACAAAGCTTTTTCAAAAGCTTAGGCATTGGTAAGATAATAAACTTTTGAAGTAAAATGTACTGTATATGCGGCATTGCATAAGTTGACAACCAGTGGCCTATATAGCTTTGAAAATATGAAAAAAAAATTTTAAATCTAACGTGTTTGATGTTACTTAACAAATTGGGAGCTGTAGTTTTGAATAATATATTGCGCGATTTCGCTAAATCTTGTTGCATGGAATGCAGGCATCAAGAATCACAAATATATTGTAGTTCGCAGAAACTTGCTGCTTCACATTTCATTAATAAAATAATTACAGCCCTAGCCGGGAAAAAGGAAGAGGCTTCAAATTCGTTTTTGTTTTATTTATTTGGGAGGGGGCATAAATTTCTTTAAAAATTTAACTTAAAAATAACAGTAAAATAATTCGATCAAATATGATCAAAGTTGATTGCTTGCCAAAAATGCTTAAGGTAAGCTAAGTGTTTATGTTTTAGGGGAGGCATGGGGGATACTCTGAGATAAGTTGATAAAACTTGCTAGTTTTTCAAATAACAGATTTGTATCATGGCTGGAATTAAAATGAATAAAATTTTCTAATTACTATTAGAGGCATCGCTCGTTTAGCTTTTTTACGCAGCCATTTAAATCATGCTTTGCATTCCTGTTATGTGCGGTCTCATAAGCAATAATTTTAACCAAAATAGGCCTGAAATTGTTTTTTTGGTTTTTGCAAAAAGCATCGCAAAATCTTTGAGCGCTGGGAGCAAAGGCCCCAAAACCCATTGTTTCTGGTAGCTGCGGCTTTAACCCTAAACCTCTAATAGCCTCAGGAATTTATTACCACTAAAACTTTTCATAATAACAAGAAACGAATGCAAAACTTCTGCAAATTGCATTAGCAAAACAAAAATTATTTGTTTTAAAACCATGCAGTCACCAAAATGATCGAAAAGATATTGCTCTTCCTAAACTATCCTGCTGGCTACGTGTCTAATAATTAGAAGAACGGCTTGATGAGCTATAGTACGCTACAGCATAAAAGAAAATCAATTATTTTCTTTTTTTGATCTATTTGTGAACTGCAGAGTAGTACTGCTGGGTCCTCAGAGGCAAAGAAAATTATGTAAAAACTACCAACCGTATCAATTACCATCATTGTTGCAGATTATAAAATATAATTGTAGGTATATTAGTGGCGTACAACGGAGTGGAGGAAAAACCGCCAGGGAAACCATTGCCCCGGGGCGCAACAGCCATTCAGCAAGATGAAAACCTTTTTGTTCGTTTGTCGTTTGTATTTCTAGCATAAAGCAGTCCCTTTTTAAAACGAAACCTTATATTTTTGGTCTTCACGTATATTTCGCTTTCGCGGACGGAAAAGGCAGTACGCGGACTTTCATCTCAAGCCAGATTTTTGTCTATTATCATGCATGTAGACGCAATACTTATTGCTAATGCACAACGTTACAAACAGATCAGGGTAAACGAAGTTGTGGGGCCAAAACCACAAACTAAACTATTGGAAATGCTGAAGTTTGCGTACAAAAACTGATTTTTGCGGCTGCAAATTTTGATTGTGCATATGTGTAATTAGTTTAGTTGCGCATTTGCTGGTTGTTATGTTGCATGGTTCGCTACTATAAGTCCTTCTACACTATACAGTCTAGTGCAGAGGCCGCTCGACTATTTTGAAAGAGTAAGCTGCCAAACATATAAAAACATTTGGACTCCAGAAAGTCAACGTCGTAGATAAATTCAACTGCGACGAAAAAATGTGACTAAACGTATTACCAAAAATGACCTTTCCACGTCAATTGTAATCTATTTCGCAGTTACTATTGTGATTAATCAAAATTTATACCTCATCTATTGTAATGTCTCAAATCCAAAAGCGGTACGCCGAGACGAGGGCATTTTTTGAGACATTTAAATATCGAAAGCACATAACCAGAAGCCGTTAAAGTTAGTGAAAAAAATTTGAAAGAGGCGCATTTAAATTATTCATCTGACTATCAGCAACCACATATTAACAATGTCATTTAACGCAATTGGGTCGCTATTTAAAAGCATAATAAAGTTCAGTCAAATTTGGATACAGCCGCGAAGTCCCCGTACATCACTTGAGATTTCACGTTCTAGCTTAGCGTATATCTTTCCACGACTCTACAGTCCACACCATCCGCAGTATCCTACAACAGAACAAGATGTAATAAATTCAATAGTTCAATGCTTGCCATCCAAAAACACATTTTTACATTTCTCAACAAGCCAAAAAGCTACGCGAGCCGCAGCTTATTTTTGTCTATTTATCAAAACAGGGAGTGAAGATAGACTAGCTGTGACGTCACCGCGTACATTTTTAACGCGTTATAAAAGCTGCAAAGTGAATAGTTTTTCTCAAGAGCTTCCAAAATTTTTTTTATATTAAAATAGCTATGAAAATGCAATAATTTTCTAATTTTTGCGGTCAAGCGGGAGAGAAGGGGGGTAAAGATGATTAATTATTTACTGGTCGCCAAAGCTAAAAACCTCCAAACTAAAAATAAAAATATTATTAAAAAAAGAAAAACGATCAGACGATGCAGGATATGCTGCTGTTTTTTCAGCTTCCATTGAGCCGCCCCTGGTTTAGTGCTTTGTTGTCGACAACTTCTCAAACTATTTTGAAGGTTTTATAAAATCCCAAATGAAGAGCAAAATAAAAGTATTCAATTACAATTTTGTTACTTTGTGGTTACCTTAGTGGGCGGAAAATATATATATTACTGTGTGCAAAGAATTAACTACGCCAGTATTCACAAACGTTTGATAAAAATTTACCGCAAGTTTAATTGTCATGTTCCATCCTTGGCAGTGTTTAGAAAATAGCTAATATTTTATGCGCTTCTACGCCTTAATATCACATATTATTAGATTTCCATTAATATAACACACTCAACGGTAACGCCTTTCTTTGAAAAGGGCCCTGAGTTATTTCCAAAAAATGGCCATTGTCTTTTCGCAAACTTTCTTCAGAAAGATTGCTCTGCATTTTTTTTTGTTATTTCATTTTCCTGCGTGAATCGGTATATTTTTGTTTGCAGGAAAAACATCAAATTTTCAAATTGGGTCTATTTTCTTCCGTGGACTTGCAACGGCAGCACCAGAAATATTTTAGAATTTTTTCCGCAGCATTTTTTGGTAACTGCGAAAAATTCGGAATATCATGAAATTCGCTAAATCCCAATATTGAAGTTTCATTGGAGCATAATGCGTCAATATAGGTTGATCAAATCTTTTGTCACATTTCAGAAATACGCCAGAAAAATTTCGCCAACTTTTATGCAAATCGATAAGATTTTTACTGAACACGCATAATTGCTGGTTGGAATTGTTTCAAACTAATCATACAAACATATTTTGATTTTCCACATTTTTACACTTGAGTGTTTGAATATTTAGCATACTTTTGTTCATATAGGACGCGACTTAATTAACTGCAAATTATAACTGGTAATTATTTTTTTGTAAACTAAAAATGTTCGCTAATTTGATTGCTAATTCAATGTCATAATTATGTGCGAGTTAGGTGGTTTAGCCAAAAAGCTTTGGGTGTCATAAAAATGTTGTAATGAACAGTAGTGATGACGCTCGAGGAAAAACAAAATGATAACAGTAAAATTGCTTATTGAGGTATTTTAGTCATGTTATTGAAGAGCTAGATTTTTGCTATGCCCTTTTGACTTGTTGAAAAAGATTACAGATGAGTCATAAGTCAAAACGCTAAGGTGGTCTCGCGATAAAAGTTTTGCGTGTCATTGAGTCATTCAACCGCAACCTGTCGACGCGTAACCGCTCTTGTTTCTTTTTTCTCTTTTTTCTGAAAATAAGCTGATTTTGAGTGGGGTCACAAAAACTAATAATTTCTTAATTATCATAAAGTTTTTTTGGAATATCAAACTTTGGCAAAAAAGTGTATAAAATTCTTGGCACATTGATTTTTTTTTCGAAACTTTAACACGTGTATTTACAAAGATATAAGCGTTCAAACAGCGCGGTTAAGCTTGACCCCCCCCCAGTGTTCTATGGTGACCAAAAAGCCCAGCCTTGAAACGGTTAAACGTTGAAAATCTTGTGCAAATTTACCATTCACTAATTGAAAGTTATCTTCGTTATGGAATAATTGCGTGGAATCATGGCAGTATCACCATAGTGAAGAAAATGCAACAACTCTGCAATAAATTTATTTCATTCATAAATTACAAAACACCAAAACACTATAAATTTCTCACAATAAAAGAACTACAGATTTTGACAACGGGCATCTTTATGCTTAAATTGCACCACCGCAATTTGCCTGATATGTTCCTAGCTCTATTTCAACGTAATGAACAAATGCACACATTCTCTACACGCAATAGTAAGTCTCTTCATTATCCCTATTTTTCCAAAACTGTCACCCAGCAATCAATTATGTGTAGGGGAGTTAAAATATGGAATTCTATACCATTTACTGTAAGAAATATGCAGAGCCAAACTGCTTTCAAAAACAATTTAAAACGTTAGTTGAAAACTAGGTTCAACAGTGATTACCAATATTAACTGCTACATTACGAATTTAAGTATACTGTGTATCAATTCAACGATTTTAACTACAAAGAACAGTTTTATTGCTATTCTTGTGATACTACATTAGTCTGTCTTGTTGCCTACAAGTCTTTCTCTGCACAGAAAATTTTTGTATTTTTTTGGTGTTACTAAGCTTTTCATTTTTTTTTTTTACTTTTTATTTTTTATTTTTACTTCTTACTTTTTTTTTTTTTTTGGTGTTTAGTATCCAGCTGTTAGACCAGTTGTCCTTGACGTCTATTTTTATGGCTGTATTTAACAGAGGTGGAGTCCTCGAGGACACATTTTGAAGTCCTTGGCCTTGGCCTCGAAGCCTCAAGTCCTCGAAAATTGCCCTGTCCTCGGCTCGAGGACAGCACTATTTTTTGACCCGTTGAAATTTTGTTGGAATACGCCAGAAAAAAGCGAACACCTTTTTTGTTTTCCTCAATTGGAGCATAGGCGTAGGCAAGGGGGGGGGGGGGGGGGAGGAAGGCAGCCCCACCCTAATTGTAAGAAGGCAGCCCCACCCTAATTGTAATTTCGCCGATGACAAAAATGTGACAAAAAAGTCTATTGTTTCTTCAGTTTCAGTTTCTTTCCAGCATTTTTCGCTGACAACAGTATAACTAATTTACACTATTGAAGACCAGGGGCGCCGGGTCCCACTCAATTCAATTTTTGCCAGCCAATTTAAACGTATAACCCGAAGAAAACAGAGAGTTTTTGTCCTAAAAGTTGCTATCTCAAGCCCACATCTAGCTTTTTTGTGAACGTAATGCATTAATCAGGGCCGGATTTACCATAATATGACGCATTACCAGCTAGGGGCCCCGAGCTGAAATCGTAAGATTTTTTTGGTCTTCACCTATATTTCCGAGAAAAATGCTGCGAAAATCTCCAAAGTGCCAGAGGCCTAGCGCGATGTAAATCCGGCCCGGCAATAACATGGCTAGTAGACGTAATCATCTATTGTACCATTTTTCCATAACAATTCAGTATTTCACCTCCAACCTCGCAGGCTTTTACGTACAAAATAGTTTTTTTAAAAATTAGCCCTGGAAAATGCTGATTGAACAAATCATTGAACTTCAATTGAGGGTCCTGGGCTCCCTGGCGAACAGGTACTCCTATAACTGGTTATTTTCATGACAAAACAAAAATCTCGAAGGAAAATCTTCGAGTGGATTATTATTTACTGCTAAAATGCAGCCGGAGACAATGCACTTTACTTCCCCCTACATGGACCAATTAAAATCACTAACAATTAAACTTTAACACCAAGATGCAAGATGTTGAACGTGTTTTGGACTTAAATTGCAAGTAAAAAGAGGATTAAACAATTTGATTTTTTCAATTGGCTTTCAAATGTCAAAAATCTTGTGCTTTCAAATGGCTCTGAACACTTGCAAATGTGATCCAATGGCATTAAAATAGCTTTTTTTCCAAAACATTACAAAAAATCGCCAAGCCCCCAGATCCCCAAAACCTCCGGCCCTGCAGCTGGGGGCCCCGCCCCCAAACCCCCGTCTGTGATGCATATGAGTTACACTAGCTTTCTCAATACGTTCCCAAAGTTAGATATTTGCATTTTTCAACTATTAGTTTAAGCCTTCTTCCTTTGCAAAATCCTGGTTACGTGCAAACAGGCAACAACGATTTCAGATTTTTCATCCTACGACATCTTTGTCCCGCAAAAACTTCCTCTTTGGAAAAATTTTGATGACGTCATATCATGCGATTTGTGGTTTAGGCCTTCCTTAATCAAAAATTTTGGGTACGCCAATGAATTGGAAATCGCCTGAAAAATATTTTTGAAGACTTTTTTTTTAGGAGAACGCTTGCGCCTGTGTCCTCCGTCCTTGGCCTTGGCCTGGAGCATTCCTGTTCTTGGCCTCCAGAGGTTCTGTCCTCGAAAAGGCTGTCCTTGACCTTGGCCTTGGATTTTTTTTGTGTCCTTAGCCTTGGCCTCGAGCCTTGTGTCCTCGACTCCACCTCTGGTATTTAAAAGTGCATTTTGTACATAAGCACTGCTTGTTATTTGCTAAAACGTTTCATGGCCATACAGCAATGGCGTAATTTATCTCAACAATATTGCTAATAATTTTGTATGTTTTAAGCCTTCGGGCTTTGCCATGTTTTCCTGACGATGTTTTGCTATACGCAATGTTGTCGTAGCGTATTTGTCTTGCATCTTCAATAAATAAATTTGATTTGATTTGCATAAGACACTCTGCATCGTATTGGTCCCAGATCTAAGTTTTTGCCTTAGTAACAACAATTCTAAACTTCTATCTCGAACAGACGACTATTTGTATTTTTAATTCTTTGTCTTACAAATATCTACCAAAAAACTGTTTTAGCTTAAATGAAAAGTAAAGATTTGGGAAATCTATGTATTTAAGGGGTTACTGGGCAGGGGTGTCACCTCTTAACCATGCCAAAATATTTATTTTTTAGAGACTTAATATTAAAAACAATTAGCTCTCTAACAAATGATTTAAAGAAATTGATTTAGAAGTGGTCCAATTTTCGGTTTCCCGAGGAAGTGGTACCCGTAAACTATGTCAAAATATTTGTTTAGTATTTAATTATATTAAAAACAGTTAGCTTCCCAGCTTTAGCCATTCGAAAAATTGATTTTTGGGTCGTCTATTTGGGTGGGGGGAGTTCTTAGAGAGGTACCCCCAAACTATGTCAAAATATTTGTCAGTTAAAAATTTGCTGATATCATAAAACACTGGCACTCTAAGTGAAGCCGTTCAAAAAATTGATTTTTGGTGAATCTATTTAAGGGGGTCCCAGGGGGGGGGGGGTAGCACCCCAAAATACGCCAAAATATTTGTCGGTTAAATATCTGCAGATATCAAAGCAAACTGGCTCCCTAAGTTAAGCCGTTCAAAAACTTGATTTTGGGGAGGTCTATTTGGGAGGGTCCCCGAGGGGGTGGCAACCCTAAACTATGTCAAAGTATTTCTCTGTTAAATATCTGCTGATATCAAAACAAACTAGCACCCTAGTTTGAGCTGTTCAAACAATTGATTTTTGGGGGGTTCCTGGGGGGGTGGCACCCCCAAACTATGTCGAAGTATTTGTCTGTTAAGTATCTGCTGATATCAAAAAAAACTAGCGCCCTAGCTTGAGCCGTTTAAAAAATGCTTTTTTGGGGCCCCATTTTGGGGGGGTTCCCGGGGGAGTTGACCCAAAAAATTTCGGGAGAAAAAATTGCGTTTGCAGCTCAACAACTTTACACAAAAAATAAATTTCCGTGTTTTATGGTTTAGGAGAAGACGAGAGTACAAAATTTAGGAAGAAAAAAAAAGGAAAAAAAGAAAAAACCTGATCGCGGCCAAAAGTGGTTGGTTGGGATGAAAGGGTATCTTAAGACATACAACCATGTAAAATATTTTCAGCCGTACTTAAGCAGTTTTTGCCTGAGACCGCTTTTTACGCCAAACTTGCGGGGCGGTTTTCAGATTCTAAAACCAAAATCACGTGACCTATTGCCTCGAAATTTGGCACAAACATACAACTCATTAATCTCAAACTGCTGTCAAAATTTCATGTTACTACACCAAACCGTTCTCGAGTATAAGCAAAAGTCTGAAATTTCGCCCTCGTTAGTTGGAAAATGGTCGAGTAAAAACAAAAGAACTCGCGACGCGAGCGTTATTCGTTCCAATAACGACGGCTTTTGCCGATCACGCGTATTTGCGCTGCAGAAATACGCTTATCCTTTGACTGCAAGCATTTTGCCTTTTTTTTCTTTCTCTTCATTTACATTGAAAAAGATATCATGCGTAGGGATGGGCATTTCAGAATACCGAATCCACAAGGATCCGAATCCCAAACTATCCGGAATCCAAATTGAAATATAAACCGGATAATTGGAACCGGTTTTAAATCACAATTACGTAGGTAAAAATTGTTTGCAGTTAATTCTCACTAAGTGTAGTGAGCCATTTGCTCTGTGATTGGGACTTCGTGTGAGCGCGTATAGTACCTTTGTTTTTGTTCGCGAGTTTTGGCAGATGAGGATTGATTTGTTTATAACTAGCAAACGGTAAAACCCAGAAAGTTGAAATTAGGACTCGTTTAAAGCGTCATGTGTGGCAATTTTGGGATCTTAGGTCACGTGATTGTGAATTGAAATGCAAACAAATATTAAAAAAGCGGCACTTTTTGGGTTGAAAATTTATTAATTCGACTATAACTCAAAAACCATTTGATGTTTAAACCTGAAATTTGAACACAATTTATCAAACTTTTGAGTGCTTTTTGCAAACTAAATTTGGGGGCGCCCGATCACGTGATCAAAATTTTACAGGCCGAAAATAGGCAAAGAGTTGACGAATTTGAACCGATATATACCGTTAGTTACCAATATTGATGAAAAATAGTTTGTGGTTTTTGAGCATACTATAAACCATCTTTCTTTTGGTTATGTTCGTGTACCCAACCTAAATACTATTTTTCTTGTTTAGCACCTTTTTTTAAACTTTTTTCTTTTTCTTCCCCGCCTATCTATTTTTAAACCGCTAAACGCACGGTATTCGAAGTTTGAGCGGTTGAAGATATCAGGGAGGACTTTTGTGAGGCATAAATCGGGCACGCCAGGCTGGGGATCCCCCTCAATCGGGTCCTCAAAATTTTGAACTTTTAAACCATTGGAGCTAGATGGATCTAATTTTCGGAATGGATAGATATTAAAAATAAACTTAGCAAAAATTGATGGTGCCACGATGGGGGTTTCCTCCCAACCGGCCCTTCAAAATTCAAACTTTTTAGGCTTTTAAACTAGACACATGAAATTTTTAAGGTAAATAAGCAAATATAAAGGAAAACTAAAATTTACAAAATCTGAGGGTACCAAACTGGAGGGTTCCCCCAAATGGGGCCGCCAAATTTCAAACTTTGACTACTCACGCTTGACACATAAAATTCTCAGGGTAGGCAAATATGAAGAAAAGTTCTCTCCAAACGGGGCCCTCCAAATTTTAAACTTTTTGACCTTTTAAGCTGGACACATGAAATAGTGGTCCACAAATTCTCAACTTCCTGATTTGAAACAACATGCTTCAAACTGGTTTTGCATTCCTGCAACGTCACCTTCTTCCGAAAGGTGTTTCTCCAGTGCAGGCTAGACTGTGAGCGAATTAAGAACGCTGCCAAGTGTTGAACATTTACTGTAGAAGAACTCAATGCCATGCACTGCAATAAAATGCTGCTTTAATTAAGTTGAATAAATTCTTTCTGGATATAGCTGGTGGTTGAATGGTTGTTCACTTTTTCAGCAAATTAAGTTAATTTAAACCAGAATAGGATTTGGTATTCTGGATTCGGATTTTGCTATTCGGAATAATTCTGGAATAGCCAACTATTCAGAAATGCCCATCCCTAGTCATGCGTATTTCCACTCAAAAATACGCGTAATCGGTAAAAGCCGCTTAAGCCGAACAAAAAGTTTCTCGGGGTTACAAAAATTGGACGAACTAAGCGAACTGACGAAATAAACGATGGCGAATTGGGATGCATGTAAAAGATAACAATTTTGCCGGGACCAACCAAACTATGACAAATTAAGGGAACTGTCGAATTAAACGATGACGAATTCTACTGTAACTTGGGTTCTCGGAAACGATAGGTGGTAGAAAGCTGAAATTTGTTTAACACATGTTTTAGATGATTCTTCATTTTTGCTCATAATCCCAGCTAAAAGCTTCACCACCTCCTTTGAATACATCCATTGTAAACTACTATAAGCCTTTTTCGACAACTGAAGAAACGCTGCTTACCAAACTTTTTCAGACACCGACCCTCCCAAACTCCACTTTTCGTTAGAGCAAGGGATGAAGTTTGTTATTCCTCCGAAGGTAAAAACGGTCGAGAAAGTTCAAGATGAGGAGGAAGCAGAAGAGGAGGCTGTGAGAAAAGAACTGCTGGAGGTTTTCACCAGGTTGGTGCTTTTCTTCATGCGCATAGGTTAAACAAAACACTCTGCGTCTGTCTAACCATACCGACCAGAACAACCATTTTCGAGTTCTGTTTGCAAGTCCTTCGTCAGACTACTACGCCTATTTCCCATTGGAACCAAACAGTTTACAACTGATGGACTGTTTGGTTCCAATGGGAAATATGCGTGAAGTGTCTTTCCTAAGGACACAACGACGCATTCCCAGTTCGGAAATCAAACCGGGAGTCAGTAAAGTTTCGATCACTGGTCTGATAATATTCCAAAACTTTATCATATGGTGGTACAACCCAAACGCTTCTAAGGGATGAGGGTACGGAGGAACTCCGCAAAGAGAACCAACAGTCGCGCCACACCCCAGACTTGTCTGCTTGACCAAAGGTCAAAAGTAGAATGTAAAACCAACTGAGCTATCGTCGTCGCAACAATTGGTGCTGCAGATCGTGGGTGCCTTCTTGCTTATGACTTGGGCAAGTTGTTGCTTTAGTATCCGAATATGTGAATTAATTTTAAGGGTCTCGCAGCTTGTTAGTATAACTGAACAACAAACTAAACTAATTTTTCAGTAAGCAATATAGTGTCAAGTAAGGCAGAACACCAGTCAACCAACATGATAGCTGGTGCCATTTACTCATTCTAGGCATTCACATTGCGGAAAATACTGCAAATTTGCAGCACAGATACGGAAATGGAATGAAAAATTTTGCATGACTGCAAATATCTACAATACTGTATAACGTTTCAGGAGCGCCAAGTTCGTCAAAGTTTTCAAACAAGGTTCTGACCCGATGCTGGTGAGCTCCGCTAAAAAACGGTTTCATGTGAAATGCGACATGTTGGAAGTTTAAAGGCTGTTTGCAGGACATACGCATTATCCTTGAAAAGAAATCTTTCCACAACACGTATTCAATTGGCAACAGCGCTTTAGCTAAATTGTAGATCGACAGAATATCTGCGTATACTGTACTGTAGCTGTTATACATTGCCAGACATTAACTTTTAAAGCTTTTTATGTGAACAATAAAACAACTTGCGTTAAAATAAACCGTAATCACATAAAAAAAAATTATAATACTTACGATTGAACACAAACAAAAAACGGTAAACGACGAAAATTTGAGGCGAATAAATCTTAGGAAAGATGCTTCCCAATTGTAAAATGGAACATAAAATCATGACTATCCTTGCATTTCATACCGCAAATATTGCATTGAAATGGGTTGCCCACTGAGTGACAGCCCATGTGTAGACCGTACATGATATTGTTTGGAAATATGATTTTGCAATGGGCACATGTCCAAGTGGAAGTTATTTTTGGCTCGGTTGTGTCTTGTCGTTCAGTTAGTCTTGTAGGAATAGGTGACTTATGTCGGTCTTCGAAAACTGGTGAATGGGCAAGTTTTGTGGGAGAAGAAAACTGTTTTTCGATGGACGTAGGTGATTTAGGAGTAGTCGGACCAACAGTCGACCGATTTCCATGAAGGTAATCGTAGGAAGTTTGGGAATTCGGCGTTTTTTGCAGTGATGAAGACTCTGAGCTCTCTGGATCACACGAAGTCTCTTCTTTGACTGTCATTGGAATACTTTCTGGAGGTGAAACAGAGCGTTGTTTCGAAACGGATTTATCATGAAAGTCCTCCGATAAATCAATGATTGATTCATTTTCAGAGCTCAATTTTCTCTGACCAAAAGACGGGCTAAAACTGTCTGAGACGCTGCGAAAGTTTCTTAATTTTAAGGGGCTCGATCCCTGCATGTTTTGTTGTTGTAAAAGCATTTGGCTAGCTGAGGAAAGATTGCCATCAGAAGCAAGTGCCAGAGTTCCAGCCATAGATGATAAAGGTTCCGACATAATCTGCGCAGAGTTTGAAGTCGATTTTTCTGCTGCCCGACTTCGTTGTTGCTCTAACAAGTTATTGAAAAAGTCGCTGTTGCAACTTAATTCTTCAACCGAAGGCAAACTGACCATTGTAGGAAGCGAGTTTTTCTTGATGGAACGTTTTTGTGGAAACCGATGTCGATTCACCTTGTGACGTTGCAAACTGTGGCTATCATTGCACCTGAAAAATGAAACATTTATAAATTTTACACAATGAGTTTTTTGTATCTGAAAGCATTTTTTAGTCGTTTCAACAGACTACGTAGACTTGATCAAGTTTAATGTTGGCAAACTAGAGATGTATCGAGTTACCGGTACACTGATTTACAAAAAAATCATTTCAACCAGAATTACACTTCCGCAAAAGTTTCTTTGCTTCTAACTTAAAACTTACACATCACAATTTTTATTTAGTGTACACTTCTGACAGTGAAAACTTTAAATGTATCAAATCAAAGCTTTTATTATACTAGCTGTATTACGCCGAAGCGTGTAACGAGTTTGCGGGGCCCATCTCCGCGTCATTGCGCCCGGGCAACACAGCTTCTTTCGAAGAAGCGTTGCAGCGGAGGCGAGCCGTTGGCAACACTATGTCCGATTTGACCGGTCTGATATTTTAACCTCAGACGTCCCGCTCCAGAGACGAAAGCGTCACCGCTCGACCAACTGGCCGGTTATGATTTACAAATTTAGAAAAGCAATGCGTAAGTCCCAACAGCAATTTTACTTGCAATTATTCTGAAATAGTAGTCTGGGGTGGATAGTATTAGTAAGCATTTTAAGGAGAAAGGATAATTATTTAACAACGTTGTATCGTACACAAAAAAAAAAAATTTTAACCCTTGTTGCTTGGAATTACTTAAAAAACAGCTCTTGTGATAGCTAGAGTTGAACTAAAATTAAATGGTTGAAAGCTTGACGTTAATGGCGCTGTCCTACTGGCCATTTTTTACTTGCAACAATGCACGATTTTTTGCCATACATTGCTGCCCATAGTCTAAATCTGGTCGTAGGCAGTCTTAGATTGTTGCAACCTTTTTCAAAGTTAATGTGATTTTTGCCATGCTAAAGAAGGCAATAAATAATGCATATTTAGCGTAGTAACGCTAAAATCTAGCTTAAAAATTTAATTTTTTCAAGAATTTAAGTTAGAAAAATACAAAACCAAGACCAATAAAAATCGGCGTTTGTATTTTTTTGTTAACGACTTTGAATTAACATCTGTTCGTGACATTGCTAACACCTGCCAGACAGCCAAACAATTAATTGAAAAATGCAACCTGTGCAAACAAAATGTGCTTACAAATGAACGAAACTTTTTTTTTCTTTTTCTTGATTGTTTATTATCAAGCTTGCACGAAGGTGCGATTGTTTTCAGGTTTGGAATTTTTCAAAATCATTTTTCAAGGGAAAAAACAATCTACGACTATGTTTCACTGTCTGCGCCTAGGTACAATTTTATGAGTGAGACAGTTACACCTGGAAATGTGCCAAAAAATAAATAGGCGAAAGTGCAGATTATCGCAGGTTACTAGTCAAACTTTGTGTAAGCATGAAAATAATACTTTGATAGACAGTCTGATCATAAAAAGTTGAAGCAAATAATTAGCTTCAAACTTGGTTATTCAGTTTGCTTCCCATTTCAAGCTTGAAGGGTTGGTAACTTTTGCCAGCTTCTTGGCTGAAACTTGATCATGCAAATACCAAAACACACCCAACAACGAGTGCTAAAACCTAGTTGTTACTACTGTAGTTACCTGTATTCACAAAGATTGCATTTTAACAGTTTGTGTTGTGAGTGGGTTAAAATGTGATGCTTTAAGTGATGTTTCAACTTGAAGTGTTTGTTACATAACGCACATTCCCAGGGCCTTTCATCTAAAAAATAAAAGAACGAGTAGCCACAAACATTTACACACTCTTCGATTAAAATACTATTTTTATTCAATAAGCACATAATCTGTACAATCTACCAAGAGAGTGACTATTTTACCTGAAAATTTTAGGCATAGAGTAAAGCAAAAATGAGCAATTTTCATCTGCACATTTTTCGTTAACTTTTTTAAGGGTTAAAGTTTTGGTTTTGGTGTTAAATTCGGGATTTGTTTCAGAGTAAGGATTTTAGTTTAGGTTTCTTCAATTTGAGTCAGAATTACACAAACTATCATGAAAAAGTCTGCATAAAATATAGCAACACAAAAAATCTTGCAACATGGCAGATTGTTAAATGAGCTCGTTCTGTTACAAACATTTCAAAACTTACCAAATTATTACATTATGCTAGTTTATTACTCCTCAAGAATGTTGAAACTGAGATTTAAACCCCTCAGTTGTGCTACTAAGTAAAACAAATCACCGAATTAATGAAAAAAAATACCTACATCTTAAAATTCCATACCATTTCATATATATCTGCGCTTTTGTTTAATTTTGTTATGCTACTAAACCATTGCTGTTATAAAATACCATCATTCACAATAACAATACATCAGGGTTCAAAATTAACGCTTGTCCAAGGCAAGCAATAATCGCCCCAAGCAAGTTATTTTCTAGTTTCACTAGCCCTATGGGCAAGCTAACAAAACACAGTGTATGAATTACGAAGTTAACATCAAAAAGATTAATCGGAAATGCCAATTACTGGTACAGTACCGCTTTTGTTACCATTAAATAAAACCTGGGGGTTCCACCTCCAGACCCCAGTCTATGAAACGGAGTTTATAAAATAAAACCTAGGGGTTCCACCTCCAAACCCCAGTCTATGAAATGAAGACAAATTTTAGCTTTGGGTTCAAGCCCCTCCCTCCTTACCAAAATCCTGGTTGCATGCCTGTCAACAGCTGATTTCACTAGATGGACTACTGGAACATAAACCTTTGACATTATTGCAATTGGCATGTGACAGTGATGTGGATCTGGAGTTATGGGTGTGAAGAACGAGAGCTCCGGAGCAGGAGCCAGGCCTTTTCTCCACTAGCTCTGCAGCCCTGATGGTAACAATTAAAATGACTACAATTTTACGAATTGCAAGATTGAAAAAAGTTACATATTATTTCATCATGTACTAAGCTAACCAATCACCATTGCTTGCAAAACTTGATTTTTTTGAAATAAGATAATGTTACTTTACAGTATCATTCAAATTTAGATGCTTAGTTATAAAGTATTTTTATGCAACTCTTTCAAAATTAAACAACTTCAAAATTCACAGTACCTATTTGTTTGGGGCAAGTTGACATTTCTTTGGGCAAGTACCCAGTTAATATCATATCACTTGACCGACGAGCAAGTTATCGAAATCTGTAAACTACAAGGATCTGAAAAACCTAAATGCTATCAATACAGAATCTGAAATGTCCCAACGGCAAGATAATGCCAGATGTGGCTACCTGCCCTCTTCCTGAGAGTGAGATGTTAAACCACAATCTCACAATACTGAATATGGTAAGGCACTCTAGTTTGAGTCCAATAAAAAGCACAATATCAAAACTGACTACCTTCAATTAAAAAAAATCACCTGTATGTGTTTTCATATGCATATTTAAGCTACTCTTCCAAGCAGTAGAGAAATTGCAGCTGGAGTAAGGACAGCTGAAAAATTCTTTAACACTAACAGCTGACAAACTCATTGCATCATCATTTACACTGGGACCAAGGTGCAGATTGCCAGAACTTGATGAGATACTAGTTGCATCAGAACCTTGCTCCATCACTGATCTGGATCACGATAAGTTGCGGTAGTGATAGTAGTTAAAGTTGTGATTATCGATTTTATTTACAATATTATGTCATTATCAAACTGTGAAAAGATAAAATCATTAATGCAGTCAAGATAGCATAAGCTATGCAATTGATACAGTAGTTTTTTTTTAGCTTTAAAAACTCTCAGCAGTCAAGCCAGTGTTTAAGAATAGGAAGTGGCTATTTTGCCTCTAGAGGCAAAATAGTGTTTTTCCTCTGTTAGGGTTAGGCTTAAGGTTGGGATTAGGGTTAGGATTAGGGTTAGAGTTTGGGTTAGGGCTTGGGTTAAGATTAGGCTTAGGGCTATTTTGGCAAAACAGCCACTGCCTTAAGAGGCAAAACAGCCACTGCCTTAAGAATACGGTGTCAATTTGGATGTACCGGTATTTAATAGATAAAGGATCATGCAATATCAGATAGCCAGTAAGCTGGTAAGTGTAAGCAAAATCAGCTGAAAAGGTTTGGCTTTGTTACATGACTGGCAGAGTGGCACAAAAATATATCAAACTAGACGTTTGTTCCTAGTATTAGTGATACGACTTACAGTAAGAGTTAGTTTGCAGTACGGTAAATCAGCTGGCTACAGTCAGACTAGGCCTATAGGAACCATAGGTAGTTATTGACTTATTGTAGACTGGTAGACACAAGCCAATTCCAAATATAGTATATACTGTACATCAAAAGTTTAGGCCTATCTTTTTTCATTTAAAAAAAAAAGTGAAAGTAGAGCCCATTCATTAATTTTTTATTAACATACCGTAAGTAGCCCAGATTTGGGTTTTACGTTAAGAAAGTGACTACCAGTACTGGTAGCCTTTTTCACCAAAAAATTAAAAGTTGAAGGAGTAAAACAAAATTTCTAAAAAATATTCATTTGCCCAGTTTTCCTTCGCTTTTTTGTGAGTTAAGATTATGGTTTGGGTTAGATTTAGAGTTTGTTTTAAAGTAGGCCTAAGGATTTGAATTTGGGTTAGATTTGAATCAGAATTAATAAAAAACTAAATACCGGTAGAAATTTCTAGGCCTGTGGAAAATGAAATACTGCAATAGCGTAAAGCCTTTCTTTACTTTTAGCAACTGCATGTGTAAAAAACTACTGGTAGGCTGCTGTATGATACCGTACCAATACCATAGCCTAGGCACTTTACTACTAACGATACACAGCAGTTAATCCAACGAAATCTGAAATGATTGTTCCAATCTCGTTTTGCTACTGTCAAACTCTCTCTCTCTCTCTCTCTCTTGGACAAATTCTATTTCTTTAGTTCACTACAGTATCTTTGAAGAAGCTAAATTTAAATTACTGGTAGATATCAAGTATCCCTAGCCTATCAGCCTATCAACAAGTTACATATTGTACTGTTATATCAATTTCCGAGAATCGAGCTTGACCAATCCAATTAACTACAGTATTAATTATTATTTTGGATATCGGTGCTTTATCACAGCGGTGGTTTAGTAGGCTAGCTACTACCGGTAATACTACACAATACCCTGTCTACTGGAAAGTCAGCATGTTGAAAATTTTCTTAAAAGTTTTGCGCCAAGTGGCGCAGAAAGCGCAAATATGGCTTTGGCGCAGGACAAAAACCAGGCAAAGCTCTTTCACTCACAACGTTAATTTTAGCATGAACAAGCTGGTAACCTGCCAATTTAATGAAGTTTGGTTTAACCATAGTCACGATATATTTCTGTAATATTTAGTGAGGTTTAACAAACACTTTATCATGTATGTCACGTCGGTATTAATTGCCTCATATGAAGTCGATAACCGACATCGCATTTAATAAAAAGATACAAAGGGTCAACGCACAAACGCACATTAAGTTTGATCCTAGAATTAACAAGCTTTGTGGGGGAGAAGTTTAGATCAATGCCCTGGCCAATTGCTATAATTATAAAGAAATTCATGGATAGATGAAATCGTTGGGACTTTACCCAAGCAAAATGATCGATTGGATAGAAGACCATGAAGTGTGGCGACTTAATCTCAACCTGCTTTCCCCGAAACCCTCACAGAAAAGCGGGGAATGAAGAAAAAAGAACAAGCATCGGTGAGCTTAGGAATAAAGTTTATTTTAATCTAATAAGTTGAATGGCGTAGAACAGAGTTCACCAAACTACAGCCCGCAGGCCAGATTCAATCCACAACCTGATTTTATCGGGTCTGCCACAGGTTGTTGAAACAAAACTTGAAAAAAAATCACTAATTAAAAAAGAAGGAAGAAAAAGTTACCAATTCAAAACAAGAAAAAGTTAACAATCCAAAAGAAACCCAGGTTTTTGCTCAGCCAAGGGCAATCTAATAATAGTTTTTTGCTTCCGTTTCTTTTTGTGGCTCTACAATTTTTTTTTGTTAAAAATACCACAGTTCCATTAACAGGGTATGGTATGCAAGACAATTTTTCCATATTCCATTCCATTTCCATTCCATTTCCATTCCATTTCCATTCCATTTCCATTCCATTTCCATTCCATTTCCATTCCATTTCCATTCCATTTCCATTCCATTTCCATTCCATTTCCATTCCATTTCCATTCCATTTCCATTCCATTTCCATTCCATTTCCATTCCATTTCCATTCCATTTCCATTCCATTTCCATTCCATTTCCATTCCATTTCCATTCCATTTCCATTCCATTTCCATTCCATTTCCATTCCATTTCCATTCCATTTCCATTCCATTTCCATTCCATTTCCATTCCATTTCCATTCCATTTCCATTCCATTTCCATTCCATTTCCATTCCATTTCCATTCCATTTCCATTCCATTTCCATTCCATTTCCATTCCATTTCCATTCCATTTCCATTCCATTCCATACTAAAAATTTCATAATAAAATTTTTTTCCATGTTCCATTCCGTACTTCCACACCAAGGTAAGTTTAGACTTGAAGCAACCGGAATTTTTTTGAACATTTGCAACGTTAAGCGTACCTTTGCAAGTTAGTGGGGCTCGTGAAGGTAAGCAGTATGGTACGATACATTTCATCCCATATTTGAATCACTGTCGCTATGAACTACCAAAAAATTTCCTGAGCATGAAAATATCAACCTCTTAATCAACAGGCAATAGGTTTTCCGGCATATTCAGGGTTTAATGATTGCAAGTTTGTAATCACGCTTGATATGAAATTTGGCATAGCCAAACTGCCAAAAACATTTTACAAAAATGCAAAAAAAAAGGCTTAAGCGCAAAAAAACAACATAAAATTAAGCTCAATCGAGGATAGAAAAGTAAATACAAATCTTTGTTTGGATGGAAGAAAAAGTTTTGTCACTTGGCAAATTGTAACAAACAAAAGTGGAGTTCTTGAGGACGTCCTTGGCCTCGAGGACACATTTTGATGTCCTTGGCCTCGAAGGTCAAGTCCTCGAAAATTGCTTGGTCCTCGGCTCGAGGACTGCAGTAATCTTTGAATTGTTAAAATTTTGTAGATTGATTCATTGATTGAAAAAATTTTTGAAGACCTTTATTTTTGGAGAACGCCTGAAAAAAATTTTGAAGCCTTTTTTTTCCTTTTTTTTTTTTTTTTTTTTTGGAGAACACTTGCGCCTGTGTCCATTGTCCTTGGCCTGGAGCATTCCTGTTCTTAACCTCGAGAGGGTCTGTTCTTGGAAGGGCTGTCAATCATTGGCCTTGGCCTCGGATTTTTTTGAGTCTTTGGCCTTGGCCTTGAGCCTTGTGTCTTCGACTCCACCTCTGGTAATAAATTTTCAAAATAAAAATAAGCCAGTCAGTATCAATGCAGCTGCAAATCGCAATGAACATATTTTATGATCTGATGATGTAATGTCTGCACTGTTTGCGCAACGCTCATAAGAGTCATAGCATAATTAGATAATTACCATATTAATTTGTCGACATATGATTAGTTGTTAAACGCTTCCACCATAGGCGTAGCAAGGATTTTTGATTGAGGGGGCCGAAATCACAAATCATATGCAAAGACGTCATCACAAATTTTCAAAAGAGGAACTTTTTGTGGGGAAAGATATCGTAAAATGGAAGATCAAAAGCCATGGCCAGGTTTGGCACTTAAGCAGGATTTTGCTAAAGGCGAAAGGCTTAAACCAGTGGTTTCCAACCTTTTTATAACCGTGGCCCATTTTGATTCTGAAAATTTTCCATGGCCCACTCTCAAAATATCGCGTAAGAACTTGACCCAAATTTTCCGGCCAAATCAGTTTTGAAGTAAATTGAAACGATTTTTTCGGCCGAAAACAGGTGATCTCCAAAAAAAAAGTATTCCAACACGACTTTTTCAAAATACGACTTTTACCAAAATGCTCTGTGGCCCACTGCAAAATGGCCCTGTGGCCCACCGGTGAGCCATGCCCACAGGTTGAAAAGCAAAGGTTTAAACCAATAGTTAAAAAATGAAAATGTTTAACCTGGGATACCTTGTTGAGTTAACTAGTGTAACTCAAACGCATCACAGACGGGGGTCTGGGGGCAAAGCCCCCTGACACTATGCGTTTTTTTTGTAACTTTTTGGAATGAAACTTATTTTAATGCCATTGGATCACATTTCGCCATAGGTGAGCACAAGTCCGTAAATCATTAATCCGTTAATAACGAAGCTAACTTTTTCACTAACTCGTTAATCCGTTAAAAAGTTTTTTCATGTTAACGGACTAAATTAATTTCCGTTAAGTGCTGTTAACGGACTAAAGTAACTTCCGTTAAGTTCTGTTAACTTCCGTTAAGGTTTTTATCGTTAATATCTTGCAGCTTCGTTGTGCATTTGAACTTGTTTTTATCTTGAAAGTAGATTAGACTGTAAAATGTACATAACTTTCAAAACACAAAAAGACCACCATAGCATTAAATATTTCCTTACAATCAGCTCAACAGCGTCAATACGTGCTGTAGAAGCGAGTGAATAAAACGAAATGTAAATTATACGCAAAATGTTAACGGATTAACGGACTTTATTAACTTCCGTTAATTAAAGCTGAAAATAACGAATTAACGTTAACGGAGGTGTGAAGTTTGTTAACAGACTAGAGGTTAACGAAGCTAACGTTTTGCATTAACTTGACCACCTATGCATTTCGCAAGTGTTCAGAGCAGGGCTGTAGGTCTCGGTCTCGGTCTTGGTCTTGGCTGTTTTGCACCGGTCTTGGTCTCGAACCGTTGTGGTCTTGGTCTCGTGGCTCAAAAATTGGTCTCGAGACCGGGTAATTTCTGTAAGTAAAATAAAATAACTATTTTGTAATGTTTGTAAGAAAAAATAAAATAGCGAGATCGTGTAAATTTTGTAAGTAAAATGTAGTTTTGTAAGAAGCTAACGAAGCGGTTACATTATCGGTAGGACAAAGAGGTTTCGCTCCTGGTGATCAAGATTGTCGCATTTTTACATGAGAAAAGACGTCATTCACGCATAGCAGTTTTGATGACGAGGAACGAAACTAGAGTCCAAGCAAAACAACAGAGTTCTTGCCCAATGCTAGCACTGCAGATGTTTTTGCGACTTTTTTGATCCCCATGTGATAGAAGCTTTTGCGTCAAAGGATGTACACAATGCTACTATTTTGAGATTGTAGAGTGCTGCGCAAATAAGTGAGAAATTTTTTGGCAGTCGTTTTAACAGTTGTTAAAAAAAGTTCGTCTTTTCGCTTTTGCAATTTGACGACGCGGATAAAGAAGCAAAAAACCTCAACTTGAAGTAGACAAGGCTATGGGAATTAAACTGTTTTACAAACATAGTCGCTAAAATTGACGTCGATGCTCTCCAAATTTAAGAACAAATCAAAAAACAAATGAGGCTGAAAATCGGCAAAAAATTAAAAACAGCCAGTCACAATTCAAAATTTACTGATTCGTATCAAACAAGAGTGAATACTTTGTGTACATATTACTTTATTGTCGATTGCAGTCGCGTAGCCAGGATTTCGCAAAAGGGGGATGGGGGGGGGCTTTTTTTGAAGTTTGATACAACCGAAAACGAACTTCACCCAAATTTTCATTAGTCTTAAATTAGATTCAGGTGGTTTTTCTGTAAAAATTAGGTGATCTCCAAAAAATAGGTCTTCACCGACTTTGGGTGAGCTTCTGAATAAAAAAACTCCACTATTCTGGTCCAAACAACGGCAAGTCCTTCACAACTTCGGCTCCCAAATCTCTTTGGGGGGGGAGCTGTTTTCATTTTTGGAGCAAAAATCGGCCTCAAAAGCACTAGAAACGTGCTATTTTGCATATTTTTCAGGGCAATGGGGGAGGCTCGAGCCCCCCGCCCTCCCCCCTGGCTACGCTACAGGTCGATTGTCGACAACAGTTATATACTAACCTACAGTATATATTTTGTCTCTTTGTCAACAGCAAACAAACCCACTACTTTAAAATTGGCAAATTTTGTTTGTTCATGATGTTTATGCCGAAGCTAAACGTAAAATGGCGAGTGACGCAAACAGGAGGGCAAAGTGGGCTGCAACTCTCCTCTTATTAGTCATATCACTTACAAAATTTGATTCATGAATGCAAGCATTTAAACGTGTCTTGGACTTGACCTTTACAGGTAAAGAAAAGGGGCTAAAGTGGTTGAGCAATTTAATTCGTTCAAACGGCTTCCGAATCTTAGCAAGTAAGTTCTTAGCGATTTTTGCAATTAAGAATCTTAGCTATTAAGCAGTTCTAAAAACGTGCGAAATATGATTCAAATGGTTATTTTTTACAAAAAACCATAAAAATTGTCTAGCGACTGGGGCAAACCTCCGGATGTGATACGATTAAGCTACAACAGTTTGCTGAGCGCGACGACAAAACAGTGCTGCGAACTCGAACTAGAAAAAACTCGGTATTTTTGCCGAACTCGCTCACGAAAAAATAATTTTGCTGAACTCGAATAAAACTGTCCAAGTTCGTAAAACGAAATTTAAAGATTAAACAATCCTTTAAAATATTTTTTTTTGATCAAGCTTTGTAAATTGAGATTGTGTTTTTCCCAACAGTGCATGTTTTCCACTTTTTATGCTTAGGCGACCTAGAAAAACAGCTAGGAGTTTAAAAAAAGAAACGATTAAGGTGGAAAAGCGACGCAACGTTTTATCTTGAGTTAATTAAGTGATAAGAAATTTGTCTCTTATATTGCGAAAACTTTACTATTATTGTGTTAACAGTTATCTACTCCCGTGATTCTCAACCTATGGGTCGCCTAAAAATTTTTAGGGTAGTTTTTTTTTTAAACAACTACAAAGAGTAAAACTTGCAGAAAGCAATACAGTAATAAAATAAACGCATATAGTAGTCAACCCTAGTTGCATTTTTGAAACAAAAAACTCCAGCAGTGAAATTTTGAGTTTCTCAAGATCACAAAGGTGTAAAACGCTTAGAAGTAGTAAACGATATATTTTCAAATTTAATCTTTCATTATGCTCGCTGTAATACGCCGAAGCATGTAACAAGGTTACTGGGTCTATCTCCGCGTCATTGCGCCGTGGCAACACAGCTCTTTTCGGAGAAATTTAGCAGCGGTGGCGATCCGTTGGCATCACTGTGTCCGATTTGACCAGTCCGAGATTTAAATCTCACTCCTCCCGCTCCAGAGACGAACGCGTTACCGCTCGACTAACTAGCATAGAATTCATGCAGTGAAGAAGCTTTGTGTTCGTGGAGACTAGAAATCAAAGGTCATGTATGTCAGACTACGTAAGGACGTTATTGGTAAGGATAATGAAAGCTAAATAGCAAATATTCATAAACATTTCAGTGAAAACTTCTTTGTACGATTTTCAACACAGTTCTGTCATCATGAAAAGTTTTTTTTTCTACATAGCTTTTAATTTAAACTATGCATCAGAATATACCTGGGCCACAAAATTTTACACCATTGATTTTTTCAATACACTTAAGTCGCATTGAAAAAAGATTGAGAAGCAATGGTCTACTCTATTGCTTAAAGAAAAAGTACAAAACTTGGATAGTATTTGCAGCTCACTGGAATAAATCTGCGAGTTTAATTTTTGACAAAAAATGTGCAATTATATGAAATGAGTTTGAGATTGAAAAGATTCACGATATATGAAATAAGTCGCGGCGGTTAGTTATTGCAGCAAAATTAATTTCGGTTACACAATTTTCGAATTGAACTTTATACAAAATTTTGTAGCCTATTTAATAGGTTAGCGCAACGCAAAAGTGTGAAGTCTTTGTGAAAATAACTTTTAAGCAAATTAGTGCGGTCTATTCGTGACAGAAAAGTACGTTGTTTATCGTATTTGATTATTTCAAAAACCTATATTTAATTTTAACAGAATATTAAACAACATATGATAGTCCTTAAATTCTCATTTATTGTTTCATTAATTTTGTAGTGGCAAATATTCGTAGCGTAGAGCCATTAATATTTTTGAACTCAAAAAAATTTAAATTTTCGAACTCGAACTTGGACGTGCTAAAATAGACCGAACTCAAACTTGAACTCAAATAAAAATCGATCGAGTTTGCAACCCCGCAACAAAATATTTTTCGGGTACAAATTATATTATTTTGTTTAAGCCTTCTCTTAGCATAATCGTAGTTACGCGCTTGGAAATCCCCCTCCTACTTGAAACTCCTGGCTGCGTTTTTGTAGTTATGTCTTTAATACGGTACTTCAAATATACAAATAGCTTTTTACAATTTTTTTTGTAATTTTATTTCATTAAGTTTGCGTCAGTTTTATTGACCCGTAGTTTCTGACAAAAATAAAGGTGACCAGCCTTCTAGCTTTGAATAAGAGGCATTGAGTTTAGTTGAAGGATCTCTTTTTTTGGTGAAAATCTACATAAAATGACATATTTAGATGTTTTGATGAAGTAATCGTTGCTTTGACTAAAGCACTTTGTCATCTGAATCAATTTATATAATCATAAAACCAACTCATGAGCAAATATGAGCTTCAAAAATTTTTTTTCAAAAAATCGAAAAAACTATTGATGACGTCATTTTTTCGGTCTCGGTCTTGAACTTTGCCGGTCTCGGTCTCGAAGCCAAAACTGAGACCGAGACCGGTCTTGATCTCGAAAAAATTTTGCGGTCTCGGTCTTGGTCTCGGACGAGTCGGTCTCGACTACAGCTCTGGTTCAGAGCCATTCGAAAGAAGAGATTTTTAACATTTGAAAGCCAATTGAAAAAATTAAATTGTTCAATCCTCCTTTTTCTTGCAATTTAAGTCCAAAATACGTTTAAACTCTTGCATTTTGGCGTTAAATTTTGTAAGTGATTTGTCCCAGGTAGGAAGAAGTAAAAAGTGCACTGTCTCCTGCAATATTTTAGCATAAATTAATAATCCAATCGACAATTTTTCTTATAGATTTTTGTTTTGTCATGAAATCAACCAGTTATAGGAGAGCATGTTTCGTCCAGGGGGCTCAGGCCCCTCAATTTAAATTCAATAATCATTCAATGAACATACTTTCCACTAGATAATTTTTATTTGAAAAGTATTTTTTTGTGTAAAAACTAACGAGGTGGAGGTGAGTTGTTCTTGAAAAATGGTACAATAGATGGTTACACCTACTAACCATGTTATTCCCGGGTCGGATTTATATTGCGCGGGGCCCCTGGCACTTTAGGAATTATCTCAACATCTTCCTGCAAAAAATATATGTGAAGACCAAAAAAAAGTTTTAACATCTGTGAGCTGGGCACCTGGCACTGTGCAATATGGTAAATCCGGCCCTGGTCATTACGTTATATTCATAAAAGGGTTAGATGAGGGCCTGTGGTTGCAACTTTTTGGACAAAAACCCTTAATTTTCCCCGGGCTATAGGCCTAAATTTAAATTGCTTGGCAAAAATTGAATTGAGGGGCCCCAGGCCCTCTGTTTTCAAATTATTGTTGATTACTGTTGTACGCGTGTACTGTTGTATCCGAAGATGCTACGAGAAACTGAAATTGAAGAAACAATAGGTATTTTTTATCACATTTTATTCATTGGTGGAATTTTGATTTGGGGGGCAGGCCTCCTGGGACCCCTTTGGCTACGCGTATGGCTTCACATGTTTTTAGTTATCACCATCCGTATACTGTATATTTTTTTGTTAATGTCACGTGCGAAATCTAGTTTTGCTAACGCACGTTGTTTTCGTTTTTTCATTAGTTTGCGGGCTATGGAATCGACCTCGTGTTTTTTCATATTTGCAAATAACTCACCTAGTGTTGTTGCCAACTTTAGTATACGTTTTACGTGGCTCTTCTTTTACCAAATTTACGTATAAGGCTAGTGGCGATTGATTTACCAAAATTCTTTCTTTTTTGTTTAGCAAGGCGGCAATACCTTAATTACTTAGTTTTTTGTTTTGACGTTGTGGGCCTTTCGACTTTATTTGAAATTTTTAGTCAGTTTTCAGTTTGCATTTAAGCATATAGGTGGGCAAGTTAATGCAAAGCGTTAGCTTCGTTAACCACTAGTCCGTTAACAAACTTCACACCTCCGTTAACGTTAATCCGTTATTTTCAGCTTTAATTAACGGAAGTTAATAAAGTCCGTTAATCCGTTAACATTTTGCGTGTAATTTACATTTCGTTTTATTCACTCGCTTCTACAGCACGTATTGACGCTGTTGAGCTGATTGTAAGGAAATATTTATTGCTGTGGTGGTCTTTTTGTGTTTTGAAAGTTATGTTTTACAGTCTAATCTACTTTCAAGATAAAAACAAGTTCAAATGCACAACGAAGCTGCAAGATATTAACGATAAAAAACCTTAACGGAAGTTAACAGAACTTAACGGAAGTTACTTTAGTCCGTTAACAGCACTTAACGGAAATTAATTTAGTCCGTTAACATGAAAAAACTTTTTAACGGATTAACGAGTTAGTGAAAAAGTTAGCTTCGTTATTAACGGATTAACGGACTTGTGCCCACCTATGCATTTAAGTGAGTCGGAGGAAAAAGAATTCGTTATGATTTTTGTTAAAGAAATCTAAGCTTCAGTTAAATTTTGCCGCCTGGTTTTAATTTATTTTTATCTGTCAATAAATTCAAGTTTTCTGGAATCTGGTTTTTAGTTTTACAGCTTTTCAGTACACCAGCCCGGTGAAGGCTTTAGAGTTCCTCGAGGTTAAAATTCAGTAAGTTGCGACAATACCGTTCTGCAACAAGTTTGGAATTGGTGAAGGCTGTCTTACATTCCATTTTTGAAATCTTCCATTCCATTCCATTCTGGCATCTTCTATAATCCATGCCAAAAATTTCGTTCCATTCCATCTTCCATTCCATACATGCCCTGTTCATCAGTGCAATATCTTTAGTTAAAAGCAGACTTCGAAGCCTAAGCTGGATGATCGGGACAGTATCAGCACTAAACAATTAACTTTTAGGTTGTGCCGTAATATGCTCTTTTACTGACTGCAAAAAAACAGAAATGTAGATTCTGATTGTCGGGTGTTTCATGAAAAATGAGAAGAACCGTATTTTTTGTTGAAGCCAATAATGGACGTATACAGCTACAGTAGTTGTTTGATATGCAACGAAAGTGTTGCTGCTTTCAAAGAGTATAATCTTTGTCGGCACTATACAATGGCGTCGCATACAATCAGGTGGGGATAGCAACGTCACGTACAACATCAAACTTTAAAATACAAGTGTTTAAATGTGTTTTGGACTTGACTTGAATTTGAACTTGACCTGCAAGTAAGGGGGGGGGGGGGAGAGAGGGCTGACCAAATTGATTCTTTTGAATAACTTTCGAATTTTAATAATTTAGTTCGTTCCAAGATCTCGGAAAACGAGTGAAATGTTTTCCAAAGGGCGCTAAATTGACTAGTTTTTGCCTATAAATCACAAAAATTGCTCAGCGGCTGGCGCATCCGCCCCCAGACCCCTTTTGTGATACGGTTTAGTTGCATATGTTTGCTTAGCACGCTGCCTGAGATAATTTTCGAACAAACTATTGTATTTTTTAGTTCAAGCCTCCCATCTCTTTGGCGCGCTTGGCACGATTACATCCAACATCTGTTAAAATATTTAAATTGCACAACGTAGTGTGTCTTTGTTTTTGTGTAATAGAAACTCCTTAGTTGAAATCGTTCGGTCTTTGCTTGTTGTTGATTTGTTTCTCATTGAATTTGTGCATTTTTTTTCAACAGGGAGCTGACAAGGTTTGCGTTTACCACATATCATGCGCAAGCTTGTAAAATACTCTTTTCACAGCATTGGGCCACAACAATTCAAGACAGCGTGGATTAAATTTGGGAAAAGGTGTAAAATGTGTTTTCCAAGGACACAATGCCCTGGAGTGCATTACAGAAAAAGTTAGCTATTCCAACAACCTAATAGCGATTTTCGTCACAACTTTGCTATACCACCGCTGGCTTTGTTATTTTCTGTGCGCAATTCAAATCAATGGAAATTCTAAATACTTGTTTATCTGATTGCAATTCGCACCCGGCCCGCAGCTGTTAATCTCAAGTAATTCGGCCCTCAGAGGAAAAAGTTTGATGACTCCTAGTGCAGGAGATCGAAAATTGATAATCTGAGGATTAAAGTTGATCCAAGGTGGTACATACGACCTTAAGAATATTGTTTTGCAAAAATTAATTTTGCTTGATTTGCGTTAGAAATAATGTTATATCTGCGTGAAAAATACGAATAGACAAAAAAAATAATTTTTAGTTGGGCATTGCAATAATTGTATCCAGTAAAAATCAAATTTTACTCGTTTGATTTTACGTCAAAAATATGCGTCAATTCCACCATAGACACTTTACTCGGTAGAGTATAGAAACAGAGAAGCGGAGAAAAAGAGAAGACCAATGAAGAAAAAGTTTGCTTTTGATGCGAAAGTTTTTTGCGGTCACACGTATTCAACTGATTTGATTCGACATATTCCTAGAACAAGTAAAGTGTGAAGAAAAAAGTCACGTCGATTGAACGAATCGGCATACTTTGCAATAAGTAAACCGTGAAGACAAAAAGAAAAAACTGTCAGTTTCCAGTCTAAAGAGTCTATGATTCCAGTAGCAAACGGCAATAGGACCATTTGATACGATGATCAAAAGATCTCTTCAGAGTTTCTGGGTGTACTTGTTGAAATGGCAAGGTGGCCAATGCGCTTTTGCGATGCAAAAAACTAAAATAAATAGGTCGGTACAGTAGCGTAGCCAGGGGGGAGGAGGGGACTACAGCATTGGCTTGTCGACCAAAATGCAGAACAAGAAAAAGATCACGTTTTAGCACTTCTGAGACAGTTTTTTTTGGACTGGAATGGACTAAAAAGTGATTTAAAGCTTCTTATCAAACATATATTCGGGGGGGGGGGGGGGGTATTTTGTCAAAAATAAACTCACAAATCAATGAAAACTTTAAAAAATGGCCAAAATTAAGCAATCAAATTAGATCGTTAGAGTAAAAATGCTGAACATAGGTTTCATCACAAATATATGATAAACTCAGGAATAGGGAGAGGGGGCTATTCAATACTATTAGTTAATTACCAATCACTACTTCGAAATATCTTTCCATGAACCCCCCAATTATGTTTCTCTATAAAATATAGACGAAACAAATTACTCCGCGTGAGTTTTATTGAACTATAGGATTTCATGATTTACCAGCTTGTAAATAAGAGAACTAAATTTTTACCATTAGCCATCTCCTACATAGTCCATTTACGCAACTAGTTTAATCGTGTTTGCTCTGCCAACTTTTATGCCGCGTTTTAAAAGCATTAATTTTCTCAAAATAGGGCTAAAATTAAATTATTTTTGCCGAAAATTGCAAAACTATCAAGCACGGGGGGCTCCGCCCCAAGCCCCATTGCGAATTCCTGTCTACGCGCCTTGCGTGGTATATGTTTAAAAAAAAACTAAAAAACTAAGTAAATTGTAACGTTTTGACGTTTGCATTGGAGCAAACTTAATTGTGATGTTTTGGCATTTGTTAAATAAAACTATGCTGAAACATACACTAACTGAGAAACAAACTATTAAACTAAGAACAATACAAAGATCCCACGAAAAGAAAATATTAGGAATCACATGGAAAAACAAAATAAAAAAACAGCAAAATGGATTCGAGAGCAAATCAACTTACTATTTCGAAACAATTAAAATGTTAAAATGGAACTGCGCTGAAGATGTTATGCGGACACATGCTTTTTTTATATTTACACGTACATACCGTTACCACAGGAAGGGTTGGAAATATCGACTTAAAACCAATAATCGATATCGTTATTCGTTACTTTTTGGTTATCGAATGCAAAAATTCTTTACTTTTTAGTTCCATTATCGAATGTGCCTTTTCCCTACATTCTTGCCTGGTAAATCGATAATAATTAATCGATATTTTTTTTCAAGTTAAGCAAAATTTTTTTGGAAACACGTTAATCATTGTTTCGCGTACTGCGGTTTTATTGT
Organism: Trididemnum nubilum; assembly: GCA_963965965.1. NCBI lineage: Eukaryota > Metazoa > Chordata > Ascidiacea > Aplousobranchia > Didemnidae > Trididemnum > Trididemnum nubilum. The sequence continues at coordinate 32,057,810 of OZ014479.1, read as the reverse complement.
GAAAGTAATCCTAATTTTACTTCAATTAATGTACGCGTTAGTTCAAAATTTCGCATCGCAATCGTTTTTGACTCCATTCCAAAGTATGCAAACACAATAATGCACTTGTAGCCACTGGTAGCAGTGCAGAGTGTTGCAATAAGCCTAGTCAAGTAGCAGTGGCGGATTTAGAGGGGGATGCATCCCCCCCACCAGCCTAAACATAACGTGCATATGAATAATACTCATTTAAAAAAAGCAATCAATGAATAGTCGTTAGCCCGTGTGACTGTGATATAATTTCATAAGCCAAGGAGAGGGGGGTGCAAGAAAATAGTATTTGTGCAGCGAAGTTTCTACAAAACAGAAACTAGTCTTTTACAGGTCCGATGGATTTGAAGGTGCCAAATCAGTAAAACTCACAACTTGCACTTTTCAGCGATAAAGGCATAGGAGCACAACCAGTGGCGGAGTTATGGGGGCGGATGGGGGGATGCATCCCCCACCAGCGTAAACATAACGTGCATATAAATATTAAACTTATTTGAAAAAAAGCAATCGGTGAATTTTCGATAGGCCGTGTGACTGTGATATAATTTCTAAAGCCCTGTGAGGAGAGGGACCGAAAAATGTAATTTTTACAGTGAAGTTTTTACGAAACAGAAATTAGTCGTTTACAGGTCCGATTGATTTGAAAGCGCCGAATTAGCGAAATATACAACTTGCACTTTTCAGCGATAAAGCCTACACAATGCAAATCATTTCTTAAGTGACATAATAGGCTTATAAAAAGTGAGCATTAAGCGAGGTCAAGAACATTTATCCTAAGCAGTAGTGTTGCCGGGGGGGGGGGGGAGGCTATAGCCCCTCCATTGGCCTGTCAACCAAAGTGCAAAATATCGCGTTTTTAGTACTTCTGAGACTGTTTTTCGCACTGAAATACACCAAAAAGTGATTTAAAGTATTTTTAGAAACATATGCTTAAGGGGGGTTTATTTGTCAAAAATAAAACTCACAAATCAAAAAAAAATTATTTAAATGACCAAAAATAAGCAATAAAATTTGATCGCTAGTGTAAAAAAACTTGAACACGGGTTTCATCAACAATATATTATAGGCCTAAACTCAGAAATGGGGTGGAGAGGCTATTCAGTATTGGTTAATTACCAATCACTTGTCTCAATTCTCTTTCCATCAGCCCCTCTCTCCAATTATTTTTTTCTATAAAACATAGATGAAACAAATTACTCCGTGTGAGTTTTATTGAACTATAAGATTTTATGCTTTTGATTTACCAGCATCCAAATAAGAGAACTAAAATTTTACCATTAACCACCTCTCATATAGGCCATTTATGCAACTAGTTGAATCATGTTTGCACTGCCAATTTCTATGCTGCATTTTGAAAGCATTATTTTATCAAACTAGCTCTAAAATTAAATTATTTTTGCAAAAAAATGCAAAAATTTTGAGCGCTGGGGCTCCGCCCCCAGACCCCCGTGCGATTGGGGCTTTGCCCTTGACCCCTAAACACAGCCGCTCCATTGCAAATTTCAGGCTACGCGCCTGGTTACAACACATCCGAATTTTTGAGGTTGTGTGCTTAAAATTTTTATCATCCCCCCCTACCAAAATTTTCTGGATCCGCCTCTGTCAAGTAATACTGTTAGGTGTCAGTTCCCAAATTCTTTGCAATGTGCCGTCGCGCCGAGTAGAACTCGGTCAAATGATGTTGTTAGGCACACACTAGAAAAGCGAAAAGCTCAAGTAATTATCATTGCGATTGGTACTTGCAATAGTCTTATAGTACAGTCACAGTGCAGTAGTAGCTGGTACGCTAGGGACTGCTTCAAGCGGCGTGGTGGCTTAGGTCTAGTGGTTAGAGCATTGGTCTCACAGTCGGTAGACCTGGATTTGATTCCCTTGTCGAACCATACCAAAACACTTTAAAAAATGGTATTCACAGCTTTCCTGCTTGGCGCTCCGCACTTGAAGGGATAGTGTGAAGATTTGCTGGTGGAGTAGACAGGTGGCAACGAAACGATTCTGAGACCCTATGGTCATTTTGCTGTTTCCGGGCAAATGCAACTCTGTGAATAAATATATGCAAAAATTGTAGGGCAATGGCATCTAGCAGCTTACAGCTGGGCCTGAAATGTCAAGCAGGAAAGCTATGAATACCAATTTTGAAGTTTTTTCAAGACTCTGTACCAGGTAGCCTACTGAGGTAGTTAGGTAGTAGTAGTAGTGAACCCAGATCTGCAGATTAATTACTGCGAGGCAGATGCTATAACCACTGCTTATCTCAACATCAACATGGTAGAGATGGCACGCATATGTGTTGGCTATCCCAGTTGTACTCATTTGGCGGAGGCCTACTGGTATTTTACAAGCCATTATCAAATGCTATTGTTTGCCGAGTAGCCTAGCCTACTGGTACGCTTAACATTTACATTTTCTAAAAACCCTCTATGTTCTAATCAGGGTGTCGAACCGTTTCAACTAACGGTTCGGGTTCAGGTTTAGTTCCTGCTCAAAATATTTTTGCGGTTCAGGTTTGGTTCGGGTTCACTTAAGCACCATTTTCGAGGTTGAGGTTTGGTTCAGGTTCACTCAAGTAAAATATTACTGGTTCAAGTTCGGTTCGGGTTCATTGACTTAAAATTTAACTGTCGCTACTCGCTTGGTCCAGAAAAAAATCAGTTCAGCAAGTTAACATAAAACCATGGCGACCTAGAAAAACCGGCCATGTCAACAAAATGCGAGCTCTTCGACTGAAGGCTGACAATAGCTGTTTGCGCGTAATTGGGACAGCTGCGGGAGCATTATTTCTGCAGTTTACACAATACACTCAGGCTTTTTCAGCATTTTAATGCTGTATATCAAATAATACTAAACATTCTGAGGTCAACAAAAGTATCATGTAAAATAACACTGAGAAAAGTGGTTGCATACATTGCCAAAATTGTGCCAATACGACGCAGTGCTTAAGACACACAAAGTAACAGTTATTCATATTCTGCAAATACGGTGCAGTAACAAAGTTTAGCAGAAAATGCTGATATACAGTACAGACAAATAGTATTACAGTTTAGTAAAAATAACATAATTTTTGTTATTGAAATACCAACTGTTGCAATTTAAGAAAGTTTTAAAACTTTTAAGCCAGATTCTTTACTGCTACGTGGAGTGCAAAACACCGAGTAATTCTTTAGCAATATATTACACAAAATAGCACAGTTTTTTTTTGAAGCACAGAAACCGTACCTTACTAAAATTTAAAAAAATTAATCAACAAAAAATTTTCGACATCCCCCGTCTAACACTTGTAAAAAGAAAATCACACAAAGTGTACACCACTGCACAAGAGAGTCTTGCGGTAGAGTAAGTGATCCTCTATTGAGAGCATCAAAATACTTTTCAAAGTTTTGGTGATAAAAGAAAGAGTCATTTTCTTTCACTTCACCACCCTTTTTTTGTATGTATCCGGCAATGTATATTAATGATAACATTGTCTCTTCCTTCACGCTTGCTTCTTAGGCATGCATATTATCGAAGACTTCACATTCTTTCTCATTCAGCAAGCGAGAGCACATAGCACATTGGTGGCCATCATCTTGGGCATTGCCGTCTTGGGGCAGATCTATTCCAAGTTGTAGAAAAAGTTTGGCATGCTGAATGTTAACTTTTTCAACAACAGTCTGTGCAGTTATAAAGTAAGTTCCTCCTGAACCTTGTCGCAATTTTCCGAATGCTTTCTCCAAAGGATCAGTAGAAAACCATCCCAGCATCTCATACTCATTGCCTCTGGAGAGCAAATGTCTCACCAGATCAACAGCTCCGCGGCATATATGAGATAAGAATTTTGAAGTGTCTTGGGTGAGCGAGCAAACACGAGGACTTTCTTTCGGCTTCATCCTATCAGCCATAGCAGCAACGTCCAACAAAAATTGCAGTCTGGGGTCATTATGCATTCTTATCACAGCTCTCAACGGATCATTGTGTGCTTGATCTTCTCGTGGACTACGAACATTGAATATTTTCCATAACTTTACCACAATTTTTATAAAGTTTGTGGTTCCCAAACCATTCGCATTATTAATTACTGGATGAGTTTCCAGCGCTGCAATTGTGTCATCACAAAACACACGCAAGCATGTTTGAACACTCTGTCGCTCAATAGGCTTTGGTGAGACAGCAACTTCAGTTAATTTTGATAGTTTCACGAGAGAGTCGCTTTCTGCCTGCTGCAGATTTTTTAAATCACTCCATTTTGCTATTTGAGTATTTCCATTGAATGCATATTCCAACTGTTGAGTTTTTTCGGTCAGCCACTTATTCCTGATGCACTTTACAACGTGCACATAGTCAAATAAAAGATAAATATTTGATTGGGTGTTCAACCACGGTACTCCATGACCATTTCCACTGCTGGCACTCAAAGATGCGAAGCATTTCTGGTTTGTTCTGTGTCCATCGGCTATAATGGCGATTACTTTGTTTGTTGATTCACTTTCAATCGCTTCCATAACTTGGCTTCCTTCATCAGATAAAAACTTAGCAGTTAAATTCTTGATAAGATAAATTTTGTAGATAAATTCCGGACCTCCAAACAAACACTTTACCATAATTGCTAACACTGTTTTCGCGAGTTTATCAGGAGAGTCAATAGCCTTGCCGAAGACGGTTCCTCCATGGTAAGTCAAAGCAGATTTAATGTATATTTCGTCCCACAATATGACACATTTTCGTCGACTTCTAGGGAGCTTACGAAATATGTCCAATAAAAATTTCGTTTCGTCAACTTTGCTAACTTTTGAAGTAATTCTAGTTAAGGTGCGGATGCTGGGTAGCTGGTAATCCTGAGCAATACGTGAATACAATGCTCTTGATGTCGAAAAATATTCAAAAGCTCTCATAATCATTTCCGTGGAATACAATTTTTCTTGTCCACTGTTTCTGTCAGTTACCGACACTTGCTGAAGCAATATTTTTGATTTATGTGTGACTTCTTTGCTTGACAAAAAGCGAATAATTTCGTTCAGTGCTGACCACGTTCGACAGGTTGTTGTCACCGATGGAACACGGCAAGGAGAACCCACAAAATAACACTCGAAAGTGAAGTCTTTCTTCATCTTGATAACAAGTTGAGGTATTCCAAAGTTTAAAGTCTGGGACTGTATGACGAGACAGCCACTTGAATCCGTATATGCAGCTAAAGTAGGAAAATTTGCTTTAATTTTGTCTGCAATTTCGTCATACACCAGTGTATCAGTTTTAATGAATCCCTCCATCTCGTCAGGGTGTTGATTTCGAATTTCCGAAAGAGTTCGGTTTGTTTTGCGGGAAGTACTAGGTTGCGAGGACAGACAACCAGACGAAATTCCGGGAAAGACAGAAGGTGGATTTTTTGGTCTCAACTTGCCGTGGACTTTTATCATCTCGGCATCGTTAGGCCAATGATTTCCACATACTGCAGTATACTTTGAGACAACCAAGTTGGCTCTCGGGATGACTAAAATCCACTTTCTTTTTTCTTTCTCATCTTTTGGAAGCTTGTACACCGGCACTCTTTCGCTGCTCGAATCGTAGTTTCCCTTACAAAGAGGTATGCAACACTTAAGAACCATTTAATTAGTTTCAATAGCTAGTAAAACTCTGCATAAATAAAGTATTATTGAGAGCCAATATACACTATATATACTGCAATTATCGTAAGTTTCGTGATCTGCAAGTGCAACCATGCTATCTGTACTTCCCTACAGTATAGCTGTAAACGTCTGATAGTACAGTAGACTTCTCATACAGTGACTGTAACTCTCTCATTGGAATTACCTTTGTTTTACCGTGCAAGTCGATCAAACGCATTTAATAACTTTGCAGGTAACTCTTTTTATACTGTAATGCTAATATGCTCTGAATCTTATACTGTTATACTGCTTCAGTGCTGCTACATATAATTTTGAGTTACTTGTTAGTTAGTTGTGGCTGTCACTATACAGTAATCGACTCAAATGCAGTTTTCTATTGTAAACATGTAACGAAAACAGCGTCTTGTGACTGACCTAATTAGTTTTATCGCACGCCGAGAATTTCTATCAGCCTTCAGTCGAAGCGCTTGCTTTTTGTTGACATGGCCGGTTTTTCTAGGTCGCCATGCATAAAACCAATATCCCATCCACCCAAACATTCACTCATAATACTATCAGTATCTCATTGCGCACATAAGTCTCGTACAGTATCACAATTGAAAAGTACTGTTGTCTTCTTAATCTACTCTTGGCCTTATCCTTCCAACGCAACTGAACAAACAATTCACTTGGAGAAACTTCTTCAATACTTGTCATCTCGTACTTTAAGCCACAAGCTTAACATTTTACAAAGAAATAAAAGTCAATCACTAAAAAGTAGCTGACACTTTCACACCTATGTGTCGCAGCGCACTATCTACTGTAATCACCTGAAAACAGCAAGTTTAAAAAATGACAAGGTAGTAGATGCTGAAACATTAACAACCTACCAGAGTAACCTGTCTAATAAATTGCTGTAGCTTACTCTGTTTGGCCTGTTCCTCAGTCTACCCAGCTCTTATCCTTCCAAAAAAACGGTTATCCTGGCAGCTGTGCTGGTCATTCTTCAACTGGACTATTAGACAAGTGCTGTGTTCAACCACGGTCAACATACTTCAGCGTTAGGGTGCGTTTAGACTGGACGCGAAGCGACGCAAAGCAACCAAAATTTGACGTCATCGACAGCTCGCGAAAGGTTGCGACCGCTCGCAACTTTCGCGAGCAGTTGCGCAACAGCGCTTGCTTGCAGGCTGTAGTAAGATAACCAACTAATTCACTGATTTGATTTTTACGATCGCAGTTTGCTAGAAAATAATATATATAGTTCATTTGTATGGTTTAGCGCCTATTTATCAGTCCGAAGAGTAGGCCGAGGTTGTTGGAAACGTTAGATTCGCGATAGCCCTAGGCTAGCCAAGTTAATTTGGATCTAGACAGCTAAGACTAAATCCTAGAGTGATGTTTCATAGCTATGCTGGATCTCAGAGCTTCATTATAATGAATGCACCAAAGCAGTAGGCCTAGCCCCACGACATCTAGCTTTTAAACCAAAACTTTTTATTCTGTGCAGCATAGCAGAAGACCAGTCAAGTAGTTCTTTTGGCTGAGCAGCTTTTGCTTTTTTGTCTTAAAGTAAACTTAAACTAACATGGTGTTGTTTTTTCAGAATATACTGTAAAATAACCCACCAACAGGCTAGTTTTGAGTGTGTTGATAGTGTTGTTACCCATTGTTTGTTAGCTTGTTGTTTTAAAAGTAACCACAATTGAACAATTCCTTGAATACTGGAAAACTCACAAAACTTTTTTCACTGCCTTTTTGACCAAGCCAACTTGGTGAAAAGAACTGTATTTAGAATTGGTTTCAAGTTACACTGCTACATACAAGAGCTAGATAGATACAAAAAATCGAAAAATTCCTATGAACTTTTGGATTGGCCTAATTAGTAGTCACTTCTTTGAATAGCTACAAACATGGAATTTTTTCTTCTGAATGTCCTCTTAAAAGTCTTCTTGTTTCTGAAGGTTTGTGACCGTGATCAAGTTGAACTGGAAGCAATGGTTTTGGACTACCCCAAGTTTTATAATTATGAATATTGTAGTCTGGTAGTGATTTTTCACTCCAGTCCTAATTGATGAAAATAGAAATGTCAAGTGTGTTAAATATTCATTTACTGTGTCTTTGTGTAATATCTAAATTTAGTTGTTTGTGAATTTCAAAACATTTTTACTGTCTCTTAAAATTTTTACTGCTTTACATGGTGAATAAAGTGACGAAGTAAACAATTTTAAGTCTGAAGTTCAATCATTGCAATTGCAGTCAGTGTATTTAGATGAACCAGAAAGCTAATATATATCTAACCAGTAGAAAGTAAGTTCTGTTTTTTTGCTGAGGTTACTATCATTGGTAGAGAAGTACCCGCCAAGCAAGTTCATTACTATTGTTCCATTCTCTAAACTAAACAAAAAACTTGATAGAGCATTTATAATAAAAATAATTGGGCTGGGGAAGGAAGCGTCAGTTACATAAAAATGTGAGAACTAACAACACTTTTATTCAGATGCTTGAGTAACAATTTTCAAATGAAAAAATCTAAATGTTTTTTATTAGGGGCATAACCAAAAACATGCTTAGAGGGGGCTTGACCTTACTGCTATAAATTTGTATCTTACAAACGGTGGTTTAAAGCGAAGCTCTTTGAGGTAAACGCAACCGTCGCAACGTAGCCTACTGGTACCGCAAGAAAATGCAAACTAATAAAATGCTCTCGATAGCATTTAACTTCGCACTAAACATCGATAAGCGCTCCGCTAGCGAATAAAACACCAAACTTAGTTTTAGAGGCTGACTTTTCCTCAAAGCAACTACTGGTATCAGGTATCACTGTGCTAAATTCTTGTCCTTCGATGATAGTGTCAAATCATGCAAAAACTGCTATGTTTTTTTGCTTTCTCCAGCAAATCAACACAGCAATCCATTGCACAATAAGCAAAAAATCCACTACATAACTGATGACAAATCCAGCTTTCATTTTCACTCATAGAGTTAACATTGGGAGTCTTCATAAACAGCACTAAATAACACATACCAACAACTGTTTAAGCTTACTACAGTTATCATAACATGCTTGCCTGAAAAAGAAAAATCACATCAAAAAAACAACATAGTTAATGATTTAAATTAGGGTTTCCCATTTTCCCGGCTTTTCAAGTTCCCGGGAAACGGGAAAATTTTTGAAAATTTTCCGGGAATCCCGGGAATTTCCCGGGATCCCGGATATTCTTCGGGATCCCGGAAAATCGGGAAATTTCCCGGGAATCGGGAAGAAATTTCCCGAAAGTAAATTTTTTCAACTTTTTCTTTTTCAAGAAGAATGGTTTTTGTATCTTTGATAATAATCTAGACGTGGCCTAAGCGTTTTGTTGAATGGTGTGATGTGCTTGTTGCTTGTAACATATTTTGCAATTAACAATGCTGGTACTTATATCTTTATAGATTAGCCATTAGGAAACGCCTAACGGAAGACAGTGAGCTCACAGTCATGCATGAAAAGCAAGGCGTTTGATTTTCGACTTGCATTAATAGGCCAATCAAGCACAGCATACTTGTTTTTCGGTTCTGTTTAATTCTCCAAGTAAATAGCTCAACTGCGTTCGAAGAATACTGTACAAGTAGCCTACAGAATTTCCCCAAACTACGCAACGCCAAAATATGTCCAAGGGTCAGCACTTGAAGTAATTTTCTGGCGAATCGCTAGCAGCTGATGGAAACTCCCAAGACCTCCGACTCTGCCTCAGATCCCCAATTTTGGCCCCCCAAAGAAACCTTTCTAAATACGCCAGTAGCTATAGTGGCACTGATTCATTGACTGTAAGTCTGTTACAGACCGTTTCGAGGCGCAGTGGCAAGGCATTAAGACAGTAACTCTGAAATTCAAGTTCAATTCCCTCTGCCGCAATCAATTCTACCTGTGGGCGTGTAAAGTGCACAAACCTGATGTTTGTTAGAAAAATTATATTATCTTAGATTTTAAATCCCCATATAGCACCTACTAACCTAATTCTATGTCTTGCAAAGAGATCTGTACAATAAGTTTTTATACACTTTAATGAACTTTTAAAAACGAAGTAGAAATAACAGTATAACGAGAATAATGAAACCATTCATTCTTCTATTAACTTGGCAGCAATAATACTTTTTGCGAGTAGCCTACGTAGGCTTAGGCCGAATTTTTTTTTTAGCTAACAGATAACAATGAACAAAAGCCTTCTATTATTCACTGCATGATACTGCAGTACAGTAAGTAGAGAGTTTGAATGCTCATTTTTGAATAAAAATATTTCTGCATGCGTTGGAGGTCATCTTGTAAAGATTTCTTGCTTTACGGATTACGATATATGTATGAAAGTTTAAGTTTACTTTTTACTCCAACAACCGAAAGACACAATTTCACTGAGATTAAGCAAGCGAAAAGTCGAGGGGTATTAGAGAATTTACATTATTACACTATCATTAGTAATTGAGTACTACACACACTATTGACATTGTTATGCTCTGCCAATTACCGTGTTGACCACTACAACAAGCAGCAGTTTTCAGTTGCAGTTGCCACGACACTACACCAGTTATAGTCTGCCATAAAAATAGTATCAGGGTATGTTTAAATATCATAATGACACTTTTTTCGGCCAGTATCAATCCCCGGCCTCTCACATGACAATATTTTGACGTTATAGCTTATTCCTTTCACTATGATCTAACGTTATGTCCACCCTCTCCTCAGAGTTGTCATATTATGATATTTAAACATCCTCAAACCGCTCTGTTTCCGTAAAGTCACTGACCAACTGATAATTTGTGTTAAATTAATTGCAATTGCATAGTAGCCTACATTCCAACAGTGGTCGACAAGCAATTCACAATTTCGTTATTACACGAGTTTTAGCAGTAAGTTATGGCAGTGCTGTTTTTTGTTGCTGTATAACAGTGTTGGAATAAAAATAAATTGATTTAAGAATGTGCATCGAAATTGGGTCGGCACTGCTACAAATAGGCTACATGGCAATCTGGCATGTAGCAAATTGTCGGATATTTTACTTTGCTAAATGTTGATACATTACAAAACAATGAGCGAAGAACATAGAAATTTTTCACTCTACAGAGAATAGCTGAAGAACATATTTGTACTTCTTGTACAATAACTTATAACTTGCTTCTCTAACCAAATTAAAAGAAAAGACGTAAACCACCGATTTTTGAACCAACATCAATTTTGATAGAAACTGTATACTTTACTCCCCAAAAATGGTAGAATGTCCATTGTTCAGTTTTATGTTACATGTTTTCCCATAATATGGTTTACAACACTGCGTTCACTTAACAGTGCTGGCATGCTGCTGGTAATTTAATGCAGAACAACTTTGCAGACGCGTATTAGCGACCAATCATAAAAACAGTTAAATGAACACTGTACCGATATCGCCGTCAAACCAAATGTTCAGCAAGAGTCAAAAATGTTTTGGTTAAGTCTTGTTAACGTTCACACCAAGCAACTACTTGCAATTAGCAAGAAAGTATGATTTCAAAAAGTATAATTCATCAATCGTTTTGTCCAGCAAGCGATTTCGCAGTTTGTGTATAAACAGCCCAGTTAAAGAAAATACTCTTTTCAGATTCAATGCTAGTTGGTGGGAGGGCCAGTAGAGTTTGATACAGCTTTTTCAACCTGGATGTTCTCATTCTGGTGTTTTCAAACAATGTCAGTTCCATGGCAAAAGAATGTTGCATCTGTTCTTTTTCAGCAAAAACTTTTTTAGGTTGAGCAGAGGCATCGTATTTTTGCAAGTGATCTTGGAGCGATTTGCATTCTAGTTGAGTGTCTTCATCTTCTTGCTCAACAATTGTAATGTCGTCTCCATGAAAAAAGAGACGTTCCATAATATTCCACGCTGCTCTAGATAATTCCTCTGGCATAGGGAATTTAAAAAAATCTGTTTCAAAAGGATCATTCATAGACGATGGATCACGCAGATATTTCAGCAAGCCAACCAAAGTTTCATTTCGTCGTTCTCTTACGCGCTTCTTTACTGCAGAAGCTAACGTTTTGCTTATTTCGGAATCTAGCAATTCCAGCTCCGTAAAAATATATCTAATCGCTCCATCAGCTGTCAACAAATTTGCATCCCGACGGCACATAGATGTTTGGGCGCATTTAATAACTTTTAAGGCGTCAGCCAGTGCATTAAGTAGGCTCAATTCTTGTGATGTAAATGAATATAAAAGATTAAAGTCAATCATAGTTTTGGCAACTGCTTGTCGAATTAATAAGAAACGTTTTAACATATCGCATAAGCTATGCCACCTTGTTTTGACATCAATTTTAAGAACCAGCTCATGCCCAAATTGCTCTTTCACATAGGTTTGCAGTTTATCGTTTTTCAATGGAGACTTGCGAAATATTTTCACAATGGCTCTGACTTTATTAACAAGATCTCCATATTCTATTTTCAAAGTTGGCTGAAGGCAACTAAAAATTTCCCTCTGTGGGAAAGAATCTTGAGATGGTATTATTGGCTCATCATCGTCCTCATATTCAACATCATCAATGGGGTCATTATACAGTTCACCTTCAGCAGGAATTTGGTCAGCACGATCAATATTAAGAGCCTCCTGATTTTGAAACAGGTCGGATGAATGACCCGCTACGTCCATTAGCGATGCGATATTTAGTGATCGACTTTGATAGAGCACGTCACTTACAGCTAAATGTAGTGCATGGGAGTAGCAAAGATGGTAGTCGGCTGGAGAGAGGCGCCCAAATTTTTTCATTATTTGCGCCCCATCAGTGACGCTGGCGAATATGTCTGTCTGAAAATCCAATCCAAACTCCGCTAGTCTAGCAGAAACTAAGCGAAGCAAAAGTTCTGCTGGCATGCTGTGCCTTATTCGAAGTAAACCAAGGTTCCACACTTTTGAATTTGCTCCGTGAATATTCACGTTAAGATATCTCTTTATTTGCAATAGAAGTATATTTATCAAGAGATAAACAAAATTTTTCCTCGATTTCTTTCCGTGCAGCTAGCTCGGCTTTCATGGTCGATTTGGCTTCCATAAAGAAAAGGCTAGTTTGCTCTTGAGCACTGCCATGTCGCTGGGATAATTTGTAACCTTGAGCAGCTAATGACTTTCGAATAAAGTCACTATTTTCGATCACGTGAAACGGAATCCCATCTATTGCCGCCATTTTTGCTACTAATTCCTGTAATGGTGGCGATTTTTTGTAGTCGCTAATAGTCGTTTGCTTTTTGGCTTCAAGTACCGGTATGTTGTTGAATGGCCTCTTTATGGAAATTGTAATATTGTGCTTGGAACGCAAATGTCTAAGTAACCCTGACGTACTTGAGCCTTTGCATTTTAGGGATACGTTGCTGCAAAGCTTGCTGTTAGCGCTTTCCTTAGTTTTGTTTTTTGCGAAATACTTCCACACGGACTCACTTTCACAATCTGTAGTAGTATCGGTAGCTGAAGAAGTACTGCAAGAAGCATAGCCAACCTCGTCACATATTGTAATTATATTGTTGTCTTCGTTGCTCACGGCCATTGGGCTAAAAAGTATTACAAAACGGATTCTAATGTAGTTTTAAATGTCTTACTTTGTCTTTAACAAATCTAGCAGCAAATAATAACAATATTCAAGACGACTGTCGAATTTATGCATTTGTTGTTTGTTTAAAAGAGGTGTTCGACCTGGCTGTATATATATTTAACAAATTTTGGAGAAAATATTGATATCCGCTTTGCCAAGTTATGATTTAAACGCAATTTGTTTCGGAGATAATGGGGCTCAAACTTCAAACTGAACCCCCGAGTGGAAATAATGAGTCATCTGGCTTTGAGTCAGCGAACTAGTTATTCATTTTCTCAGTAAACATTTTTTGTTTCTCTTGAAGAATGCTTAGTTAAAGAGCTAAAAGAGGTCCACTGCCTGCTCTGGCTCCACACCCACGGTTGGCTTTCTCTTTTCGGTACTCCTGAAACTGAAAGTGCAGACACTCAGTTTAAGTTATTATGTAGACACTGAGTGTCCGTTACCAACCACATAGACCCTAAGTAACTAACCACATATAACCCCTCAGTTACGAACCACATATTTTCTATATAGCTTCTAACTGTAATAATTATTTTATCCCATTGAGCAAGAACTCTGCTAAAGATTTTACAAAAATTTATGTGAAAAAAAAACTCTAAATGGCCCAGTTTTTTAATGTACCGTATAGCTCTATGGCAATACTAATTAACCACCTATCGCAGTGGTTCTTAAACTGGGTTCGATCTAACCCCAGGGGTTCGGTGAGTCAGAATCAGGGGTTCGGTGGAGGTTAGGTAAGTATACACACGCTATGTGCAGTGGCGTAGCCAGGGGGCCACAGGGACCATGGCTAGAGATGTAAATGTTTTTTTAATCTTGTTTTTTATTGAAAAACTCGAAGCCTCAACTTAAAAACACGTTTTTTATTATTGTAAAACAAACTTTTTTTTTAATTTAAAATGTTTTTTATTAAAAAAAAAACAACACCGAAATAAAAAACATGTTTTTTTTGAAAAATCTTTTTAAGCATTTGCTTTCATTACCTACCTTCGAAAAAAACTATCACAAGGCCCATATAGGTTTACACAGGGGGGTGGGGTTAAGCCTCCATTTAGTGCATTTAAATAGTCTTTCGGGCTACAATATGCAATTTTTTGAGTATCCTAGAAAAGTGCTCCTTTTAAGTAGAATTTCGTGCACCTTTAAAGCACAAAACCGCATTTTTAACCGTACAGCTTCAACACCGTGCCTGCATTGGTTTACATTTAAAACAAGAAAATTATAAAGACTGGAAACAAAGACATATAAAAAACAAAAAAAAAACGAGGGTAAAAAAAACAATCGAAAAAAAACTGTTTTTTTACATCTCTAACCATGGCCCCCTAAAAGTTTCAACACTAAGACTGAACGAGCTATAAAAGTAGTTTTTTTCTTGTTTGATTCATTGCATTTTTCATCTACGACGTAAGAAATGCCATGTTTGCGGCTAGAAAAGTATTAAAAGGCTCATGCTTCCGGGGCCCTGCCCCGCTGGGGGAGCACACAGCGCTCCCCCAGACCCCCTAGCTGAATATTTCTTCAATTCTTGCAATGATTTGTGGTGTAAAAGTTTAACAGTAAACGTAAACTTTTGCCAAGCAGAAACGTTGCTGATAATTATACTCAAGAAAAACTTTTGGACCCCCTTCACAGCTAAAACCTTTATCTGGCTACGCCCCAGGCTATATGCCATTGCATAGCAATCACAATGCTCTCTAACATTAAAATGACCTTAGCATTAAAGCATAGTTCACTTTAGGCTCAAGTTTATTAACAGCTATACTTTGAATTTCAACGAAGGGTGCGGTGAATGCCAGCATAAAACTTGCGGGGTTCGGTACCTCTAACAAGTTTAAGAACCACTGACCTATCGTAAAATTAACTTAAAATCTAAACTTTTTGCTTTTCTTTATTGATATCTTATTCCAAGAACAGTCTAAGCTTTACTGCTGCCTTTGTCTTGAAAATTACCATACGTATTTCGCTTTTCTGAAACTCGCATTCTCCTTTCGAGCAAATTGCAATATTCGCCCGAGTTCTCTCGCCTGTAGGACGATTGCAGACCGCAGCAGTGCAAGTGCAGCAACTATAAAGACGCGTGTGTTGCGCCACACGCGCCATGCACGTTCCAGCGTGAGGCACAAAACAAAATAAACTTTCTTTGAAGTTCAAAGTTACTGCGCTGTTTTTGAAAAATAAAACGAAGTCCGAAAAACAAGTATTTGCTGCTGCTCTTGCTAAACGCTCGGGATTTATGAGTGCGGTGCAGAGGATGAAATCATTAGAGTGAAACAAACAAAAAAAAAACAACTAAAAATACGTCCACGAATTTACCTCAAAGTCAGCTCTGGCGCTATAAGACCACTGCAGATAGAAAGCGACAGTTTAAAAACCGTTTTAATTTCATATCAACGATACGTTTATTCACAAACTTCGCAAGCTTTGTGCAATACTAATGCTGTCGTTTCTACTGCGGAAGCCAATTTTTGCAGCAATACCAAGAGTCCCCAATACTTAACATACCGGTAGGCCTACTGTCGGATCGAACCACTGCAAATGTTCTATTTATGGAATTCTCATATTGCTTTGCGCTCTTTCTCGCTGACAATAAGTCTTCAGTCATCACAAACGATGTAGGCTACTAATCTGGTACAGTATATGAAAATTTCCCGGGATCCCGACACAAATTTCCCGAGAAACGGGAAATCCCAAAACCCCGAATTTCCCGGGAAATTTCCCGTCCCGCCATCCCGGGAGGAAACCCTAATTTAAATGAACCTGTAGACTAGCCTATTGGTTTACACTCTACAAGATACCGGTAGATCTACCACTACCATAATGAGACATGGATGGTGAAAGCGTTTAAGGATTTGTTAACTGAGTAAACACCTAAAGAGAACTTTTGACATCTGCTTTCAGCTTTTTGCGTTTCTGCATTACAACCCAGAACTGTCATCGTCAAAACAGATAAGGGCAAGTTTTCAGTGGAAGGATCTAAACAAATCATTGATAGCTAGTAAATAGGCCAAGTACTACTACGTTTTTGAAGAAATGACTTGTCGTTTCATTTCCAAATTCGATCTACTGTACTTCGTTTTTCACTTAAACTTTACAAATTTTTTTCTCAAGACTGTTTTGTTACCTGAGCTATTACTCTAGACTCTTCTTCACGGTTATTGCATGATAACATAATATGAACTCAATCTTCGTTTTACCGGTAATTCCAGCGCGCTATGACGAAACAGAACCTGTGATTACTATAATAGCGCTTCAATAATAAAGTACACAAAGCTTTCTGCTCATTGAATACATTTTAAAAGTAAGTTGTTAAAATTAGCCTATGAAGCGACCAGTCGTGAAGATTAGCAACCACTCGCGAAGACTCGCGAAGGTTGCCAACCTTCGCGAGTCTTCACGAGCAGAAAGCTTTGTGTAGTTTATTATTGAAGCGCTATTATAGTAATCACAGGTTCTGTTTCGTCATAGCGCGCTGGAATTACCGGTAAAACGAAGATTGAGTTCATATTATGTTATCATGCAATAACCGTGAAGAAGAGTCTAGAGTAATAGCTCAGGTAACAAAACAGTCTTGAGAAAAAAATTTGTAAAGTTTAAGTGAAAAACGAAGTACAGTAGATCGAATTTGGAAATGAAACGACAAGTCATTTCTTCAAAAACGTAGTAGTACTTGGCCTATTTACTAGCTATCAATGATTTGTTTAGATCCTTCCACTGAAAACTTGCCCTTATCTGTTTTGACGATGACAGTTCTGGGTTGTAATGCAGAAACGCAAAAAGCTGAAAGCAGATGTCAAAAGTTCTCTTTAGGTGTTTACTCAGTTAACAAATCCTTAAACGCTTTCACCATCCATGTCTCATTATGGTAGTGGTAGATCTACCGGTATCTTGTAGAGTGTAAACCAATAGGCTAGTCTACAGGTTCATTTAAATCATTAACTATGTTGTTTTTTTGATGTGATTTTTCTTTTTCAGGCAAGCATGTTATGATAACTGTAGTAAGCTTAAACAGTTGTTGGTATGTGTTATTTAGTGCTGTTTATGAAGACTCCCAATGTTAACTCTATGAGTGAAAATGAAAGCTGGATTTGTCATCAGTTATGTAGTGGATTTTTTGCTTATTGTGCAATGGATTGCTGTGTTGATTTGCTGGAGAAAGCAAAAAAACATAGCAGTTTTTGCATGATTTGACACTATCATCGAAGGACAAGAATTTAGCACAGTGATACCTGATACCAGTAGTTGCTTTGAGGAAAAGTCAGCCTCTAAAACTAAGTTTGGTGTTTTATTCGCTAGCGGAGCGCTTATCGATGTTTAGTGCGAAGTTAAATGCTATCGAGAGCATTTTATTAGTTTGCATTTTCTTGCGGTACCAGTAGGCTACGTTGCGACGGTTGCGTTTACCTCAAAGAGCTTCGCTTTAAACCACCGTTTGTAAGATACAAATTTATAGCAGTAAGGTCAAGCCCCCTCTAAGCATGTTTTTGGTTATGCCCCTAATAAAAAACATTTAGATTTTTTCATTTGAAAATTGTTACTCAAGCATCTGAATAAAAGTGTTGTTAGTTCTCACATTTTTATGTAACTGACGCTTCCTTCCCCAGCCCAATTATTTTTATTATAAATGCTCTATCAAGTTTTTTGTTTAGTTTAGAGAATGGAACAATAGTAATGAACTTGCTTGGCGGGTACTTCTCTACCAATGATAGTAACCTCAGCAAAAAAACAGAACTTACTTTCTACTGGTTAGATATATATTAGCTTTCTGGTTCATCTAAATACACTGACTGCAATTGCAATGATTGAACTTCAGACTTAAAATTGTTTACTTCGTCACTTTATTCACCATGTAAAGCAGTAAAAATTTTAAGAGACAGTAAAAATGTTTTGAAATTCACAAACAACTAAATTCAGATATTACACAAAGACACAGTAAATGAATATTTAACACACTTGACATTTCTATTTTCATCAATTAGGACTGGAGTGAAAAATCACTACCAGACTACAATATTCATAATTATAAAACTTGGGGTAGTCCAAAACCATTGCTTCCAGTTCAACTTGATCACGGTCACAAACCTTCAGAAACAAGAAGACTTTTAAGAGGACATTCAGAAGAAAAAATTCCATGTTTGTAGCTATTCAAAGAAGTGACTACTAATTAGGCCAATCCAAAAGTTCATAGGAATTTTTCGATTTTTTGTATCTATCTAGCTCTTGTATGTAGCAGTGTAACTTGAAACCAATTCTAAATACAGTTCTTTTCACCAAGTTGGCTTGGTCAAAAAGGCAGTGAAAAAAGTTTTGTGAGTTTTCCAGTATTCAAGGAATTGTTCAATTGTGGTTACTTTTAAAACAACAAGCTAACAAACAATGGGTAACAACACTATCAACACACTCAAAACTAGCCTGTTGGTGGGTTATTTTACAGTATATTCTGAAAAAACAACACCATGTTAGTTTAAGTTTACTTTAAGACAAAAAAGCAAAAGCTGCTCAGCCAAAAGAACTACTTGACTGGTCTTCTGCTATGCTGCACAGAATAAAAAGTTTTGGTTTAAAAGCTAGATGTCGTGGGGCTAGGCCTACTGCTTTGGTGCATTCATTATAATGAAGCTCTGAGATCCAGCATAGCTATGAAACATCACTCTAGGATTTAGTCTTAGCTGTCTAGATCCAAATTAACTTGGCTAGCCTAGGGCTATCGCGAATCTAACGTTTCCAACAACCTCGGCCTACTCTTCGGACTGATAAATAGGCGCTAAACCATACAAATGAACTATATATATTATTTTCTAGCAAACTGCGATCGTAAAAATCAAATCAGTGAATTAGTTGGTTATCTTACTACAGCCTGCAAGCAAGCGCTGTTGCGCAACTGCTCGCGAAAGTTGCGAGCGGTCGCAACCTTTCGCGAGCTGTCGATGACGTCAAATTTTGGTTGCTTTGCGTCGCTTTGCGTTGCTTCGCGTCCAGTCTAAATGCACCCTTACGGGTAGGCCGAAACCAGATGTTGAGCCAGTGCCAGAGAGAAGCGTAGGTAACTGGTAATCGGAGTCTCTTATTTTTACTCCATTCCTGCTTTGAATCTAGAAAAAAAGGAGAAATTGCTGATCCTGTTGATAATCACCATTCACCACTGCTCTTACTGTGGGTGTACCAGCGCCAGCGGCATTTGGATATGGAAAAATATATTCTTACTTTTGTTAGGAGTTCAGGTTCGGTTTGGGTTCACTTAAGCACAATTTTGAGGGTTCAGGTTTGGTTCAGGTTCACTGAAGTAAAATTTTGCTGGTTCAGGTTCGGTTCGGGTTCACCAAAATGAAACGGTTCATTCGGATTTACGGTTCAGGTTCGGTTCTACACTCTGGTTCTAATACAAACACTGCAGTATATAATGTAAAGTTAGTAGCCATTGAAGTAGGCTATAAGCCAACCGCAGGAGAAACAAAATTTAAAGAGAAAAATAGCTTTCTGATGACTTTATGATATTTTCCACAGAAGGGAAAGTGAGAATTTAAGGATTAAACTGTGGAACGTGTGCTGTTTTCAGATATAGATATTCTTGATTTTGTCTAACTTGGGTTGCTCAGCTTCTTCAATTCTGATACGTACAGCTTTGTCTTCTTTCTATTCGTCGGTGGTACTGTTTCCTGATATTGTCTGTAAACCATATGACACAGCTGGCCTCACACTACAATGTTTTGCTCACCTTACAATCAATTCTTAGTTTGAAAATCTTTTTTGATTTACTCATTTTATGACTGGACACTTTTGAGTTTGGAATATTGCAATCAATTTTTCAAAACAAGATATTGTACAGTATTGCATTAAATATACATGCATTGAGTGAATTACTTGCATTGGATTGAATATACACGCATTGAAGTGCAATGTCCAGAGGTGGTCAGTAACGAAGTAGTTCTACTTAAGTAGACTACTTAAGTGTATTTTCGGTAACGAGCGACTTACTTAAGTATTTTTCATTTCTGATACTTCTACTTTTACTTCAAGTAAAATCCTCTCGAAGTTACGCTACTTGAGTAGTAATGACTTTTATGCAAAGTAGAAGTAAACACCTAGCCATTATTCCACCTCACAACGTGTACAATAACGAAGTAAACATTATTCCACCTCACAACGTGTACAATAAGTACGTATCGAGTTTGTTTTACTGTACAGTACTACGAAACTTATTGAATAGTAACGCCGATTCATTTACAGGTCATCTAGGGTAGTGTGTTTTTGCGTTGCATCAAATACCAGGTGTTGACTCAGTCTCACTAAAAAAAAAAAAAAACATACCGAACCCTGATTAGCATGGTACAGTAGACAAACTAGACATGCGCATTACTCCTGGTTCATACGAAAAAGATTAGCGGTTAACGGCGTTGCGTTTGCTGCGGCCCGTCTGGGGTTCAATTCCCTTGCCGGTTAACGAACAGTGTTGCTAACGACTCGCCATCGCTGCGACATTTCTTCTCAAGCTGTGTTGTCCAGGCGCGGAGATGAGCCC
Organism: Trididemnum nubilum; assembly: GCA_963965965.1. Lineage (NCBI taxonomy): Eukaryota > Metazoa > Chordata > Ascidiacea > Aplousobranchia > Didemnidae > Trididemnum > Trididemnum nubilum. Next base: position 32,037,097 of record OZ014479.1, on the reverse strand, counting down.
AGAGTCCCTACTAAATCGTATTCGTAACACGCTTCGGTGTAATTTCAAGAGAATAATAAAACTTTAATTTTTTGATATGCTACCGTAAGTATGGCTTTGCTTGAACACTGATCGTAAGCGTCACAACAGCAAACCTTCGAAGAATATACAAACACGTGAAATTCGAAATTACTTTGTACTTTCATTACCTACTTAAGTAGAATTAATTTTGACTACTTTCCTACTTTTACTTATGTGGAAATGCTTCGCCATAATTCTACTTTTACTTGAAAAGCATTTTTGAGTAAGTAACAATACTTCAACTGAAGTAGATTTTTCGACTACTTTGTCCACCTCTGGCAATGTCACTTACATACACATATTTACTTTTAGTTGGAATGTCAAAGTATGTTGACCCTCTTTTTTGACTCCATAAAAAGTTATCGATCACATGCATTATCGATTGTTCTTTACGGTTTTTTTCATTATCGAAATCGCCTAGTCTTTACTATTTTTTTGAAGTATCGAATATCGATTATTCTTTTCTTTTTTACGTTTTATCGATTTCCAACCAGGCCCGGCGCCAGGATAGCGTGACTGGGGGGGTAGAAATAAATTTTGGGGGGGCATGAGAAGTTTATTTATGTGAAGTCGATGGGGGCACGGGGGCACGAGAAGTTAAAAAAAGGTCTTCGTCTCAAAATTTCCACAAATTCTGGTTGTCGTCTCCAAATCCTTGCGATTTTTCACGAATTCTGAAGTGAAGACCAAAAAAAAAAAAAAAGGTTTTCGTCCCAAAATTTCCTCAAATTCTGGTTGTCGTCTCAAAATTCTTGCAAATTTGGAAGTCTTAGGCCTCGATTTGCACTCCAGTAGCCCCGAAACTGTTAATTTCTTCGTGGCACAGTCCTCTCTTGGGGGGGCACAATGTTCGTTTGGGGGGGCACAAGCAGTCATTTGGGGGGGGCACGGCCCCGTAATGCTCCCCGTGGCGCCGGGCCTGTTTCCAACCCTGACCACGAGTAATAATTTTCCTGCAGGCTTTAACATATTCTTGTCTTTCAGGCAATACCGGCCTACTTTCTGTTTGCAGCTATTAAAAAAACTAACCCCGAAACGGCAGGCCGTACAGCGATTGAAAAGATGTTTCAATACGCATCGTAACGCAAACAAACAAAATACCAACTGTTTATGAGCATAATTCCAAACAATATAGTTATATCTAATTATAATTTAGTTGTGATGTTTTTGACGTTTGCTGGTCAGAGCTTTAAAATATTTAATCGTGTGCGTGCTATCAGACCTAAAGGCTGCCAGCGCGGAAACCTAGGAAAAAGTCAGCAGAACGGCGACTATACTTAAAACAAGCGATGCTGGTAGCCTGTAGGCCAGATAGCATGCAAACGATTAAATAATTATATCTACTGAAACATGGACTACCCCATTTTCCATAGCGTTTATGTATTTCTGTATTTTTTGCCAATTTTTTCAGAGAAGCACATCATTCGAATACAAAGTAATGCTTCATTTGTGGTTGGTAAATTTTTCGAAATATTAGGTTTGAAAATATGCGAACAAATGATTATAGACGGACTAAAAGATTCCTGAAATGGACGCCATACGACAAAAGTCCAACCCAGGGAAACTAGATAGTGTGATGAACTACAACTTATTGAAAAAGTTAACAAATTAACGAGTTAGTGAAAAAGTTAGCTTCGTAATTAACGGATTTACGAGTAACGGACTTGTGCCCACCTATGGGTAGAACATGTCTTGCACGCCTTATATGTAGTACGGTATGTATATAGGAGTCAGGATTGATAACGTTAATATTGGTCTGCTTCAAATTCAGTAATTTGTGCAATACGGTATCATTTCGGTCCGTGAGTTTCAAAGGTTCACACGTAAATATGCAAAAAATGATATGCGAAAAATAAATCAAGTCTGTATCGTCTTTTCCTTCTGAAGTTTCTTCGCCAGTTTTCTGGACACTTTCGAACAATATTTCTTGCCTTGTTTTCGAACAGTTCTCCCAACTATTCTTGAATAATTCTCCGAACTCTTCTCGAACAATTAAGCAATTCTCAACTTAATTGCTTTACTTTAAACTTTATTTTTATCTTTTGAAAATTCTAAAAGCTTCTTGGTGAAGCTTTGCTTCTGCGTAGACTCACACGTGGTACCAATGACGTGTGCACCTCATACGGTGCACCAATGAAGTGCTGTTCGTATGAACAATAATTAATTAATAATCCTCACCTGAGGTGGAGCCCTCGAAGACGTCCTTGGCCTCGAGGACACATTTTGAAGTCCTTGGCAATGGCCTCGAAGCCTCAAGTCCTCGAAAATTCTCCTTTTTCGGCTCGAGGACAGCACTATGTTTTGAATTTTTAAAATTTTGTAGATCGGCTGAAAAAATTTTTTCTAGACCGTTTTTTTTTTGAAGGTTGCCTGAAAAAAAATTTTGAAGACCTTTTTTTTGGAGATCGCCTGAAAAAATTTTTGGATGACCTTTTTTTTTGGAGAACACTTGCTTTTGTGTCCTTGGTCTTGGCCTCGAGCATTCCTGTCCCTGGCCTTGAGAGCGTCTTTCCTCGGAAGGGCTGTCCTTGGCCTCGGATTTTTTTGTGTCCTTGGCCTTGGCCTCGTGCCTCGTGTCCTCGACTCCACCTCTGATCGTCACATGGGGAAACCAATTTGCACAGGGCTCCAATTTGGTGGCGCTAGAGTGGAAAACACACGCGGCACCAGTTTAGTGGCGCTACGGGGGGAGTCACATGGGACACCAATTTAGTGGCAACCTCACTCGGGATAACAATGAAGTGATCTCGTGCGCTTGAGTCTCGATATTCTTTTATTATGAACAGCAATTAGAATGGTAATTAATTAATAATAATGACGACATAAACCAAAGCAGCGGCATCTCGTATATACAGCAAGGAAATAAACAGCAGCGGGAACAAAGACAAGTTAATTAAGTCATTTTTCTCTGGCGATATCCGTTCACTATGCAAGACCACTCATAACAAAGAGCAATACGTGCCAATAACCGGATACCGCAGAGAATTACACAAGGATAAATACATTAATTAATGGCTCGGCCACCACAGCAGCATTGGCCTGGCAGTGAATGTGCTGAGAAAAAGAAAAGTGATATTCGTCATTAACACGCAAAAGTTCATTTCTTCAAACATCAAGCATTTGCAGACAAAAAAAATCATAACCCTAGTGCACAATCAGCAAGGATCATTACCTTTCACGTTTGTTTAATTGCCAGTTAGGGCCCGATCTGACTCCCAGCTGGCAAGGGTTGACGAGGTTGTAGGATGTAGACTAGGTTTTAGGAAATGACCACGAAATAAGACAAGGTTCTCAAGGGCACGAACAAAGATGAACAATGATCATGTTTACTGATTGTGCACGAGCAAACATGCTTTGCATTATTTTTGGAAATTACTGCAAAAAACAATTCGCAAAATTTGGCAGCGAACCTCGGCGCTTTTACTTTCAATGGTCTGATGCCATGCAGCATGTAAACTTTGTTGCTTTTGAGTGAAAAAAAAGTTTTTGTAAAATTGTCATAAAATTCTTGTTTTTTAGTTTCTACCTAAACCAAGCATACTCTAGTAAACCGTAGGACGCCACGGTTTTAACGCGCCATCTGAAATAGCTGTAACAGCTATCACTATGTGTAGACGTGGCTTCAAGTGAACTCACAGCCGGCTTCCACATTGGTCAGCCATGGCTACCGAGAAAACAAGACTGGCCTCCACGTATGACATCCATGGCAGTGAATGTGTTAACATTACAAAAACCTGCAGGCCTACCCATGCCCAAAAAAATCGTGCGATTCACTGAAAAGTCATATTTGAATTATACCCATCAAAGCAGAACGAAAATAGTGACGTACAACATGTATAAACTGAATCTGTAAGTAACATTCCCAATCATACGAATTAAGTTTGTTAGTGTAGGAAACTGCCAAATTGAGGCAATGGCAACTGGCTAATGAGGATGGGCGAGGTTAAGTAGTGCAGGAACTAACAATCAGGCAATAGCGCAAGCGAAGGCCTGATACTGCGAAGTCCTGCCTTCTAATTTCCAACCTCTGACTCTAAGGCCAACCGGAAGTTGCGGGCTAATATGGAACTGGTTCTAATGGGCCAATATTGCGGCGGAATGTTAATGCGAGTATAGGGTACAACGGATAAACGCGCTGCCGTGTCGCGGCCATAAGATAGAAAGGATGCTGGTCTTAGGCTAGCCAACATTGGATTTCGTGTCCATCAGCTTATGAAAATCCCCGTGCACCTGTAGTACCAGATGACACCTGGGTAGGGGTCTGCAGCTGTATTGGGGGGGGGGGCTCCGCCGAGGCTAGTACTCCAGAGAAAATTCCGTCATTTGCAGTGTTGGTATGTTGCCATCGGTAGAAATGGCAGTTCGTAGCTTTCTGTCTGTCTGAATAATCTGGTCTTTGGAACTTTTCCCAGTTGAAAGAAAACCAACCCTATGAATTATGTTGGTAAATAGAAAGACGAAAGTAACAAGGATCACACCCCTAAATTCAGAAGAAGTGGCACTGTTACAACCAAGAATCAGTGAGTTCTTGGGTGGTAATGCCAACAAAGATAGCATTCGGCCATCTACACCCTCTAGCCCAGATGCCGAAAAAACATCAAACTTGAGTTCTCAAGTTGAGAAGATTCCTTTGCTAAAGGAGTCCGTCTCAAAAGCTGAGGGTACAGAAAAAGTGGCATGGTCGGTTGCGAAACCGAGTACTACTTCAACTCCCCCTGTGGAGCTTCAGAATCCAAGTATTCTTCGAATGTTGCTTGCAGGTATGAGATGAAACGGGGAAAAAAATACGAAAAAAAACGGAAGAGAAAGGAAAAGAAGCGAGTAATGAGGAGTCTGGCTGGTATGACACTTGTTGACCATGACCAGTGGCGGATTTAGGGGGGGGATGGGGGGGATGCATCCCCCCCACCAGCCTAAAAGTAACGATTTTGGCCGAAAAATCAGCCTCTGTTTCGAATAATTCGGCTCCATTTCGGGATGCATCCCCCCCACCGACCTAAACGTAACAAATCCGGCGAAAAATCAGTCTCAATTTTGGTGAAGACCTTTTTTTTTTTTTTTTTTTTTTTTTTTTTTTGGAGACCACCTGAATTTGGGCGAAAAAAACGTTTGAATTTCCGATTTTGGCCGAAAAATCACTCTCAATTTTGGTGAATTTTTGAGGTTTTGTGCTTCAAATCCCCCCCCACCAAAATTTTCTGGATCCGCCATTGACCATGACCCTGAGTTCTCTGACCACTCCTCCGGCCAAACTAAACGAGCCGGGAAATCTTCGCATTCTCTGTCCTCCTCAACAAACCTCCCGAAGAAGCGTGTGCGGCATGATATCGCTTGCCGTAAGCAAGGAGGCAAAACTAAAGAAATGATGGCTGGCACGAGCACCCCAGCTAGCTATGCTGCGGCTGTGAAGGCCAGCAATCAAAAGTTAACCACCACGAAAAAAGAGTCAGAACGGGATGGTGGTATGGACAACATGGATCTTCGTGAAGTTCAAAGTGCCATCACCAAAATGATTCTTCGGACCGATCCGGGTTTTCTTGTCCGTATCGAACGCACTATTATCTTTGAAGGTAAAGTGCTGATGATATGCAAGGTTGAGAAGACCTTGGAGTGGGCAAAACATGTTGTTGAGGCCATTGTACCGTCCGTGGTAGTTCATCAAGGCTACGATTAGTGATGGGCAATATAGAATACCGACTCTTTAAGAATCGAATCCTAAATTATCCGTAATAGCTAAAAAGATTCGGTTTCAATCTTGTGGTATCAACTTACTAGATCAAGATTTGTTTTGCGACTTAAAGCGGTTGCTTAACACTTTTATTGGAACGACCGACGCTCGCGTCGCGTGTTCCTCTGTTTTTACTCGGCCATTTTCCAACTAACGAGTGCCAAATTTCAAACTTTTGCTTATAACTCGAGAACGGTTTGGTGTAGTAACATGAAATTTTGACAGCAGTTTGAGATTAATGAGTTGTATTTCTGTACACAATTTCGAGGCAATAGGTCACATGACTTCGGTTTTAGAACCCAAAAACCGCCAGGCAAGTTTGGCATAAAAAGCGGTCTCAGTCAAAAACGGCTTAAGTACGGCAAAAAATATTTCATGGGGTTATATGTCTCAAGATACCCTTTCATCCCAACCAACCCACTTTTGGCCGTGATGAGGTTCATTTCTTTTTTTTTTCCTTTTTTTTCTTCCTAAATTTTGTACGCTCTTCTTCTCCTAAACCACAACACATCGAAATCTAATTTTTGTGTAAAGTTGTTGAGCTGCAAATGCAATTTTTTGAGGCAACTCCACCGGGAACCCCCCCAAAATGGGGTACCCAAAAATCAATTTTTTGAACGGCTCAAGCTAGGGTGCTAGTCGTTTTTGATATCAGTAGATATTTAACAGACAAATATTTTGACATAGTTTGGGGGTGCCACCACCCCGGGGACCCTCCCAAATGGACCCCCCAAAAATCAATTTTTTGAACAGCTTAACTTAAAGTGCCAGTGTTTTATGATATCAGTAGATATTTAACAGACAAATATTTTGACATAGTTTGGGGGTGCCACCCCCCAGGGATCCCCCAAATGGACCCCCCAAAAGCAAGTTTTTGAAAGGCTCAAGCTAGAGTTCTACTTTTTTTTGATATCAGTAGATATTTAACAGAGAAATACTTTGACATAGTTTGGGGGTGCCACCCCCCCTGGGACCCCCCCAAATGGACCCTACAAAAATTAATTTTTGAACGGCTCAAGCTAGGGTGCCAGTGTTTTATGATATCAGGAGATATTTAACTGACAAATATTTTGACTCCATTTTTCTGGAAATTTCATAATCAGATATTTTTGAATAATTGCTGATTTTACGGTATACAAAAAGTACTTTTGAGCGTCACAGCATTAGCTATGCATCGGTCGTTCACTGGGTTTGCTGGCAAACTCCCATCTAGTTTGAACTGTTTGTGCTTTTGGAATAATAATCGTTTGCGTAAACAGAGTTGAAGTGCCTGCGCGTCTTTCGCGATTTAATCCGTTTGCGTAACGAAGTTTTCATAAATTGCAACAATACTACAACGGGTAACCGGGAGTTGTTTTGCATGAACTAATCACGTGCTATTGCGCATGCGCAGTTGCGCAAGCTCATTCAGTATCACATGCACGGGTAATACTCTTGGTCTAATTGTGTGCAAGCAGTACTTAAATTGTAGGGGGGACGCGTCCCCCCATCGAGAATGAGCGTCCCCCCATCGAGATTTAGGCGTCCTCCCATCGAGAGTTGAGCGCTGGATGACCACAGGAAAATAGCCAGCCAGGACTAAACGATCCTACAAATTTCCTGCCAAAAATGGTCGAAAATTGCGGCGAAGACCTTTTTGTTTGGTCTTCCCCTGATTTCGGGGAAAAATGACTTTAATTTCCGGCGAAGACCTTTTTTTTTTGGTCTTCATTCAATTTCGGCGACGGAAATACATCATTTCCACTACACTTTTTGTAAAGTTGGTTAAGGCTGCAAAAGCGTCCCCCCATGCAAATTTTTTCAATTTATGTACTGTGTGCAAGTGAGAGGAAATGGTGCGAGCAGGGCCTCCGAGAGGGGGGGGCAGAAGGGGACATTGACCCCGGGGCCCATGGAGTTTAGGGGGCCCATGGGCTTGAGGGGGCCCATCAGAGAGCCCAATGGCCACTTAGGGCCCATCAAAATGACACTGACAAATCAGTTTGTAGAAGATCGAAGACTTTTTTTGGGGAGATCACATGAAAATCCGGAGAAAATTGGGCCATTTTGCATTGAAGACTTTTTTTTCCAGAGATCACATGAAAATTTGGCCGTTTTCTTATTCTGTTTCGGACCACACGAAACCAAAGTTGTATATTATTTGAGTTGACCCCGGACCCACGTTTGGCTCTCGACGCCCCTGGGTGCGAGAGCAGAGCAAACGCAGTTTGTTTGGAAATCATTGTCAATCCGATACCATAGCATGGCACTTGCCAGTGTTAGCGCTGAGCAGTGACGATGATTGACCAGTCCAGGAACTGCGTAATAAAAATAGCCTATACCAGTATTTTTTTTTATTTCCACGCGAATACTTCTTTGTGTGCTGGCCCTGCTGAGTAAATCTGAAATGGTAAAATAAAACAAAAAGCAAAAGCTGGCGAAATTCTTATTTAGCAATCCAAAGTTTTGCGTCTGCATAAACGCTAATCTAGTATGAGACTTTGATCAGATATTATTTTTTTGTAGTTTTTGAATCTAAGCTTTTTTGTTGTTCCGCATCTAGACCTTGTCTGATGTTGGGAGAAGTTTAGTATAAGCCCCAAGCCTACGTTATGCATATATTAATGGATTGCAGCCAGGCGCGTAGCCAGGATTTGGAAAGGGGGGGGGGCTATTTTGAAAGAGTGAGAAAAGTGCAAACGACCTTGACCTGAATTTTCATTGTTTTTGAATCACAATCACACGGTTTGTCCCAAAATTGAGAGGGAATTTCTCGGAAACCTCGGAAATTCAAACGTTTTTTTGCCCAAAATCAGATGGTCTCCAAAAAAAAAAAGTTCTTCACCGAAATTGAGTACCAAAAAAAAAGGTCTTCACCGAAATTGAGTACCAAAGGTCTTCACCGAAATTGAGACTGATTTCGGCCAGAATCGGACATTCAAACGTTTTTTCTGCCCAAAATCAGGTCGTCTCCAAAAAAAAAAGTCTTCACCGAAATTGAGACTGATTTTTCGGCCAAAATCGGAAATTCATACGCTTTTTCAGGCCGTATCACGACATGTACTTCACAACTTCGGCACCCAATTTCTTATGGAGGGGCTGTTTTCAATTTTTCACCAAAAATCGGCCTCAAAACCACCTAAAACATGCGATTTTGCATACTTCACAAGCCAATGTGGGGGCTCGAGCCCCCCCGCCCCTCCCTTGGCTACGCTACTGACTGCAGCTACGTCATAGCTTTTTCCCGCCAAAACGATGGGACGTCAAAACGCTATTACAAAGCATTGGACGTTACCGCAAATCAATGTTTAATTCCTTCAGTGGGCATGTTTAAAGAATTTAATTGTAAAGTAATGCTTTTATAGATAGCCTGGCCTTAAATAAAAGCTACCAGGAGCAATTTATGCAGCTTACATGGCTCAGCGGGTCTTGAAAGTTACGCCTTTCGTGAATTTTCATCGTCCATTGTCTGATATTGTCCACTTTTACCAGCTTTTAGCTTTGGTTCACATCGTAAATTCGGCCATATCTTAAAATATTTAAAATTCTACGTCGCAGCAGTAACGCATGGCAGATTAATGCTTAGTTTAAGCACAATTTACGAATAATATTTAACATCACTACCCCAAGTCGAAATAAATGCAAATTAAGGCTGGATCAAAGTTACACTGAGGCCAGTTAAACATAATTAGTTTAAAATTTTAATGACATCTCTACGAAATATTTCAATGAAAACAATTGCTTTTTCGTTTAAACTCCTTGCAACTAAAACCATAGCGGTAAGCCGCTAATGACAACACGAAATGCAAAAATTACCAAGATCATCCAAAATAGACTCATGAAATAACAAAAGTTTGAAAGTAAGCTAATTTTGTCACACAGCTGTTTAAAAGTACGCTATTTTTGTCACAAATAAGTCAATAGTAAGCCTCGAATTTGGTAACCGAAGCTAGCTACCACCATCTGTATAACATGATTCTTAACAGCAAGCCGGATTTACGTCACTAAAAAAAGCATACTAAAACTGAATTCTGACTAATTAAGATCTTTTTCAGTTTTTGCAGGCTTTTATCTAACATTAAAGTTTAATGTTACGAAGATTCAACTTATTTAGAGCCTGAAAATACGCTCTATAATCTTTGCTATCACTGTTTTAGCATGTGTTTACATAGCGCCGATCCGCGATTTTGACGTCCAGCGGTTTGTCTAGCAGCGCGATGACGTCACGTGCAATTCATCAATACCGGTATGGGTTTTTTGTCTCATAATCATCAAGATGTCAAGACCTCTACACCCAGATGCAGAGAAAGCAGTTAGGTTTAGAGGTAACTGCTTTCTCTGCATCTAGGTGTTGAGGTTCTCGGCGAACACTTTAAGGCATTAAATGTGTTGCATTGCAATCATGAATAGTTGAATGTTTGATGGATTAACCAGTGAACTTGTGATTTCTAAAATAAATGGCTTATGAGTATGCCTCATAATGTAAAGTCTGTTTATTTAATCAAACAAGCTTATTTGAAACCAGAATAGGATTCGATATTCTGGATTCGGTTTCAACTATTCGAAATAATTGTAGAATAGTCAACTATTTTGAAGTGCCCATCACTAGCTACGATGCAAAAGGCCCAAAAGACTTGCCTCCAGCAAAAACCTTCGGAATCTGGTTGCCAGATGATGAAGGTTTAAGCATTTCCGATACCCTTACGCTGGTTTCCCGTTGCAATGCGAAAATCAGTCGTAGGGATTTGGAAACAAAGCATTCAGCGAAGGGGAACGCAGTGGTGCTACATGTAGTATCCGTTCGGGAACCTTCGCTAACCACGCTGAAGGAACTGAACCACAACCCATACGCTGGTTATCGTCGGGTTCAGTTCCAAAAGAAGAAAAGTGCCAAGCAATTTGAGAACCTGGAGACGTCATCGCGATTGCCAAAGGGTGATGAAAGCTGTTAGGCAATAATGGATACAGCTGGGCCTGGCACATCGGCAGATACACAGAAGCCAACGACTTCTAGTTCATAGAAGTCAGAGCTTTTCCCTGTAGTAATGAAGTAGCCATATCAGCTGTTCTAAGAATAAAGCGCTCTGCTTGAGTATGAGTACATCTATCATATAGATAAGAATGGCTCAGGGTTACAGCGGACAACTTGATAAATCAAATAAAGCCATTACGGCACCTAAGTTATCCTTACATAATGTATAGTGTTGGCAGATCAACCTACACAGATGTAAAGCAGCCAGCTATAACATGTGTGAAGTTACATAAATCGTACGTTCCGGGTTAGTGTTAGTTCAAGAACCATGGACGTAGGCCACTAAAATCAGAAGTAAGCTACGAGGCTTAAACCTCTTTCGAGGAATTGAAAAGGGTAATCGTCCTCGGGCGTGCATTTGTGCTACTCCTGATCTCTGTTGTTCTCTAATCCCGATGTTTTCAAATGAGAACATTGTGGCAATTAGAGTTAACAATGTGTGCCGAAAGGAAGATAGTTTTGTTTTCGTATCGACATACATGGCAACCGAAGAACCAGCTCCGCCCAATTTATTGAGGGATCTGTTAGTCTTCACAGAAAATGAACGAATTTCTACTATTGCAGGAACCGATGCAAATGCGAATCACACTATATGGGGATCCTCTGATATAAACCCTCGAGGAGAGGATCTTGTAGCATATTGTGCTAGTGCAGACCTGAATTTTTGTAATGTGGGTAATAAACCAACATTCAGAACTAAAACGCGTGAAGAGGTTCTAGATTTAACCTTAGTGAACCGGTGTGCATGGAACCGAGTAGTTGGCTGGCATTTTAGCAACGTGCCATCATTCTCGGATCACATGTATATTAGGTTCCAGGTTAAAAGCAGAATCCAAAAACAGGCTAAAATGTTTCGTAATGTTCGTCGTACATGCTGGAACAAGTATGTAAACGAACTCGAACAAAAATTAAGTGAACGAACTTTACGACCAGTACCAGTGTCTTCCTCAAAAGAAGACATTGATGTGCTGCCACACAAGGTTCATTCCGTTATTGCTAAATCATATGAAGCTGCTTGCCCTATGCGAAAGTTGCTTCGTAAGAAAGATAACATTTGGCGGAATTCTGAGCTTGCAAGCCTTCGGAAAGAGGCTCGCCAAGCTTGGAGAAAAGCCATTAAAACAAAACAAGAAAAAGATTGGGAGGCTCAATAGCTCGCCCTATCTTATTTTAAAAAAGCTGTCAGAAAAGCAAAGCGCAATTAATGGCATAGCTTTGTAGAGAGCATGAATAGTCAAACACCAACGGCTCGACTGGTTAAGATTATGCGAAGGAATGAAACAGTGCGTGTTAGCAACGTAATTAAACACAACGGAGAATTTACAGTCTCCACTAGAAACTTTAAACTAGCAGCTCGATATCTGATCACCGGGTAGCCAGCAGATAGAAAATCATGCAACCAGGTCCGACTTAGTAGACAATTCATTCATGAGACGTGAAGACATTGAAATGATTGCAAGCATATGTTCATTTGAGCCTATGGAAGCAGCTATTAACGAATTTCAACCATTCAAAGCAGCAGGGCCAGACGGGCTCTATCCTGTACTGCTACCAGGCGCGTAGCCAGAAATTCGCAATGGGGGGGGCTATTTTGGGGGTCTGGGGGCGGAGCCCCCAGCCGCTGGAGGCCAATGGGGGTCTGGGGGCGAAGCCCCCAGCCGCCGGAGGCACGGGGGTCTGGGGGCGGAGTCCCCAGCCCTCGAAAATTTTGCATTTTTTTTGCAAAAATAACTTCATTTTAGGGCTATTTTGATTAAAAAATAATGCTTTTAAAACGTGGCTTAGAAATTGGCAGTGCAAACAAGATTAAACTGGTGGTATAAATGGGCTATTTGGGAGGTGGCAAATGGTAAAATGTTAAGTTCTCTTGTTTAGATGCTGGTAAATTATAAAATCGAATAGTTCAATAAAACTCACACGGAGTAATCTATTTCGTATACAGTTTATAGAGAAAAATAATTGGGAGAGAGGCTAATGGAAAGAGATTTGAGAGAAATGATTGGTAATTAACAAATACTGAATAGCCCCCCTCCCCTCTATTCCTTAGTATATTTGTTGATGACACCTATGTTCAGCATTTTTACACTTGCGATCAAATTTAATTGTTTATTTCTCACCATTTTTCAAAGTTTTCATTTATTTGTTGGTTTTATTTTTGACAAATTAGCCCCTCCTGAACAGATGTTTCAAAAGATGTTTTAAATCACTATTTAGTCCACTCCAGTGCACAAAACAGTCTCCAAAGTGTTAAAAATGTAGTGTTTTTCCCATTCTGCATTTTGGTCGACATGTCAATGGGGGTGGGGGCTATAGCCCCCCACCCCCCCTGGCTACGCTACTGGCTAAAAACGAGGTATTTTCCTTATTCGGCATTTTGGTCGGCAGTCTATTACCCCCCCTAGATAAACGTTTCAAACTATGCTTTAAAGCATTTTTTAGTCTAATCCAGTGCAAAAGAGAGTCTTAGAAGTGCTAAAAACGTGGTATTTTCCTTATTCTGCATTTTGGTCGGCAGTTCATTAGCCCCCCCCTAAATAAACGTTTCAAAATAGTCTAATCCAGTGCAAACACACAGTCATAAAAATGTTAAAAACGTGGTATTTTCTTTATTCTGCATTTTGGTTGGCAGTTCATTAGCCCCCCCCCCCAAATAAACGTTTCAAACTATGCTTTAAAGTATTTTTTAGTTTAATCCAGTGCAAACACACAGTCTTAGAAGTGCTAAAAACGTGGTATTTTCCTTATTCTGCTTTTGGTCGGCAGTCCATTAGCCTCCCCCCCCCAAAATAAACGTTTCAAACTATGCTTTAGAGCATTTTCTACTTTAATCCAGTGCAAAAAAGAGTCTTAGAAATGCTAAAAACGTGGTATTTTCCTTATGCTGCATTTTGGTCGGCAGGCCAGTGGGGGAGGCTATAGCCCCCCCCCCCGCTCCCCCCCTGGCTACGCTACTGACTGCTACAGAAAGGTTGGAATCAACTGAAAGGATATTACCGCGTCAATTTTCAAGCATGCCTGAGACACAGCTATGTGCCATTGGCATGGAAAGAAGGCACAGGTATATTTCTCCCCAAACCCGGAAAGGAAAACTATTTTAAAGCAAAGCCCTTCCGTATGATCACTTTAACTTCTTTCCAACTGAAATGGTTGGAAAAGCTAGTTCTGTATCATATTAATGAAGATAATAACGTGCATGCAAAGATTTCTGCATCGCAGTATGGATTTCGTGCAGGCGTTTCTACGGAAACTGCTTTGCATGAATTTGTGCGCCGTGTAGAGCATTGCCTAGCTAGAAAAAAGCCGGCTTTGGGTATTTTCCTGGATATTGTCGGTGCCTTTGACAATGTCACCTTCCGTAGCTTTGTTGCGGCTCTGCGAGAGCTGGGCATGTCTAAGATTCTCACCTCATGGATAGAAACTCTACGAATGCATCGCACAGTCCAAGTTGAATTATATGGTGATAAAGTTAAAAGGGAAGTAGTGAAGGGGAACCCACAAGGTGGTATCCTGTCCCCTTTTCTGTGGAACTGTGTCTTAAACAGCCTGTTGCTAGAGTTACTTTGCAGAGGCTTTTATGTTTAAGCCTATGCCGATGATCTAGCAGTGTTGGTCACTGGTGCTGATATGCTTTGGATCAGAGGGATGGCCCATAAAGCAATAAATATTGCTGCAAATTGGGCTTTGGAACAAGAGCTACAGTTTAGCAGCAAGAAAACCGAAATTGTACTATTCACTCACAAACGGAATCCAGATATGGGTTCCTTGTCAATGAATGGTGCAAAACTTGAACTTTCCAAGGAAGCAAGTCTGTTGGGTGTTACTCTGGACAGCAAGCTAACTTGGAAACCTCATATTACCCGAATTACCCGCAAAGCAACTGCAGCATAAATGCAATGTAGACAAATTGTGGATTAAACGTGGGGAATAAAACCATCTACGATGAAATGGATATACACAGCTATGATACGTCCAATCATGTCGTATGTATGTGTGTCCTGGGCTGACAGTCTCGAAAAAAGTATCTAGTGAGGAAACTCACAAAGGTGCAGAGACTTGTTTGCCTGATGATTTCATCAGCTTTTCCTGGCACCCCTACTGGTTCTCTGGAACTTTTGATCAACATAACTCCCATTAAGGAATTTCTATAGGCTGAGGCAGTGCGAGGGTCATACAAAATCACTGTTAGTGAGCTCTGGCGTGTCAACCCAATTGGTTCCTTTGGGAAAACAAAAAGCCATGTTGATGTTTGCAATGAGGCAAGGAAATCCTTACCTCTGCTGCAAATGCCAGATGACCGAATAAAGAAAACAAAGGTATTTGAGAGAAATTTCGATTGTCAAATTATTGACAAAAAGAAGGCTATTAGATTTGAAAGTGTTCTAAACCAGAGCACTGTCAAGATTTACACTGATGGCTCGAAACTAGATGGGAGAGTAGGTGCGGGTTTTTATGCCGAGTATCCAAACAACTACCTAAAACAAGCATTTTTCCACCTTGGAATTTACAGCACTGTATTCCAGGCAGAAGTCTTAGCTATTTCAGTAGTGGCAAAGAACCTGCTTTTGGAAAAAATGCACAATCAAAGTATTGTTGTGCTGGTTGATAGTCAAGCAGCTATCAAAGCACTCATAAAGTGCACTGTAACATCAATTACAGTGCTCAACTGCATTCGAAACCTAAATCAGTTAGGTAAACAAAACCACGTCAGTATTGCCTGGATTCCTGGACATGCAGGGGTACAGGGCAACGAAGTGGCAGACTATGTAGCCAAATCAGGATCTAAATCATAAATACATGGTCCTGAGCCTTTTATTACAGTCCCGTATGCTAGTTGTTTTAACACGGTAAAGGATTGGTCCACAGATGGATGAAAATCTATGTGAAATAAACGGAAAAACTGCTTTAGGATGAAAGAGTCTGTAGGTTGGACGTCTTCCCGACTAACAATACGTCTCCTTAACCTTAAGAGACCTCAGTTAAATAAAGTAGTGCAAGTTTTAACTGGGCACTGCAATCTACAGCGGCACAAGAAAACTACAGGTCGTGCTGAGTCTTCTTTGTGTCCAAATGTAGCCAAGAGGATGAAACACCAAATCATCATGTAGGCAATTGCAAGCTTTACCAAGATATTCGTGTTAAATATTTTGGAATCACCAAAACCACTGTTCATAATGTGGTAACGAAATGTAACATTAACAAACTCGCCACGTACTTAAAGGAAGCTGGAAGGCTTTCTGAGTTCGACCAGTAACCAAACAAAACAATAACATAACAAAGCAGCTACAGTTGCAATGGGCCCAAATGAGGCCTACGCAATGTGTAGGTGGACTTTACCTAACGGTAGTAGATTCGCTTGCACTGCTGCCCAATAATAATAATAATAATAGTGAAGAAAAGCCTCACGTTTACGGCAACTTTCCAAAAACTAAACCCCTGACTATTTGTAATGTTGGACGGTTTTAAATTTTTTTTTTCATGATGCTGATTTCTCTTTTGGCTACCACGTTTGATCGAGCTATCTCAACTGCTGATGGAGCACTAGTCCAATGAGTCTGAATGCCAGTGTTTTGGGGTATGCTACGAAGAGTTATGGCTAGTAAAAGGAGATCTTGATTAGTATAACAATATTTACATACAATGTGTGACTGTAATGTGAGGAACTTCCTTTTTTATACGGGAAGCAAAGCCAGATTTATTTCCAAGCATGGCGGGCGCTCCATCGGTGCAAAATGAACCAACTATGTCAAGAGACACTTCATGGTTCAAAAAGAATTTCTGTACAAGATTGAATATATCCACTGCTTTTGCAGTTGTTTTCAGTGGTTCACAAAATAAAAATTCTTCCACCACTTCTTTTTCTTCATCATATCGCACAAATACAATAACTGACAACACAACCTGGCGTCTATTGACTCATCCAACTGAAGACTAACTTTAGTAGGACTGGCTTTGATATCTGCAATAAATTGTTGCGAGATGTCTTCGCTCAAATCACGAATGCTGAAGCTCAAGATGTCATTCGATAACGGCACCAAACTTTGCTTTTTTTCCGCTTCTACCCCTAGTACTGATTTAGCCATTTCTATCAGACAAGATTTCACTAACTCTTCTGCTGCTGTGTGCGACTTTTTTTGGCACGCAAAAAGCAACTTTATAAGATGCGTGCAGCAATGGCTTAGCTACCCGCACAAATCCATGCTTTTTTAAGATACCACGCTGACGAAAGCGTGCCCTTTTGATTTTCAAAGTATGTAGGTTATTTTCCGACTTTGCACCCCCATAACAATTATCAAAATATGTTCCTTAAGTGTTGAAGGTTTGAGATTAGTGTTCGAAAGTACTTTGCTGCACGATATGCACTGCGGTCTTTCAGCTCCATCTTTTTCTGTCAAGCAGATGAAACCATGTTGAACATAGTCTTCGCTCCACTTACGCTTTTTAGACATAACTATTTTCGGTTAAATTTATCAGACAATCACACGATTACTCAATTCACTGCCAATACACAAATGAGCTTGAACTTTTTCGATCGAACAACACAAAAAGTATTGCTTGTTATGACATCACAGTTCAGCACGATTTCTGTTGGAACGAAGAAGAAACCATTTATCACATCGCGGTAACTCTTTCTTATGTTTTGTTTGGTGTAATAACTGGCCAAACTTCGCTGACTAATTTTGAAGAGTTTAATTTAAAATCAATATAAAGTGCTGTCTCTTCAAATGTATGACTCATAGTTGAACCTTTATTCCGTTATTATTTTAATTTCTTGGAACCGTACGTTGCGTATCAGTTTTCTTTGTGACTACTCTTTTTCTTATCAGTTCTATTTTTATCCATGCCAAATCTTAAGTATCCAAGTACCACTTGCTCCAAACCCAGTAAATCGAACCAGAAAGCAATATTTTGTGATATCTGTTTGTTTTGGGTTCATTTGAAATGTACAAAATTAACTTCAAAAGAATTCACATCACTGGGTCAATCATCTACGCCATACTATTGTGACAATTGCTATGCTGATATTTTCCCCTATCATCATGTAGGTAGATAATTATGAAATTTCTGAAAATGTCCTAACTAATCTAAATATGGTTACATCTTCGATTCCTGCGCCTCAATTGAGCAATGGAGATGCATCAAACTACTACCTAGCATCTTCCTATTTTAAAACTGAGTACACTGATGCCAAGGCTTTTTTTCTCATGCTTATTAATACCAAAAGTTTAACAAAAATCTGGAACATGTAAAAGAAATTATTGCTGAATTGGGTCAAAATCCGGCCATCATTGCAATTTCGGAAATCAAATAAAAAACGAGACTTTCTCCTGTGTTAACATTGCAGGCTATGATCTCATTTGCAACAACTCCAAAACTAATGTAAAAGGTGTAGTTAGTTATAGTAAATGTCACTTCGTGTTTTCTTAATCTGTTGATTAAGCCTTAAGGTTCGCAAATGTTAAGGACTTGTGGGATTGAAATTTCTTTGCAAGGAATGAAAAGATTAGTTGTAGGTATGATATATAAACACCCAAAATGTAACTTTGAAGAATTTCAATCTGCATTGGAAAACAAAATCGAACTATTGAACTCAAACTCCGCTACATATTATATCACCAGCGACATTAACATAGATCTTTTGAAGACTAATTATGATGTAAAAATCTCGCATTATTTTAATAGTTTAAGCTGCTCTCAGATTATGCATCTAGTCAGAATAACTGCCACTTCTTCTACAGTATTGGATCATATCTACACACTCAGGGGTGCCGAAACCTGTGGGGATGGGGATATATCCCCCCCAATAATTTGACTGTATCCCCCTAATAATTTGCGTATGGTCTACATCGGCATCCCTCCCAATAATTTGACTCCGGTGTACATCTGAGCGCAGGTCTCCACTTGAATTTGGGGAAATAAGTGCTCCATTTTTGATGAAGACCTTTTTTTTGGTCTTCACCTGTATTTGAGGAAAAAAACTGTTCCATTGTTGGTGAAGACCTTTGTTTTTTTTGGTCTTCACCTGTATTTGGGGAAAAAACTGTTCCATTTTTGGTAAAGACTTTTTTTTTATTTTGGTCTTCACTTAATTTGCTCACTTGAAACAAATCTTCGTCGCGGTTCATCCCCCCAATGCTCAACAAAGATCGGCACCCCTGTACACACTCAACTCTTCCCAGCACATCAACAGTCAAGCAACCATCTCCGACATTTCTGATCATTTACAGTCACAGCTTTTTTAAAAAATTTCAAACTGTTGAATACTCCCTTTAGATCCTACTAAAGAGATATTCGGAACTTTGTTGCGGAGAAACTATTATTCCACAGTGAACAAAAACGAAAACATAAGCTTTGGATCACCAAAGGTTTATTAAAATTCTTAAAACACAAAAACAAACTCTACAAAATTATGCTCAAGGAAAACCTACCTGAAAATGCTCAGCAATACAAAAAGCACAGAAATAAGGTAACACATATAAAAGAACTAGCAAAGAAAAACTACTATGAAGAACTTGTTTGAAAAAATAGCCATGACTCAGGTTTATTGTGGAAAACAATAAATGACATTGTCAAATTTAAGCGTAAATTGTCATCTTTACCTACTCAAATCCTCACGACAAATAGAATAATGAACAGTTAGCCGAGATCAGCAAAGCCTTTAATGACCATTTTGAATCAATTGCCAATTCTCTGGCTGCAGACATCCCTAATCCATCCAATCAATATGATCGCTATCCTTCTTCCTCAATCTCTTGCGCACCTCAGTCATTCTTTTTGAAACCTGCTACAGATGAACAGATAGCTTATCATTTGCTTGAGCTTGATTGTTCTAGAAGCACAGATATCAAAGGTATTCTCATTAAATACATTATACTAGCTGGGTCCTTCCTGATCCCGATTTCATCAAAACTGTTCAAAGGTATTCTCATTAAATACATTAAACTAGCTGGGTCCTTCCTGATCCCAATTTCATCAAAAGCAAAGCTCCTTTCATACTGTTTTCAAGACTGCTGAAGTTGTTTCGGTCTTTAAATCAGGGTCAAAGCAGTTCCTTACAACTACAGGCCAATATCCTTATTGTGCCCTTTCTCGAAAGTTTCTGAAAAGTGTCTTTATGATCAACTGTATCAATACTGCAAAACTAGTAATTTCTTTTATAAGTATCAATTTGGCTTTCGAGAAAATTTATTAACAGAAATTGCCTTACATCAAATTTATGAAGATTTTATAACTAGAATAGAAAATAAACAAGTTACTTGTTCAGTATTCTTAGATCTGAAAAAAGCATTTGATACAGTTGGTCATGACATCCTTATTGCAAAACTGCAGCATTAAGGAATCAAAGGATTACCTTTACAATTAATTCGTAGTTATTTAAGCAACAGACATCAGTATGCAGTAATTCATATTACCCAATCCAATCAAAAAACACTGACCAGGGGAGTGCCGCAACGATCCATACTAGGCCTTTGTTATTTTGTCGTATACATTACACTGGTGGACATGATTTTTGTTGTTTTAATTTTGAAGACGATTTCGGGATAACTTTGGGGTGCTGATTCCAAATCTGAAAACCGTTTTGCTTTATCACGTCAGGATTTTTCGCAATTTACGATTTAATTGGATAAATTTCTCAAATTATACATGCATTTCAATACTGTGCTGCATTGTCTGCTATTTGTTGGCTATTGTGATGTCACACTGCATCAAAGGCTTGAGCAGTTGTACCCAGGTAGCATCAGCAAACAGAGTTAAAAAAGAGAATAGATAGCCATTACTATGCATGAGTACTTGAACAAAGTCGATTTATTGACCGTTTCAGTATGGGAGTAGAAAATGATCAAAAGTATTAATTGAGTCTGCTAGCAATACTCCCAAATCAGTTACTAATTGGCTACTATGCTTTAAACTCTATATGCACCACGTCATTTGTAATGTACATAGACTAACTGCTGGTAGTTGTAGACACGCACAGTAAAAAACTGAGTAAGCTACTTGTCAGATCATACAGTTTTGTGGACATTATACTGCAGTCATTCGCAAAGCTTTGCATCTGATAGAATACTTCAGTTCGTGAGGATACTAAAAGTAGACTTCATACTCTTAAAGCAAACCTTTCTGTTTAGGAAAAAGAACAAAATTGCTAGTGGTACAAAGTTAGTTGGAAATTTTAGGCTGCTGTGTGAACAGTACAGTAAATACTATGTCATCACGATCAAGAGACTGTACGAATGAACTTCCACAGCAAACAGAAACTTTCACAGCAAACAGAAACTTTCTCAGTAATAGTAAAATTTGACCTGATCCACTAAATTTCCAAAGTAGCATAACTTACCTGCCTTTTTGTTAATTTCTCAAAAAACTGTCGGTGTGGTCATGTTGTTAATGTAAAATTTGGTAACCTGAATTGCAACAAATCTGACGCAACCGGCTTTTATGAAAACAACCAGATTTATACCAAGTAAGAAAACGTTTTATTAAGCGTGACAGATTTGTAGCAAATGTCATTTTTGAAAAAATGCAAACTTTTCCAGAGACTGGTGCGCTCTGCCCCAGATCCCCAAAGGTCTCTGATGGCTTGGGGCTTCGCGATCAGACCTGCAAAACAGGCCCACAATGAAAAGATTTCTGGCTACGCGCCTGATTAAGATACTTCAAAATATACAACGTGTGTGTTGCTGATACTTTTGTGAATTTCAAATACTACCGAAATACCGTAATATTACCAATAATCTGAAAACATCAAAATATCATCACAAACTTTAAAAAAATAGCTCTAAAAACGACACTTAACTTTGTCAAAAACCAAAAATAATTTAATCCTAACGTTGTTTGTCAAAATTAGTTACAAGACTTGAGAGAATGCCCTCCTTTGCCTCTTTTGTGCTACGCGTAACCCGTAACTTATTATCGCGATCATTGATACTTGGCTAAAGTACAACCTTTAATCTCTAGAATTGTCCTCGTCGACTAAAACCAGAGAACGACTGAGATGTTAATTGACAAATCGAAAATGGCAGTTGATAGTTCTTTTAGCTTCTTGAATCGCAGAAAGCAGCACACCTATCTTAAATTAAAATTTCTATTTAAGATTGAAACACAAACCACTCTCACTGAGCAAAATCGCTCCACTAAAACTTCTTACGATCAACCAATTCAGATTGTAAACGCCTAACCACGACCGCCCAATTCAGGTCGCAAACTACCGGCTGCACAAGCCAACCACAGATACACAAACTCAGCAAAACTGTCTCCGAAACTATTTTAAATTATCCCACTCTTAGAATACTAGAATAATAGAATGGAAAACGACCCGCCAATTTACACCACGGCAAAAGCTATCGAATATTGATTGATTGATTGATTGATTGATTGATGATTGATTGGTGCATCTTTATCCTCCTATCACGAGAAAGCGACGGTGCGCTATGCTTTGGACGAATCCGCACCCGCTTAGGAGTTGACCATTTTCCAAGCTTTCCTGTTGACGTTTTGACTTCTTCCCACGTAAATTTGCTGCTTGTTCGAAGCCACCAAGCAGAGATAATTATCGTAAAGCGTCTTATCCATGGACGCAACAACGTGACCAGGGTGCGGGTTGAACTCATGATCCTGCGATCAGAGTCGTCGTAAAAACGACGCCTTTGCTCATTCGGCCACGCTGCCGCCTAATATCTCTCAAAAATCCTTGATACGTCTCAATAGAAAAAGCATACAAACTTACGATATCAAATTGCAGCATAATTATGACGTCACAGACTTCAAGTCTAAATATAGCAATTAAGAATGGTAAACAACGAAATAATTTGATAACTGAGGAGGATCGTAAAATATACTAGAAAGGAATTATCTCAAACATTCTAAAACAAAAAGGCGACAAAACTAGTGAACCAGTCACGTATACGTGAGAGCACAGCAAATAATCATAACTAAGGCATTTCAAATTATTATATATGACACTTATTAATTTGTGAAAATGAACATTGAACAATCATAATTATATATTTTCGTAATGTAAATTCTATCAATAATGAAATTTCAAATTTCGAGCTGATGTGTATGATTTCTGGAAAATATAAGTTTTGGGGAAAATGTAATTTCGGCCAAATGTAAATTCTGGCAAGTGTAAATTCTGGAAAATGAGTTTTTAGGCCTTGTTACGGTGTCCAAAATTGTGTTGTCTCGTGATACCCATCGAGGTACCTCTTGAAAATTTTTTTACAAGTAGAGTTTTAATGCCTGATTAATGATTGATTTGTCTTCCGTTGCAACCAGGTGCCGTTTTTAAGATATACCGCTTTTAATCGAAGGCGGATGAATATTTTAAAATCATACGCTTGAATAATTTTTTTTACTATTGGTGTTGCCGTGAAATAATCCACAAATTTCAACAAAGATATTTTTTATCTTTCCTTGAATGTAAAAATTCAAAATATGATAAATTTAAACTACATAATTAATCATGGGTAAGTTTTTTGCTAAAAAGTTTGGATAATTTAAGTTTTAGCTTGAGTTTTTTTGTGTTGAATTTTAAACATGGAAACTTGCTTTGAAGTCACGTGACCGTCGTCACTTGGCAGCTGATTGTTATGAATGTAAAACTTCAAAACAATTTTTTACGACAAAATATCGGTAACCATTAATGAAGAAATTGTTTCTTGCAAAAGGTCGAAAAATAAACGAACTACCTTATGAATTACACCACGTGTTTGTTATGATGATGGCCTACTCACAAGAAGCAGCCTAATACAATAACTGGTTCGAAGATTACCGATAAGCTTCAAGGAATATCGATAGCCTACGGCAGTCGGTAACTGTGGGTATACCGGTTATCAGTCCATAAAGTTTTATTCCAATCGAACTAAAGCACATCGTCAATTCTACTAACTCATTCAGCTACAATGTTTTAAGACTACACTGGTTTACTGCGAAGTTTCAACACAATGCAATAGGCCTACACTTTCGCAAATATAGCAAACTACAGCTTAAATAAACTGTGCTCCTTTTCAGCAATTTCATGAGAGTCATCTCGTATTTTGGGTTGTTTGTTGGTTTAACTCCGGTGACTGTTTCAAGTGCTTAAGTGTGGCAGAACAGACATTTGAGAGTTG